>PYUH01000193.1:1168705-1247290 GCA_016808085.1 Suaeda aralocaspica
GCACCCCCCCCCCCCCCGATAATCTCTCAAAAGGAGCAAACTAAGGCTCCATTGAAACCTCATATCCTGATACTCCCATTCCCCTAAAAGGTAGTGGGACATAAGCTCAATGAGAAATTAGCAAAATTTCTCAAAGTCATGAAAGAACTGCAAGTTAACATTCCCTTTTTGCATGATATGTCGCAAATGTCAGCTTATGAAAAATTTCTAAAGGAGCTCTTATCAAGTAAGAGTCGCCTTGGGAAAAGTGGCACTATCTCTCTTCCAATGGAAATTAGTGCTATTCTTCAAAACAAATTACTTCGAAAGCATGGTGATCCCATAAGTTTTTCTATTCCGGTAAAAACCGGTGATTTGGATTCTAAAATGCACTTAGTGATCTAAGTGAGGTTTCAAAAATTTATATTTTTTTTAATATCCTTTCAAATTAATTTTATTTTCTTCATTCAGTCTTTGTTTTTCCACAGAATTTCAAGTTCCCGCCTGTCGAAAAGATTAATGATTTGGGTTAATCTCGGGTTTGGGTCGGGTTCGGTTCAGGTTAATAATTAGCAGATTATGTTCAGTTCGAGTAATCTCGAATTGAGTCATGTTCGGGTTCTGGTCTCGAATTATACAGTTAACTCGGGTCTCGAGTTGGTTTCAGGGCGGGTCATAAATAATTCCATGTTGAACCTTTCAAATCGAGCACGAGTCACAAGTGATAAAAAGTTGATTCCATATACTACCTCTGTGTATTAGTATTTGTAATTTGACATAGATAAGTGATAAAAAATTGATTCCATATACTACCTCCGTTTACTAGGGTTGTGGTCGTGGGTTGAGTGGGTCACGAGTAGGTCAAGCTAGGTTCGTCAATTAAATTCATGTCAGACTACGCTAGTAAAACTAATATCCAAAATTAATGACCAATGACCCTAATTGACCCGACCCAAAAACCTGGTGACTTATAATGATGCATTTGAAAGAGAGAAATTGGTGACCTAAACCTGATCATGACCCAAATTGGTTGAACCAGCGAAATTGGTGACCCGAACCCTAACCCACAAACACAACCCGTGACGCATCTCAATCTCGTGAAAAATAGACGACTTAATAAAAATAAAACAATTAAAATAATTTGATACTAATTAGTATAAATTGATGCTATTATACGCATCAGTTTGGTGGGTCGTGTCCAAGTCAGGCGAGTGGTGGGTTGGGGTTGTTGGACACAGGACCGGACCGAGTTAGTGATAGGGTGAAACAAGTCGTGGGTCGGGTCGAAGAAATTGGACATACCAGGGGTGTGTTTGTTTGTTAGGTTGGTCGCAGGTGGGTTGAGCTGGAACAATAACTCCATTAGGATCTAAAACAATACCACGTCTCGGAAGTTGAAAATTATAATCTTTCAAAGGGACTTCTAGGCAAGATGGGAGCGAAGACAAGAACAAATTGAAAAGAATTCGGTGGAGTTCGGGTTTGATTCTAGGAGTAATTAGGTGGGTTGTGTCCTAGTCAGGCGAGTCGTGGGTCGAGGTTGTTGGACACAGGACCGGACCGGGTTAGTGATAGGGTGAAACGAGTCTTAGGTCGGTTCGGAGAAATTGGACGTACCAGGGTTATGTTCGTGGGTTAAGTTGGTCACGGGTTGATCGAGCTGGGTTCATCAATTAAATTCTTATCAAACTACGCTAGTAAAAGTAATATCCAAAATTAATGAGCAGTGACCCTAATTGACCCGATCCAAAAAACTAGTGCCTTATAATGATGCGTTTGAATAAGAGAAATTGGTGACCCGAACTCGATCATGACCCAACTTGGTTGAACCAGAGAAATCGGTGACCCGAACCCTATATGACCCGCCCTGAAACCATAGTTATTCTAGGGAAAGTGAGGTTTCAAAAATTTATATATTTTTTTAATATGCTTTGAAATTAATTTTATTTTCTTCCTTCAGTCTTTGTTTATCTACCGAATTTCAAGTTCCCGCCTGTCAGAAAGATTAAATATTTGAGTCAATCTTGGGTTTGGGTCGGGTTTGGTTCCAGTCAATAATTAGCAGGTTATGTTCAGATTGAGTCATCTCAAAGCGAGTCATGTTCGGGTTCAGGTCTCGAATCATAAAGTTAACTAGGGTCTCGAGTTGGTTTCAAGTCGGGTCATAAATAAGTCGATGTTTAACCTTTCCAATCGAGCACGAGCCATAAGTGATAAAAAGTTGATTCCATATACTACCTCCGTTTATTAATATTTGCAATTTGACATGAAGTGTGAGAAATATATTTACTATAATGATGCGTTTGAACCAGAGAAATTTTTTTACTATAAACTGGCATAGTAAATAAAAATTAAGCGTAGTGTCTATGAAGTAAACGGGTGGATGAACTTGAAGATCCAAAGGAGACGCTAGAGGAAGTTGCCTCTAATTTTACCTGCGCAATATTTAATTCACCTCAAGATGTGCTTAAAGGTGCTAGGTACATGGTATGTGAATGAATTTTTTATATTATGGGTCAAGAACGGGTCAACTTCATTTTTGGGCCGGGTTCGGGTCAGGTCGGTTTCGGGTCAGTTTCGGGTCACGGGTCGGGTCATTTGGCCCGGGTCCATGATTTGTGTCTATTTTTTAATACAGAGCGTGAAACCTATAATGAGGACCAAGGAAATGGTTGGTGATGGACCATGTGACACATATCACAACTACAACTACTTTATAGAATTAAAGCAAGACTTCTACCATGACATAGTTGTGCATAACCGAATTGTGGTTTTCAAATCTGAGATGACTTCTTATCTTATAATGGTTACATCGATGTTATGTCGGGTTTAGATGTGATCAAATGACAACTAAACCCAAACAAATTAGAAGAACAAAAGGGTATATACTATCAAGGAAAGAAAAAAAAATTATCCAAAAACTAAAATTCGAATTATCTCTGCTGGCCTTCAAAACTTTCAACTGGGCGCGTTGTCACGAGTGGACCAGTGACCCACCTTTGATCTAGGAATGAGGGCATAAGGATCCCATGGGGAGCCGCCCAAGTGTTGTGCAAGCAACACTCAACTCCCTATAATAGACAGTTTGCAGGATGTAGTAATGTACCACGATACTGGATCTGAAGATGAGCACTACTTTTGGGATGGCCGTGCTACGTTGGTGAAACGAGGTTCATACATGGTGAAGAGGTTGTCTACTACGCTTGGAAGAGTATGGAAGGCTTTAGAACCTCATTATAAGGTCTAGAGTAGTTCAGCATATTCCGGAAGGGACCGGAACATTGGAGGGTATTCTGGGGAATTCTCACTTATCCTAGATACACTAGGAATATTGGATATCCTAAAGTCACTAGGAATGTAGGATGTTCTATGTACAGTAGGGAAGTGAGTAGTCCTAGATGTAATAGGAAAGGCTAGAATATCCTAATTAGAGTAGGGGAGGAAGATGTATATAAATACCTGAGTTGTTCAGTTGTAAATCATCCAACCCACAGAGACTGAGAGAGATAGAAGGAGTAATATAAGTATTGTATTCAGTTTTCTCTCAAAGTAATAAAACTCATACTCATAAACTTGTGCTTTTCTTATTCTTTTGTTCAAGCTTTCGTTGCAATACTTAGCTATATACTAAGGAAGGGTTAGCCTTGACTAGCATCCAAGGGGGAAGTTAGTGGGCAGCGTGGCAAAAGACTAAGGGAAATTAGTCAGCACGTGACAAGTGGTATCAGAGCGGCTACGGTCGTTGGGGTATTGTCCAAGTGTGTTAGCAAGTGAACGAAGTTGAATTAAGAATTCGATGGCCAAGGACAAGAGTAGCACTTCAGTACAAGCAACTGAAGGCAATGCGCCAGAGGTTACTCAGGCGGCATTTGAGAAGCTGGAGAAACGGGTAGCAAAGGCGGTGGAAAACTCGACCAAAGCAGAGGAGCGATCCACAAGGGTCGAGAGGGGAGCCGCAGAACTATCCGATGGTCTAAGGAAGGCCGAGATGGATATTGGGGCGCTCAAAGAGCAAATGGACGTTGTTGACACAAGGGTTGAAGAGATTGCTATTGAGCGTTCCGCCGAAGCCAACACGCTCGTGAGCCATGTTAGAGAGAAGATGGAGAGCGAGATGGCTAAAGTATGGGAAGAGCTCTCAGCCTTGAGGAAAGAGAATGAACTCCTCAAGGACGAGCTGTTATTGTGCAAGAAGGCTGCAGTAAATGGGGGTGTGACGATCCAGGCTGGGCCAAAGATGGACATTCCCAAACCTTCCAAGTACTTAGGGAAAAGGGATGCTCGAGAGATCGACAATTTCCTTTGGAGTATGGAGAGGTATTTTGAAGCCATGCACGTGGAGGATGAAACCTCCAAGATCAATACTGCCACTATGTACCTCGGGGAGGATGGTATCCTATGGTGGAGAAGGCGAGAGTTGGATATCAAGAAGGGAACTTATTCCATCGACACTTGGGATGAGTTTAAGAAAGACTTCAAGAAGCAATTCTACCCAGAGAATGCTCAAGAGGTGTCTATGACAAAGCTACGTGAGTTGAAGCACACTAGCCACATTAAAGAATATATCAAGACATTCACATCTCTTTTGCTTGAAGTCGAGGACATGACAGAGAAGACCCAACTCATCTACTTCACCGGAGGGTTGCAACATTGGGCACAGCAAGAGGTGAGGAGGAGGAACCCTCAAACTATTGCCGATGCCATTGCCATTGCAGAATCCCTGACAGAGTTTAGGGGTCCCAAGAAGGATACCAGAAGTAGTGGGAGTAAAGGAAAAGGTGGGGGAGCTAAATCCACCGAGCGAAACCACGTTCACCAAGGGGAAGGCAGATTTGAGAGGAAGGATAAAGGAAAGGGTCCAGCATCTTCCTCAGACAAGCCGAGGAACCGTGGTTGTTTCTTATGCGGAGGGCCGCACTGGGCCAGGGATTGCCCAGCCAATGGGAAGCTTAGTGCCATTAGGGGTTCGAACGGAGAATCGTTGGGGAACGAGACGCAAATGGGGAATTTGCGGTTGTTGAGCAGCGTCAAGGCGGCGGTTGAAGCAAAGGAGTGCAACAACGTGGCCAGGGTGAGTACGCTGCCCCGTTCAGAAACATCTTCACTTATGTTTGTTGAGGCATATGTGAATGGGCATGCTTCCAAGGCACTCATAGACACGGGTGCCACTCACAACTTTGTTGCCAAGGGGGAGGCAACAAGATTAGGATTACAGTACGCCAAGGAGCCAGGCAGGGTGAAGACCGTCAATGCTTCGCCGGTGTCTATCCTAGGGGTTGCACGGGGTGTACCTCTTCGTTTAGGTGAATGGATGGGTACTGTAAATCTCACGGTTGTCAACATGGATGACTTCTCACTAGTATTGGGCATGGAGTTCATGCACTCAGTGAGGCCGTTGACATTGGAGACAGATGACACCTTAACCATTAAGGGGAACAATGGAACAAGGTCTGTCCCCGTTTCATGGGAAGACGTGGAAGCCAAGACTTTATCAGCTCTCCAACTTTGCAAGGGCGTGAAGAAGGGTGAAGCTACGTTCCTGGCAACGCTCGTCAAAGAGGAGTCTCAAGTGGGAGAGATTCCTAAAGAAATTTCCGAGGTTCTCCAGGAGGCTGAAGACATAATGCCTCCGGAACTTCCGAAGAAACTTCCTCCTAGAAGGGAGGTGGATCACGAGATTGAGCTGGAGCAAGGGGCAAAGCCTCCAGCAATGTCACCGTACAGGATGGCACCACCAGAGCTCGAGGAGCTAAGGAAGCAACTCAAGGAGTTGTTGGATGCAGGGTTCATCCGGCCATCCAAGGCACCATATGGAGCACCTGTGCTTTTTCAACGCAAGCATGATGGGAGCTTGCGAATGTGCATTGACTATCGGGCTTTGAATAAGATCACAGTGAAGAACAAGTATCCAATCCCGTTGGTTGCAGATCTCTTTGATCGACTCGGTAAAGCCAGGTACTTCTCCAAACTCGACCTGAGATCGGGGTATTGGCAGGTTCGCATAGCTGAAGGGGATGAGCCAAAGACAGCATGCGTAACTCGATATGGGTCTTACGAATTTTTGGTGATGCCTTTTGGTCTCACCAATGCACCGGCCACATTCTGCACTTTAATGAACAAGATCTTCAGGCCATTCCTTGATGACTTTGTGGTAGTCTACCTTGATGACATTGTCGTATACAGCGACAACCTTCAAGACCATGTGGAACACTTGAGGAAGGTGTTCAAGGCCTTGAGGGACAACGAGCTCTATGTGAAAAGGGAGAAGTGCTCGTTTGGGCAAGAGGAGGTGTCCTTCTTAGGGCATCATATCAAGGAAGGGAAGATCATGATGGAATATGACAAAGTGCAAGCCATCAAAGAATGGAGTGAGCCCAGGAATGTCACGGAGCTGCGGTCATTTCTTGGACTCGCAAACTATTACAGGCGGTTCATAAAGAGCTACTCGGCAAGGGCAGCACCATTAACCGACTTATTGAAGAAGAAGGTGCAATGGTTGTGGAGTGACAAGTGTCAAGAAGCTTTTGATGACTTGAAACAAGCTGTCACAGAGGAGCCTGTTTTAGCCTTACCCAGTTATTCAAAAGCATTCGAGCTGCATACAGATGCATCAGACTATGCCATAGGAGGGGTGCTTATGCAAGAAGGGCATCCTGTTGCATACGAGTCGCGGAAGCTGAATGACACAGAGAAGCGTTATCCTGTTCATGACAAGGAGATGACCGCAATCATTCATTGCTTGCGCATTTGGAGGCACTACTTACTTGGGAGTCGGTTCACCATCATGACCGACAACGTAGCAACAAGTTATTTTCAAAATCAGAAGAAACTTAGTCCCAAGCAAGCTAGGTGGCAAGACTTCTTGGCAGAGTTTGATTACAGAATGGAATATAAGCCGGGCAAGGTGAATGTCGTCGTTGATGCCTTGAGTCGCAAAGCTATACTCGCTAGCACAAGTGCCATTGCTAGCAACCTCCTTGAGCGGGTCAAGGAGGGTTTGAAACAAGATCCATTGGCCAAGTCACTAATGGAGATGGCCATGGAAGGGAAGACTCGACGGTTTTGGTTAGAAGACGAGGTTCTCTATACCACCGGTCGGCGTATGTATGTGCCTAAGTGGGATAATCTTAGGAGGGACATAATGAAGGAGTGTCACGATTCAATGTGGGCCGGACATCCAGGCATGCAACGGACTCTAGCTCTGTTGGAAGAGTCATATTACTGGCCACATATGAGGGATGACATAGAGGCATACGTGAAGACTTGTCTTGTGTGCCAGCAAGACAAGATTGAGCAACGAGTTCCAGCTGGACTCTTGGAACCATTGCCCACACCTGAGAAGCCATGGGAGAGTGTATCAATGGACTTCATATCGGCCTTACCCAAGTCTGAGGGGTGTGGCTCGATCATGGTTGTTGTAGATCGCTTCTCAAAGTATGGGACGTTTGTCGCAGCACCTAGGGACTGCACAGCCGAGCAAGCCGCCAAGTTATTCTTCAAGAACGTAGTAAAGTATTGGGGACTTCCTCGGACCATCATTAGCGATCGAGATCCAAGGTTCACTGCAAAGTTCTGGACAGAGTTGTTCAAGCTTTTAGGGTCAAGCCTTCACTTGTCAACAAGCTTTCATCCACAGACTGATGGGCAGACAGAGAGGGTGAACGCCTTGTTAGAACTTTACTTGAGGCACTTTGTGAGTGCTAACCAAAGAAATTGGGCTAGGTTGATTGATGTTGCTCAATTCTCCTACAATCTGCAGCGATCAGAGTCGACGCAGCAAAGCCCTTTTGAGATCGTTATGGGTCTACAACCCCTGACACCACAATCAGTTGCAACAGGCTACAAGGGTAGTAGTCCTGCTGCATATCGAGTTGCAAGAGAGTGGGACCAACAGATGGATATAACAAAGAATTACTTGAGCAAAGCCACGAAAAAGATGAAAAAATGGGCAGACAAGCATCGAAGGCTGGCTGAGTATCAAGTTGGGGACTTAGTTATGGTAAAGTTGATCCCACAGCAATTCAAAGCATTCAGGAAAGTTCACAAGGGTTTGGTGCGCAAATACGAAGGGCCGTTTCAAATCCTGGGAAAGGTAGGAAGGGTATCCTACAAAGTGGACTTACCAGACAAGTTGAAAATACATCCGGTGTTCCATGTGAGTATGTTAAAGCCCTACCATGAAGACATGGAGGATCCAATGAGGGGCGAGTCACAACGAGCTCCTACGGCTGTAGTGACATCGTTTGATAGGGACATCGACTCAATTGAAGCGACAAGGGTGGTCCGTCGCAGGGGCGTTCCAAGGTACAAGGAATACTATGTTCATTGGAAAGGACTCCCAGAGAGTGAGGCAACATGGGAGAAAGAAGATGACCTGTGGCAATTCCGGGATCAGATCGAGGCATTTGACTCTCAGCCTTGACGGGGTCGTCAAGGGATTTGGTGGGGGAGCATGTCACGAGTGGACCAGTGACCCACCTTTGATCTAGGAATGAGGGCATAAGGATCCCATGGGGAGCCGCCCAAGTGTTGTGCAAGCAACACTCAACTCCCTATAATAGACAGTTTGCAGGATGTAGCAATGCTGTACCATGATACTGGATCTGAAGATGAGCACTACTTTTGGGATGGCCGTGCTATGTTGGTGAAACGAGGTTCATACATGGTGAAGAGGTTGTCTACTACGCTTGGAAGAGTATGGAAGGCTTTAGAACCTCATTATAAGGTCTAGAGTAGTTCAGCATATTCCGGAAGGGACCGGAACATTGGAGGGTATTCTGGGGAATTCTCACTTATCCTAGATACACTAGGAATATTGGATATCCTAAAGTCACTAGGAATGTAGGATGTTCTATGTACAGTAGGGAAGTGAGTAGTCCTAGATGTAATAGGAAAGGCTAGAATATCCTAATTAGAGTAGGGGAGGAAGATGTATATAAATACCTGAGTTGTTCAGTTGTAAATCATCCAACCCACAGAGACTGAGAGAGATAGAAGGAGTAATATAAGTATTGTATTCAGTTTTCTCTCAAAGTAATAAAACTCATACTCATAAACTTGTGCTTTTCTTATTCATTTGTTCAAGCTTTCGTTGCAATACTTAGCTATATACTAAGGAAGGGTTAGCCTTGACTAGCATCCAAGGGGGAAGTTAGTGGGCAGCGTGGCAAAAGACTAAGGGAAATTAGTCAGCACGTGACAGCGTGCTATCTATGAATACTTAAGGGCCTCACTAATACCCAACCGTCCTTTAGTTACATAAATTCATAATTTAGTAAAGTTCTATAGTTACTTATCCCAAAACTGTACAACTACTTATCCCAAAATCGTACACCGAACAATAAACCGAATTAAGAAATGTAGGCACAATGTTTTTTTTTTTTTTTTTNNNTTTTTTTTTTTTTTTTGGAAACAAAGGCCAAGCCACTTCATGGGGTTGCAAGGAACGTCCCCACCAAACTTCTAAGAATCTACGCCACTTACATTTACACAACGCTAACAGCACTAGTTTCAAGTAAACTACGCCAACTTCTTATAAACAACACTAGTTTCAAGTAAACTACGCCAACTTCTTATAAACTACGCTTGTTTCAAGCAAACTACTCCAACTTCTAATAAACTACGACAGTTTCAAATAAACTACGCCAACTTCTTTTGGTAATTTTTTTTGAACAATATAATACTTCGCAAATCATTAGTTCATCATCTAACTCAAATATTGCACGATGATCATAATTAAAAAAAACTCAACAAAATTCATCAGTTCAAGTATTCAATCAAATTATAAATTCAAATCATATTGACAATAAATTTACAATAAAGACACAAATATCAGCGGCATAACAAGGTGCAATACAGCGCCATCCTCAACAAACTTAGTGCCATCCTCAACAAAATTTATCAATATTTTCATCAAAGTCCTTGGCAAAACAAGGTGCGGTGTCATACATATGAATAATATAAAAAAAATAAAAATAGAGGAAATCGAAATAGAACATTAGAGGGGGGTGAAGGTATATTACCCTTGATCATGTTACACCAAAATATCACTAGATAGAGAGTAAAAGGCATTAGGAACCTAAACACAAGTAAAATGGAGACACACCAAAGGACTCCATCCATAACATAAACATGCTTTTCAAAAGTTTCCATTGTAGCAGTCATTAAAATTTCATGTTGCCAAAGCACTTTTTGCTTGCCAATGCAAGATCATTGTAGACTAGTCAATGAAAATTGTAACACTATTATACACGCATACTCCTATAATTCTGAATTAGCCTATTAACTTCCAACTAACACTTAAACCACATATCAGCAGGTTTGGTGACCCAATATCTATAACAGATAGGTGAAATACAGATATTGAATGCATAAGAGGATAAAAATGCCAGTAAATTCAAAATAATCTGATAATTGGAAGCTACGACTTAGAAATATATGCTAACAACCTCTAATTACCACAAAGACCTTGCAAACTTAGTGTATATTAAATTCATGCTCTAGACATCCTTTATATGGGGCTTAGTGTATATTAAGTTCATGCAAAAAAACATAAAAATACCTTGTTTTTTCGCCGTTGAAAATGTAAATGTTGGTGTGGGTTTTTTATTTCACAGGGCTTCTAGAATCGTTACGGGATCCGGCATACCACACATCTTTTTTAACCTCGCGTTAGGTTGAGGAGTTCCAGGAGAGGTTTCATAAGGGGAGTCATTCTCAGTGGAGGCGTCGTGGTCATTTGTGGGTGTTGGAACCCTGAACACTTGCGTCAATCGCCTATCCATCTCCCCCCATAGGCGCAACTCCCTTTCATAGTGCTTCTTGAAATCAATCACATTTGGGCCTTTATTCTTCTTCACATTTACACGCTTCAGCTCAGATTCAGCAGCGACTATATCAAGATTAATGTTGCCAAGGACCTCGAACTTCCTTGCTACTACATGTGAACGATGATAGTGCACGTAGTCGTAGCAAAGCAGAGGTCCAACAAACGTACATCTAATCTGGTCATGCAGGTGGTATGGCAAAGCAGGTGGTATGGCCTTTATTCTTCTTCACATTTACACGCTTCAGCTCAGATTCAGCAGCGACTATATCAAGATTAATGTTGCCAAGGACCTCGAACTTCCTTGCTACTACATGTGAACGATGATAGTGCACGTAGTCGTAGCAAAGCAGAGGTCCAACAAACGTACATCTAATCTGGTCATGCAGGTGGTATGGCAACAACTGTGGGGTGTAGGGATGCCATCTTATATCCTGTCCAATAGAAAATAAACATCATTTAGTGCAGAAGGAAACAAGTACATAGTCACACAGACAAGCCATTGAAATTTCAATATATCTAAAGCTTGTTTCATAAAAAGTCCCACATTATTTGTACCCATACCTTTGACAGCTTAGAGGAATGAATTTTGGTCTTCTATAGGTTATGGTATGCTCTGACTTTTAGATATTAAATGACTTTAACTTAATCACTTCAAAGTATGTCCTAAGGAATGTTAAATTTCAGAAATACTTCTAGAAAACTATGGCAAAATTCATGGATGCTAGGAAACAAATAACATTTCTTATAACATTTCTTTTTTGACAGAAGTTAACAGAATTATGTAGTCATTGCTCTGGTATTACTTTTACTGATTTCCGTTCTGAGTTTTGGAATTGAAATCTAGAACTGATTTCAGTCCTAAATTTCGGAATTGATTTCAGTCCTTAATTTAAGGGACTGACTTTAGTCTTAAATTTAGGCGCTAAATTCAGTCCTGAAATACGGGACTGACTTCAATTCAGAATTTTTGGCCTGACTGGCAGTACCTTCTAACTGAGGAATTATTCCAGGTTTGTTGTTGCCGACTATATCTGACACATAGCATTTCAGGAGCATGTATTTATGGCTGAGGGGGGAGGGGAGGACATAAATGTGAATCTTGGAACTATGGCAAATTCATGGTCCAAAGCCGAAGAAAGGGAGCAAAAAATGGATGCACCACAACAGCATAGCAGAGGCAATAGAGGGCCAGTACAGTCCTCAACCAACCAGAACAAGACTAAGCACACCCAACCAAATAAAAGACCATATGATTCACACACAAAATCAGACAATCATAAACAAAAATCAATATTGATCCTAACGAGGACCCTAATGATGATTTATAATCTATAAACTAAACAAAAACCATACCACATCTGTCGATTCCAGTATTCCGACTACTCGCGTCAACTTCTCCCCTAAGTTTTGATGCTCCATGGAATAGTGGTTTGCTCCGATCTTTTTGGACAACTTATTCACCATAGAAGCCAAAGTGTAGGGCACCGCTTGAAGCTCAAGCTCACTTCCAAAAATGTCAGTGAGGTTGAAACGGGAAAAGAAAAACACCTAAGGGGGAAAAAAGTTAGTTAAAAATAAAAAAAAAAAAAAAGGTTGAGCAAAACGAAAAAATGAGGAGAAAAAAAGGGTTACCAAAACTAGCCACATAAAACCTATAGGAGTTTTCGCCTGTTTGTATTGTCCTAGTTCCTCATACACAATTGATAACAATGTTGCACCCCACGTCCAATTTTTCAATAAACTGGACATAAGAAGTCATAATAGGTCCACTCGAATCGGGGACGATGATGCAATTAAGAATAAGAAAGAGGATTGCCTTCATCCTCTGATCGGTTGTCCTCTCCCTATCAAGACAAATCCTTGTGATTTGTGGTAGAGTTAGTTCTTTTGACCGTACAGGCTCACCAAATACCCTAGTGAAGGCACTAAAATCCTTGCTATTCTCCGGGACAACTGGTTTGCCCCTAATGGGCAAACTGGTCAAGTACAAGACATCTTCAAGGGTGATGTTCACGCACTGACCACCACACACTAGATTGTGCACACTAGTATTAGTGTAATAGAATTAAGCGTAGTGTAATAGAAGTTAGCGTAGTGTAAATATAAATGGCGTAGTGTAAAACAAGTTAGCGTAGTGTATAAAAAGTTAGCGTAGTTTACTTGAAACTGGCATAGTGTGATAAGCGTAGTATAAATGTAACCGCCGTAGTGTAAATCTAACTGGGTTAATTAGCACAAAGGCTTCGTATTAAGTATAAATGGCGTAGTGTAAAAGAAGTTAGCGTAGTGTGTAAAAAGTTAACGTAGTTTACTTGAAACTGGCGTATTGTGATAGAAGTTAGCGTAGTATAAATGTAACCGGCGTAGTGTAAATCTCACAGGGTTGATTAGCACAAAGGCTTCGTATTATCAGCTTGGGTTTCCTCCTTCCTTTTTATTTATTTTTTTTTTTGAAAAAATATCTACTACCTAATTTTACATGATAATTTCAATTAGAAAGTCACTTAACAATTTACAAGTAATTTTTTACATTCTAATTTTAAAGATCAAATATTGTATCAATAATTTCAATAACATAATATTTTTTTAACTTTTTAAGCATATCTATTTTTTAAATTTTTTTGAAAGAAAATATATATCAACTTATATTTAAGAACGATTGATTTAAAAAAAAATCAACCATTAAAAATAGTAGGAAAAAAGATATATCTAAATACTTAAGTACTCTATTTGAGTTCCTTTCAAAAAAAAAGTACTCTATTTGAGTTAATAAAACACTCGAATTTTTAAATTATACAAAAATTTAAATGTTATAATGCACGGACACTAGCCTATATAAGTCGTATAATAACTTGTATACGACCTTCAAATTTTGAAATTTTAAAAATAAATAAGAGCCCTCATTTGTTAGTTCGCCCCGGGCCCCATGAGACTCAGGAATGGCCCTGTGTGGGTGGCCCCGTGTCAATCATTGCATTCACCGAGACTTAGAGTCATCCTTTGAATCACTCTCTAAAGCTGATGTACCTTCATGTCTAGAAAAGATGTCTATATGACAATGACAATCAAAGTTTCACACATTATTTTATTGACACTAGATACTATAACCCACAAATAGTTTTTAAATTTAAGCATAACCAATTTAAACCAGAATCAACATCTTACTCAAGATAAGTATACATATTTAGTTACCTATTGTTGTATCCTTACAAATAATTACAGGATTATAGGATTCTAATTACAAAGATCACACAGTAATGCTACAGACAATACTTTTGCTGATTGACCCGGCGTTGTGCAACGGCGTCCACGCCAGCAGGTGATGGAGACGGCATTGTCTTAAGAGAACTGGGCTTTCAAAGGTCACTTGGCGAGCAGAGATTCCACACCTTGTATACCTGCACAAAGGAATAAATCCTTGTCGGATTTATCCCCCTCCAATGCTTAAGTAAGTAAGTGTATGAAGAATGTAGAGAGAGATTTAGAGAGAGATTGAGCACAAAAAATGCTTGTAATAAATGAGTATTCTGTATGTTTGTTCAAGTTTTTCATGGGTATTTATACTAGTGAAAATTCACTGTTTAGTCCTTTGTACAGTAGAGTACTATTCTCCTCTTCCTTTTGGTGGAGAGGGAGAGGAGGATAACCCGGCGTGTTATGGGGGTTCCTCTCTCCCACTTGGCTTTATGCCTTATAATATGTGTTAATAGGAGGACACGTGTCATTCATCCGTTGCCCCATATATTGTCACATGGATTAAGGTTAAGCTTTAATCTGAACCGTTGAATAAGTATATAACATTTTCCCCTCTTCAAACCGTTGAATTTGAATAGACGGTTACCAGCTAATTAATGAAACAATTTGATGATTATAAATAATTAATGAAGAGCTTGATTGATTACAGAACAATTTTCGAGGGAAAGAAAAGGGGACGTACTTGTGTACTCCCTTCTAGAGCTGGTCGGAATTACCCCTGCCTTTTCAGTTTCAAAAGGGGAAAAGTCCTTTCTTCCCTTCTTTAACCGTCTATAAATACTTACTCCCATTAATTCCCCCTCCCCCTTATTCGTTCTTATTCTTACTAATCTTTCAATTGTTCTCTCTGAAAATAGTGAGTTTCTTCAAGCTTTTTGGTGAGTTGTAGTGTGAGTTTTTGCTATTTTTTCGCGTGAAAGTAACTTATGTTTAATTAGTTCCCATCTTGCGGTAATCAGTTTGTCGATTCCTTCAAGCATCTTCTCAGGTATTAATCCCTTCTTACTTTGTGTATTTATTCTTCCTTTCTTTTCTGTTATGGCTTCTGCTTCCTCTTCTAATGGGGTATATCTTCATCCCCTGATCAAAAGAAGGGTTTTGTGGGATGAAGAGAACCCTACTTCACCAGGGTTCACAGGGGCGAGAGCCATGTATCTCGCCTCCTCTTCTCCTGATAGATCGCCACCTCTAACTTTGCAGCATCTCACACCATTTATCTCTTGTGTGCATAATTCTATGGTTAGAACAAAACTTTGTGCAAGAAGAATTCGCACAATGGTGGTTTCCTCTTCTTCTTCTGAACAGTCGCCTTCCCCAAGGCGAGATCCTTCAGAGGACACTGAGGTTTTATTCGCCGATCCCCCTGGCGAGGTCCAAGGGAAAGGTGGCGAGCAGCAGGAGGTGGAGGTCCAATCCTTCTTTCCTAAGAACGATCCAAGTGGCATCCCTGTCAGTAATTCTTGGGTCAAACAATTAGGGGAGGACCGTGGTGCTTCCAGGAAATCCCTATGGCTTCCTGAATATGTTAGAATGATTGACCCTTTGCGAGGCGCCACCATTACCCATGTACAACCCAACGAATTTGGGGTTTATAAGGATGCCCTTTTACTTGGACTTAGGTTGCCCCCTCAGCCTTTCGTGGACACTCTTATACAAGAGTATGACATAGGGATAGCCCAACTGACCCCCAACTCTTAGCATTTAATTAACTCCTTCATCGCCACCTGTGTTTTGAAGAAATTAACTATTTCCTTCAACGCCTTCCGCTCCCTTTACTTCCTAAATAGGGTTTCCAACCCTACACCTGGGTACAACTGGTACGCCATCTCTAACCGTCCTCACTATAGGACGGTGATAGACAGGACCTCCAACCTTAAAGAGTGGAAGGTCAAATTCGTATTTTTTGTTACCAGCGACCTTAACATGGCAGGCCGCTATGGTAGGTGGAATGATAACGCCCAACACCTGGGAAAATCGAACACCACCCCTCACCTGACCAACGGTGAAGAGCGCACCCAGGCCTATTTCAAGGTGCCCCAAGAGGACAAGGAAAGTCCTGCCAACTGGGTGCCTCTCCCCTATTTACTGAATAACAACTTTTTCCTTTGCGCCACTGTTCTATGCGCCAAGTTGGAGAAAGGTACCTGGTAGTTTAATTTTTACCCTTTTGCCTTAATGCCAGCCCTTTATAAATCAATCCCTTATCTATATTTTTTAATGTTTCCCTTGTCTTGTTTTTAAGAAATTAAGCGATGGTCCGCCTTACACCTGAAGAATTAGGCGAGGGGAAAGCTTTGGAGTCCGTGAAGGACATATTAGCTCGTCGGAAGATGATGAGTTTAAAGGAGAAGCTCGCCCTTAAAAAGGTACTAAAATTTTTATTCCTATCTCTTTATTTTTATTATTATTATTTTATATACTTTATCTTCCAGCTTTACTTAATTTTCTGGTTTCTTCAGGAGAATGCGGCGAGCAACGTGGAGGCGCCCTCGTCCAAGCACCCTGGTGTATCCATACGGGAGCCAGGGCCTAAGAGGACCGCCACCCTTGCCCTTTCAGCGGGCGAGAGTAAAGGAAAAGGAAAAATAGACGCCTTCACCTCTGCTGGGGGCGCGGAGAAATCAAAGGGGAAGCAAGCAGCCTCTGCACCTTCCTCCAAGGGGAGACATGATACTACCCTCCCAACTGAGGGTGTCAAAGGAAGCACTCTTCTCTTGTGCTTCCAGGTCAACAGAAGAGGGTAAAACATGTGGTTGTTAAACCCAAAACCCCTTCTTCTCGCCCCTACCTTCCTAAGGAGGCAACTCCTTCGCCCGCCACTCCTACTTTTGGCGAGGTGACCACCCCCTCGCCCTCTCAACCAAAGGCAGGGCCTTCTCCCCTACCTTCCGCTCCCTCAAGATCCACCATTCGTCCATCCAACGCCCCTTCCCCATCTAACCAACAAACTCCACTGGCCCCCACTCAACAAACCAACACACTTTCATCCAAACAGCCAACTCCACACACAAAAACTCCCAAAATCCAAACTGGCGGGGTCTTCGTCCAAATCCACGCCTGCTACCACAACTAAAGAGGGCGCCGGTCCCCCAAAAGCTGGCCCCTCTAGCTCAGCCCCGGCAGGCGCTGATCTGTACCGCGGCGTTCTGTTCGACCTTGCTGAAAAGGTGAAGGCTAACATGTCAGCAGCCACCAAGCTGCAAGCCCAGCAATCTGATAATTCCTTTAGACCCAATTTTGTTCGCACTTATCAGTCATCTTCCGATTCCGTCATTTATTCACCTATTGATCCTCGTGCCTCTATTTTTCCGGTCGCCCGTTTAGAAATCCCAGCAATGGATACTTCAATGGGGTCTCCTGCCACCGTGGAGACTGGGCGTGTACCTTCAATGCGCCTCTCTTCTACTGAAAAGAGAACCATGCTGGGCAACATGCTAGAGTGCGCCCCTGAAGGCTACACTGATGGCTTAAAGGGCGCTAAAGATGGTCTGCTAGGTCCATGCCTCATGGATCTCGCCAATGTAAACTTTCTTTCAAACTTATATCTTCTCTTAGTTTGATGCAACTATTAATTTACTTTACTAATGTTTGTTATTATTATTTTTTATTAGGTTATGCTTCGTCTTGATGTGTTCGCCAGCTGGACACAAAAGCAACGTGAAACTGTTGCTGAGGCTTTGTCCCTTTCTGAACAAAGTCGCCAACTTTCAACTGAGGCTACACAACTGAAAGCCACCCTGGAGAAGGAGCGCCAAGACAAGGACGCCTCCTTTATTAAGCTGCAAAAGTATTGTGAGCTTGTAAACAATGCTTACACTAACATGCGTAAGGCTAAGGGTCTACCGACGCCGAGTATGCTTCTGAGGTGGCGTCCAAGAAATCGGTGGAAAGTAAGTTGGTGGCTGAAACCAAGAGGGCTGATGATGCTGAGTCCCAAGTGGCAAGTTCATAGAAAGCTAACCAAGAGTTAGAAGAAAAATTAAAGGGCCACTCTGAACTCAAATCAGCATATGACACAGCCCTTGGCGAGAAAGAAGAGCTCGCCCATTCTAAGAAGGCTTCAGAGCGTCAGGTCGCCGCTCTACAAGCTAATATGGACGAGCTCCAAGACGAGTCCATTGGCATCTATGACGAGGGGATGACAGATATGAAAAACTTGGTGAAGGAGGGACAGGAACTCTGTTATCGCCACAGTGAAGAAAAGGTTGACTACTCCTACTTTGAGAGCCAGCTTGATCACGTCATCAAGGCTTTCTTGGCTAAGCACAACAATGATGACCCTCCTTCCTCCTTTGAATCTACTTCTATCAAAGAGGAAGAGGAGGAATACGATCATCCTGTGGACCAAGCTGAAAGCAAGGCGCCTGGCGAGCAGAGCGTTACCCCTAGCAAAGTTGTGACTATAGCTGATAGTCCAGCTCATGACGCCCCTATCCCCCCTTCCTTGTAGTTTGTACTTCCCTTGTATTTTTAGCCCTTACCTTTGTAAAGAGTTGACAACAATTAATAATATAATTTCTTTCAATCACGCCCTTACCTTATATTTTATTAGTTTTGCAGCTAATGTTATTTATTTCTCACTTTAACATTTCTTTTATCAATTATCTTACCCAAATGAGGGAATAAAAAGAAAATTCTGAACTTGGTAAGGTTTAACCAGAATGTGCAGTCCATTTTATTTTGTGTAACTACCTTGATTGCCCCTGAACCATACCCAGTTCAGGCTCTTACTTGCCGATCATTCCTTTTTTTTCTGTTCTTAAATCTCCCATTGCGCGCCTTTTAATGCAATAGCCTCAACGTTTGAACGCCATTTGAGGTTTTATAAGTTAACTGCCCTAACGTCGATCGTTGCTTGGGGTCTTATTGTATGATGACCTCGACGTTTAGACGCTATTTTGAGGTCTTTCTAGATGATTATTCTGGCGCTAAATGCTCTTTAGGGTGTTTATTAGTTGGTTACCTCGCCTGTTTTTACAGGATAATTGCCCTAACGTTTGCACGCCATTTGGGGTCTTATCACGCCTCAGCGTTTGAACGCCATTCGAGGTCTTATTGGAGAGTTGACCTAACGTTTGCATGCCATTTGGGGTCTTATCATGCCTCAGCGTTTGAACGCCATTCGAGGTCTTATAGGAGAGTTGCCCTAACGTTTCCACGCCATTTGGGGTCTTATCATGCCTCAGCGTTTGAACGCCATTCGAGGTCTTATAGGAGAGTTGCCCTAACGTTTGCACGCCATTTGGGGTCTTATCATGCCTCAGCGTTTGAACGCCATTCGAGGTCTTATAGGAGAGTTGCCCTAACGTTTGCACGCCATTTGGGGTCTTATCATGCCTCAGCGTTTGAACGCCATTCGAGGTCTTATAGGAGAGTTGCCCTAACGTTTGCACGCCATTTGGGGTCTTATCATGCCTCAGCGTTTGAACGCCATTCGAGGTCTTATAGGAGAGTTGCCCTAACGTTTGCACGCCATTTGGGGTCTTATCATGCCTCAGCGTTTGAACGCCATTCGAGGTCTTATAGGAGAGTTGCCCTAACGTTTGCACGCCATTTGGGGTCTTATCATGCCTCAGCGTTTGAACGCCATTCGAGGTCTTATAGGAGAGTTGCCCTAACGTTTGCACGCCATTTGGGGTCTTATCATGCCTCAGCGTTTGAACGCCATTCGAGGTCTTATAGGAGAGTTGCCCTAACGTTTGCACGCCATTTGGGGTCTTATCATGCCTCAGCGTTTGAACGCCATTCGAGGTCTTATAGGAGAGTTGCCCTAACGTTTGCACGCCATTTGGGGTCTTATCATGCCTCAGCGTTTGAACGCCATTCGAGGTCTTATAGGAGAGTTGCCCTAACGTTTGCACGCCATTTGGGGTCTTATCATGCCTCAGCGTTTGAACGCCATTCGAGGTCTTATAGGAGAGTTGCCCTAACGTTTGCACGCCATTTGGGGTCTTATCATGCCTCAGCGTTTGAACGCCATTCGAGGTCTTATAGGAGAGTTGCCCTAACGTTTGCACGCCATTTGGGGTCTTATCATGCCTCAGCGTTTGAACGCCATTCGAGGTCTTATAGGAGAGTTGCCCTAACGTTTGCACGCCATTTGGGGTCTTATCATGCCTCAGCGTTTGAACGCCATTCGAGGTCTTATAGGAGAGTTGCCCTAACGTTTGCACGCCATTTGGGGTCTTTATCATATGTTTTTGCATAACCTTTCTTTTTTCATTAAAATGTGTTTTTAACATTACATTAATATTTGATATTTCTTGAGGGTGTCTGCATTCCATGTTCGAGGGAGAAGGTGTCCGTTCATCCTCTCTAATTTGAATGTTCCGTCGTGAATTTTTTCTGCTATCTTATAAGGCCCTTCCCAATTTTGAGTCAGCTTTCCTTGCTCACCTACTCGCCCAACTGTTTCCATTTTCCTTAACACTAAGTCGCCTTTCTTAAGCTGACATTTTTTGACCGTCTTGTTGAACTCCCGACTCATTCGTATTTTGTATAACTGTTGTCAAAGTAGGGTGTTTCCTCTTACTTCAGGTAGATAATCTTGATGCAATTTCATCATTTCCCAGTTGGCGTCTTCGTCATATAACATTACCCTCAAGGTAGGTTCTTGCACTTCTATGGGTAATACAGCATTTAACCCGTATACCAAGGTGAAGGGCATCTCTCCAGATGAGTTCTTGACTGTAGTTCTGATGGACCATAGAACATTAGGAAGTTCTTCCACCCATAACCCTTTTGCTACTTCCAACTTCTTCTTGATTCCCGCGCAAAGGATTTTATTGAAAGACTCTACTTAACCATTTGCTTGTGGGTGTCCCACTGCTGCAAAGTGGGCGTGTATCCCTTGGTTGCCCAACCAATCTTTAAGGCGGTCATTCTCAAATTGCTTTCCATTGTCAAAAACAATGGATTGAGGAACGCCATATCGAGTAATAATATTCTTCTAGATGAATCCCTTTACATCATTAGTAGTTATGTTCCGGATAGATTCAGCCTCGACCCACTTAGAGAAGTAATCCACGACCACTAAAACAAATTTCCATTGACCCGTTGCTTGAGGAAATGGTCCAAGGATGTCCATGCCCCATTTAGCAAAAGGAAGTGGGCTTAGGACCGGTTTGAGGTAGGTCGCCGGCTTTTGATGCAGATTTGCAAAGATCTGACATTTGTGACATTTTTGCACCATTTCCCATGCATCCTTTCTAACTGTTGGCCAGAAGTACCCAGTTCTTAGGGCTTTCTCTGCTAGAGCTCCAGCCCCAATGCGGGAGGAGCATTGTCCCTAATGCAAGTCTTCCAAAATTTTCCTTCCACTCTCTAGTGTGACACACTTCAGTAGGGGGCGAGAAAAATATTTTTTGTAGAGCGCCCCATTCCATATTATGAACCACTTATCCTTGGCCTTGATGTATTTAGCCTGCTTTCTTTCTTTTCTTTAACCTCCCAAAATACTGATCTCGAGATGTCATCCGGTGCTGAACTTGCTAACTTTGCTAAGGCATCGGCTTGGTTGTTGTCTGTTCTAGGAACATGGCTGAGAGTAAATTCTACATGATCCTTGACCTCTTCCTGAACCATTTTCAGGTATTGAACCATAACCTCGTCCCTTGCTTCAAATTGACCATTCACTTGGCTTACTACCAACTAAGAGTCAGAGATGGCGTTCACTTTGGTTGCCCAAGCTGCTTTACATATTCTGATTCCAGCTAGCAGGGCTTCGTACTCTGCTTCATTGTTGGAAGCTTTGAATTGGAACCTCATTGCATATTCATAAATGTCGCCCTCTGGTGATCGACATATGATACCTGCCCCGGGCCCTTGCTGAGTAGAGGACCCATCTACATGCAATGTCCAATAGTCCTTTCTCTCTTGACACCCCTCAAGACGAGTGGTTTCGACTATAAAATCTGCCAAAGCTTGCCCCTTGATTGCCTTCCGAGGTTCATAATCGATCTCAAACGCCCCCAACTCAACAGCCCATTTTAGCATTCTCCCATATGATTCCTTGTTTTTCATAGCTTGTTTGATTGGTTAATTAGTTAATACTACGAGCTTGTGAGCCAGAAAGTAAAGGTGTAATTTTTTACTTGCTTGATATAAAGCTAATCCAACTTTTTCAATGAGCAAATATCTTTGCTCAGCATTTTGTAATACATGACTAACAAAATATACAGGCATTTGAATCTTATTTCTTTCGGCGATCAGAACCGCGGACACCGCCACCCCAGACACTGCTAAATAAACAAACAACGTTTCTCCTATTAAAGGACTGATCAGCCTTGGTAACGAATGGAGATGTGTTTTTAAAGATTCAAACGCCTCCTGAGCCTCCGGCGTCCACTCAAACTTTGCATTTTTCTTGATTGTATTGAAAAATTGGTGGCATTTGTCCCCAAATCTTGACAGGAATCTTCCCAGGGCTGCCAAACATCCAGTCAATTTTTGGACCTCCTTCACACAAGTGGGCGCCTTCATGTCTATCACTGCCCGAACTTTTTCTGGATTGGCTTCAATTCCTCTTTCGTCCACTAAAGAACCCCAAAAGCTTTCCCTTTGTTACCCCAAACAAACACCTTTCTTGGGATTTAGCTTCATATTGTGCTTTCTCAGAGTTTTGAAAGTTTCCCTGAGATCCTGAGTATGCTAGCCACTTAGCTTACTTTTTACAATCATGTCATCAATGTACGCCTCAAGATTCCGCCCAATTTGTTCTGAAAAGATCGTAGTTACCAACTTTTGAAAAGTCGCTGGGGCGTTCTTTAACCCAAAAGGCATAACTTGATAACAATATACCCCCTGTTCGGCGACAAAGGCAGTCTTTTCCTAATCTTCTTTATATAAGGGGATTTGATGGAAGCCAGAGTATGCATCCATAAAGCTCATCTGAGCATGGCCTGCTCTAGAATCCACCAACATGTCTATCTTCGGAAGGGGGAAGCAGCCTTTTGGGCACGCCTTATTGAAATCTGTGTAATCTACACACATCTTCCAAGTCCCATTGGGCTTAGGAACCAAAACCACATTTGCCAACCATTGAAGATATTGGCAAGCTCGAATTAACCCGGCGTCCAGGAGCTTTTGAACCTCCGCTGCTGCTGCCTTATTTCTTTCATTGCCCAGATTTCGCTTTTTCTGCAGTACTGGTTTTTTTTATGGATCCACATTCAATTTGTGGACAGCTGTGCTGGGATCAATACCCGGCATCTCATTTACCTCATAAGCAAATAGATCCTTAAACTCTCTGAGCAAGGACTTGATTTCCTCCTTCTCCCCACTCACCAAATTTTTCCCGACCTTCACCGTTCTTTCAGGTCTGGCTTCTTCTAACAGACATCTTCGTGTTCATCAACAGCTATAGGTTTTTTGGCCTGGTCTAGACTTATTACCACCAATAATTCATCTGTTTTGTCCTCCAACTTCCTCTTCTTTGAAGGCACAGATCCTTCTGGGGTTCCTTGGTTCAAGGGCTTGAGAGTAGTTAGATAACACTCCCTGGCAGCCTGCTGGTCGCCATGTATCGATCCGACAAACCCATTATCACACTCAAATTTCATCAGCATTAGATGAGGAACTATAACTGCCTTGGCAACATTCAACGTTGGACACCCAAGAATAACATTGTACGCCATGGCATCCCGTACTACCAAAAACCTTACAAACATGTTCCTTGGGTTTGCTTTATCTCCCAATCGCAATGGCAGGGTGACGCTGCCCATAGGATAAATGATTCCTCCCCTAAATCCAATTATTGGGTGATGGATTGAGGTCAGCGCCTCCTTTGCATAATTTAACTTCTCCAGGCATGATAGGCTGATGATATCAGTAGAGCTGCCGGTGTCTATCAAGATCCGCCGTACCTTCAAGTTGGCGACCTTCAACTCTACTACCATGGGGTCGTCATGTGGCGTTCGTATACTCCCCCTATCTCTCTCTGAGATGCACACCTCTGGGAATTTCCCTTCCGTTGTTGTTGATGCTGAGGTGTATACCTGGCTCAGCTGACGGGCATAATCGAATCCTTGCCCCCTCTCCTGGTCGGCCCTCCAGCCGCAAATCCTCCTGAGATGACCGCCACTACATTCGGTGGGGTATCATACCTATAGTTCTCATGGTTACTACTTTCCTCCCTTCTTCTATTTCCCCTGAGGTATGCCCCCAACTTGCCCTGGGACGCCAAGTCGTCAAGAACTCTTCTCACATTCTTGCAGTCGTTGGTGTAATGCCCTACATCTATGTGAAAGTGGCAAAATTTCTTTTTGTCCTTACTTTCCACTATCGCTCTCATGGGGGCAGGCATCTGGATCCCCAATTTTGGGCCTACTTCCTTCAAGATTGCCCCAATTGCATTATTATACTCATAGGGAGATATGTAGGGGGCGATCTCCCTTTTCCGCTTGAACTTGTTGTTATCGTCCCTTTTAGCTGGGGCGATAGAACAGGTCTCCGCCCTTTGTTCTTTCCTTTTGGGGATACCTTCTCGACTTCCCTCAAACTTTCTTTTCATTTTGGTGGTGGAGCAGAGTTCTGTTGCGTGAATGAAGGATTGTGCCTCCTTCAAGGAAGTTTTAAGGTCCCTTATGTCCTTCCGAACAATATCAAATTTCAACGTTTCTTTCCTCAATCCTCGGAAGAAACAATCAAACGCCACATTTTCATTTAAGCTTGGAATTTGCAAGGCTTCCAAGTTGAATCGTTGCACATAATTTCTCAAGGTTTCAGAATATCCTTGTGAAATTTTGCTTAAATGCATGCTCGTCTTCTTTTCTTGCTTATTTTCCATAAAGTGATGGCAAAAGAGAATGCTTAATTCCATGAAGCTATTTATGGAATTGTCAGGTAAACTCCTAAACCATTTTTGTGCCACTCCCTTTAACGTGGCCGGGAAATGTTTGCACTAAGTAGCATCATCTGCTCCTTGTAGCAACATGGCATGCTTGAATGTAGAAACATGATCATCGGGATCAGACGTGCCATCAAAGGCCTCGATGATTGGTGGTTTGACTTTGTACGCCCTTGGTGCTGCCACGATCGCCAGAGAGAACGGCGTTTTCCACGATATTACCATACTCTCATTCTTGGAGACATACAGCTGAGCGTTTTCCTTCTGACCCTCTGTTGTTCCTCGCCTTCTTCGTCAGAAGGTTGGGCCTCCGACTCTTGACGAGCTTCCTTTCCCTTTCCAGGCGTGCTTTTAAATATTTCCCCCCTTTTGCCCCGAATGGGGTTTTGGTTCTAGCTACGATGCGTCGACACATTTCCCTTCTTTTGGCACTCGCCTATTTGCTTGGCGTTGCCTCTGGCTGCGCATCCTTCAATGTTTTCTTAACTTGATCCTCCATAGCTCCAACTATGGTGTGTTGGAAGCGAGACAAGATGGCGTGCAGCTGGTCCATGGTTACTGTTTGCTCGTTGGCTGCTTCTGACTGCTCTAGAATTCCTGTCTGATTAGGGCTATCCCTTAAGTTCTCGTCTGAATCTATAAACTGATTATTGCCTGCCATTGCTATGTGTCTTCCCCACAGACGGCGCCAAATGTTGTATCCTTACAAATAATTACAGGATTATAGGATTCTAAT
This sequence comes from Suaeda aralocaspica, assembly GCA_016808085.1. Taxonomy (NCBI): domain Eukaryota; kingdom Viridiplantae; phylum Streptophyta; class Magnoliopsida; order Caryophyllales; family Amaranthaceae; genus Suaeda; species Suaeda aralocaspica. The sequence continues at coordinate 1,194,350 of PYUH01000193.1, forward strand.
TACAAAGATCACATAGTAATGCTACAGACAATACTTTTGTTGATTGACCCGGCGTTGTGCAACGACGTCCACGCCAGTAGGTGATGGAGACGACGTTGTCTTAAGAGAACTGAGCTTTCAAAGGTCACTTGGCGAGCAGAGATTCCACGCCTTGTATACCTGCACAAAGGAATAAATCCTTGGCGGATTTATCCCCCTCCGATGCTTAAGTAAGTAAATGTATGAAGAATGTAGAGAGAGATTGAGCACAATAAATGCTTGTAATAAATGTGTATTTTGTATGTTTGTTCAAGTTTTTCATGGGTACTTATACTAGTGAGAATTCACTGTTTAGTCCTTTGTACAGTAGAGTACTATTCTCCTCTTCCTTTTGGTGGAGAGGGAGAGGAGGATAACCCGGCGTGTTATGGGGGTTCCTCTCTCCCACTTGGCTTTCTGCCTTATAATATGTGTTAATAGGAGGACACGTGTCATTCATCCGTTGCCCCATATATTGTCACATGGATTAAGGTTAAGCTTTAATCTGAACCGTTGAATAAGTATATAACACCTATGGAATTTAGTTTTTCAAATAATATCACAAAATAACAACACATCGAGTATTTCAACAAACAAACAATGCAAAACTATATTCGTAAAATTATTATGTTTATCTATATAGGTGAGTGCCATACAAGTTCTACTATGCATTACCATCTTATGGAGCTTCCATGCATAGGAAGTTGGACCCATTGTATGCATGTCAAGTACCATACTCCGATTTCTTTTGTTCACCTTGTTTAGCTCTAGAGATAAAAAATTAAATTAATGTAAAAAGAGTAATCGAAAAGATGGAATAATTGTGGATGTCGGACCAGAGAGGTTCATGCCCACGAGTTAGTGCTTATGGTCTTTAGGCCATGGCAAGGGTCACCACGTAGTGTGTGTACGTTTGGCTTGGAAAGAAACTCCAATAAAGGCCAACAATTGCACTATGTAGAGTCTTACGGACCCGAATCATCGCGTTCTCACTGGCTAAGGTGAGGTGTGTCGGCTTCACAATGGTTAGGTCGTGCACTAGTTTCATGGGTTCGGGGACTAGGTACCTGCAATTTGAGTTGTCCTCTACTAGATCTCTTTTCTATTTCTCATGATAGTGTATCAAGCAACATTACAACCAGATTAACTTAAAGGGTGCACCACTTGAGTGCTTATTAGGCGAGTTTATTTAATGTATATGTATTTGCTAGGTTTGGTGATCACTTCACTTATATTCCTGTTTAGCCTAATGAAGATTCAAGTCTTTATGACTCATGTGACGTTATGTGACTTCACGAACCCGGTCTTTATTATTATCCTATATCTATGTGAAAAGTTGTCATCATGGCATACATATAAATGTAATCATGTAAATAGGGACAGCTATAAAACTATGTAAACATGTTAGAAAAGCTTAAAAGCACATGCAACTCATGTCATCTTGCTATTTGCAAGAAATATTAAATTTCCTATAATTGTTCTAATAAAGCTTTCAAAAAATGTTATGACACTTAAACAAATAAAACTTTAAAGAAACTACATTATCGTCTAATCATACTCATTAAAGCTTTAAATCCTGAACAAGATTCTTTCTATTTTGCCTTGTTTTGTTACATCTCAAATCATTTATTTAGTCAATATTCGATGGTTTAAAACAGAATAAAAGTGAGAGAGGGGTTTAGAAAGCTAACTTGGATGTAGCCGACGATAACAACAACAACAACAACAACAACAACAACAACAACAATAATAATAATAATAATAATAATAATAATAATAATAAGAGAGAACTTGATGATGAAGATGAATATGCTTGAAGATGGTGTTTTATGTTGGCCTCATACTAGATACATTGCGTGCTAGTGTCAAAACGATCTTAGAAGTGCCTTTGAGAATCCAAAACCCGAATATCACCCGAAAACAGTATGGCGATTATGGAAATGATGATATATACTATGATAATGATATTAATAATAATAATAAAACTAATGAACTAGAACAATGAAAAAAATGTGAAATTGAAGAATAATAATATATTTTTTAAGGTTTTCTGTGTTTACGAAGATGGAGATGATGAAGATTCAAAAGAAAATAAAAGATTTTTGTGGAAAGATGATGATGAATACACTGATTCTCTCTAAATTACCCACGTCACTCTTCCAATGCCAAAGGCTACCAAATTCCAGATTCCAGATTTCAGATTTTTGTTTGCCTTGAATGAGGAAAATGATGGAGTATTTATAGGGAAAATTAGAAAAGACCCCGTATCGTGCGCTGAGGCGCACAATGGATTTTTTGGAAAAATTCGTCCCATATCGTGCGCTAAGGTGCATGGGTGTGCATTGGGGCGTACACCATTCATTCCCTTGCACAGTACGGGATGGACTTTCCTGAAAAGTCCGCTGACATTCTTGATGTACTTGGCCTAGTTCGTATAGCCTCACACATGCTCATTTCCTTGTTCCTTAAGGCTTGCCTCATTTCATGACGAGAAGAAAGGAGGAAGTTTCCTTCACCCATCCTTCTTGTGGGCTTTGAGTAGGAGAGGATTCGCTTGAGCCAATGACTTAGGCTCCAAGGTTTTCCTTTCGTTGGCACGTTTTTACCTCGTTTCTTGCGGAAAATGATTAGAGAGTCATAAGCGTTTTATTATCAAAAATAGGAAAAGAATATGGAAAAATTCTAGAAAAATATATAGAAGTAAAATAAAATAAAATAAAATAAAATAGAAATATTTTTGTGATTTTCTTGGGTTTTTGGAAATTTGATGGTGTCTTCGGTCAATTCTTTTGGCGTGCTTCTCAAGACTGGACTAATTAGCGATGTGGTATACGTTTATCATCGACATAAGGGTGGCAATAAATGTAGGTGTGTACAATAAGGTAGTAGTTATTTTATGTTTTAAAAGAAAGAATCTATTCATAGTCAAATAATACCTTCACCGGAGTATAACTCAATAATTAATAAGATCTTTTAATACATTCTCTGGTACTGCATCACGAACTTCATCCGTCAACTTTGAATCATTACTTTCAAGTTCACGAAATTACTTATTCTTTAATCTAGTTTTGAAGCTACGCCAACAGTGGCCCAATGTTTCCATCACCCATCCTCTTCCTTCTATTGGAACCATGAACTTCTACTGTAAAATTGAAAACAATTTTTATACTACATAAAAAAACAATAAAACTAAAAAAGTATGTAGGGTTGTAGTAGATGGTTTGTCCTTGCTTTCTAGGTCCTTAGGTTGTATGTGTGATGTTTTCAGCAATGAATTTCTCACTTGTCATAAAAAAGGTTTTCAAACTAGCCAAATATTCGATAAAACATATCATATATTTATATACCAAGACATAGTCCCAAATATGATCATTTGTTGAGAGATCTCGCTAATCAAGATAATTGAGGGGTGCAAGATCTTTTTTTTGTCACCGTTCCCACAAAACGACTAAATACATCTATATCCTTCTTGGTAGGTCCAATAGGTTGAACAAATGAGTTGAGTGCAATAGGAGTGCGTTGCTCTTTTATGCGTCCATGGATGTGAGTAAGCTTTGATGGCCCTCAATGTCTCTTGGTTTTATGTCCTATATATATAGAGTAAAAAATGTAATAATTGTTTATGCCAAAAATCACTTAGAACGATCTTAGGTTGGGACTACGACGGCTAGATGGATTATGCAATTCGATGAATAAAGAATAATAATGCAAAGTATAAAAACGAAAGAAATTAAAGTAGACAAGACACAATATTTTGATGACGCAGAAAACCCGAAGTGGGAAAAGCTGCGGGTGGGAGTAATTCCACCGTTTCACTATGATAGACGTAGGATAAGCTTTGCTTAGAGTACAATTTGAGAGTGATTTAGCTTAGGAGTATTTTACAGTGAGCTGTCGTTGTTTTTTTGGACTGATTAGTGAGCTGAATTTATAGTATTGAGACCTAGAAAATATCTTCAACGGTCTTCTTAGGTAAATAACCGCATCTCCTAAAAAATAGGAGAGTAGTTTCCTTCTTTCTCTCCACAAAGGCTAATCTCTGTCCAGGTTCAATGTACCATCCCAATAGACTTGTTCAACCCCCTGAATCTGCTGAAGAATTAATTTGAACGGCTCAACTGTCTCCATGAATCTAGGACTAACGGTTACTGACTCGTCTGGGGTCGAGTCTAGTCAGAGGAAATCGACCATAACAATTTGCCCCGGATTATTGACTCGGAAACTCGGCAGTTAAAGAGCAATAATCCCACTCTTTTGAAATAACTTCCCACTAACTCTTGGCTGGATTTCCTTTGCTTAAACCACTTTTACTTTATGTAGTCTCTCCAAGATACTCTTGCTACGAGAGACCGTCTTGTCTCGTATGAGAAAGATGTCAAGTCTGCCCAGACTGCTTTGAATGTGGCTAAGGAGAAGGCGAAGAAGGCCGAGGCTGAAGTGACTAGTCTCAAGGCTGCTTTGCTCAAGCTGGAGGCTGAGAAGAAGAAAGAAGTGACGAACTTGGAGGAGATGCTTCATACTGCTCAGGAGGATGCCAAGAATTCTAAGGCCCTTGACATCTTGTTTGGTCGTGCCAAGGTCTTGAAGACGTTTGTGGATGGACAACTGACTTTGGAGGATGCTCAGGCCGAACTAGACAGGTACCTGGCTGGAATTGGGAGTATGGCTGATCTGGTTGACGAAGAAGCGACCGTTGAGGAGCAGAAATCTACTGCTGAGTCTGCCCCTGCTTCCACTGACGCAGATCAGCTTGCTGCTGAGATGAACCAGGATGATGAAGATGTGGCGTGACTGTTGGCCACTTTACATTTGAATTTTTAATGCTTTAAACATTAAGTCTGTTGATGGCCGTTGCATGGCCTTTTTGAACAATTTACTTGTGTGTTTTGTCGTTCATGGGAACGACTTAGTACTTTGTTATTTTGACGTTCGTGGGAACGACTAAGTACTTTAGTTTTTTGAGACTTCTGAACATCTTTGGATGTTTCTGCGTGCTTAGACTGCTTTTATTGACATGTTGTGTGTTTGCTTTTGATTTTTCCAGTCACTTGCGTTGGTATATCACTATAGTTTTTGTCTGCTCGTGTCATGCGTTTTATCGCGCATTTTTATCTGTGTATTGCACGTATAGGAGATGACGAGATGTTACTTTCAGTCTCATTTCAAGGCCTTTATTATTGTTGCTCTTAGACTAGGCGTCGTGGTGCCTCGTTGGTCTAGCGTATCGGGGGACTAGGTTAGATGTGCATATTTGCCCCTTAATACCTGACGAAGCTCTGCCTTGATTAGGTACCTTCTGGCGTGCTTCGTCTGATATTTACTTGCGTTGGACTGCTTAGACTGTGTCATCGCGACGAGTCTCTGGAGTTTAGATCCTGCAGGTCCTGCATAAACGCATCGTTAGGACTGGCCGTTGGCGTTTTTGCCAACGGCCCTCCGATGCTTAAGTCAGTACTTGTTCGTCGAAGTGTAAAACGAAGTGAAATACTTAGAGAAAATTTGCTACCTTTGCACTTTTGACTTAAAAGTGGTAAAGCTTAAGGTGTGTCGCGTTCCAACTTCTTGGAACGATCTTACCATCCCGTGAGACTAGTCTGTACGCCCCTTTGACTAGTTTCAGCTTCAGTCAGGTTGAAGGCTCTACGGATCGCTATATCGTCCTCGAGTCTCATTTGTGCTAGGGCTCTAGTCTTGACTTCTTCGAACGTCAGGCACGGGTACTTGGTCAGGTCGCGATACAGCTCCGAGTCTGTGTGCAGTCCTCTGTTGAAAGCCTCGATTGCAGTCCTGACATCGTAGTTCTTTATGCCGATCAGTTCTTTGTTGAATCTGGCAAAATAGTCGCGGACTGGTTTGTTCTTCATCTGCAATATGCGGTACAGGTCGCTGGTCTGCTTCTCGACGTTCCTGGAGGCATCGAACTTGCCATAGAACCTGTCACACAAAGATTTGAAATTAGTAATAGTTCCGCGTTTAACATCACACAACCATTCTAAGGCGGGACCCGTGCTACCGTCATACAGCTTGTAGTGGGATCGAGTACTGCCACATATGCTGCTTGTAGTGGTTGATATGCTCTATGGGGCACGTGCTACCGTCATACAGCTTCGTCGGAGGGGGGATGTTCAGTCTCCTAGGGATGTCAGCCATAGCAATGCTTTCCACGAAAGGAGACGCGGCATATTCATCCTCTTCTTCAGTCACGACGGGCAGGGGTGCTCCTGGCATCCTTTTGAGTATCTTGAGCAGCTTAGCGTTCTGGGCCTCGATGCGGGCTATCTTCCTGGTTGTCTCGTCATCCCGGCCATCCGCTTGGTCGTTGTTGTTCTGCTCCTGATCGTGATCCTCGCGCGTATCATCGTCCTCTTCTTCGTCTGAGGTAAGACTCATCATGCGAGGCACGTCCTCAGTGTTGCTGTAGGGCTCTGCTTTTGACAGATTCGATTTCCTTGCGAAGGTCGTCGATGGACTTCTGACTTTCAGAGGCCAGTCTTTCATTTTCCTCACATTGTTTCTTCAGATCTTCGTATGCTTTCAGCATAGCGTCTCTCATTTCATCATAGGTTGGAGGAGTTGTTTCCATGATGAATGCTAGGGATGGTTTGGAAATTTTAAATGTAAAAGGTTCACCTAGTGAGATCTAGTCGTCGGCCCCACGGTGGGCGCCAAATTGTTTATGCCAAAAATCGTTTAGAACGATCTTAGGTTGGGACTACGACGGCTAGATGGATTATGCAATTCGATGAATAAAGAATAATAATGCAAAGTATAAAAACGAAAGAAATTAAAGTAGACAAGACACAATATTTTGATGACGCAGAAAACCCAAAGTGAGAAAAACTGCAGGTGGGAGTAATTCCACCGTTTCACTATGATAGACGTAGGATGAGCTTTGCTTAGAGTACAATTTGAGAGTGATTTAGCTTAGGAGTATTTTACAGTGAGTTGTCGTTGTTTTTTTGGACTGATTAGTGAGCTGAATTTATAGTATTGAGACCTAGAAAATATCTTCAACGGTCTTCTTAGGTAAATAACCGCATCTCCTAAAAAATAGGAGAGTAGTTTCCTTCTTTCTCTCCACGAAGGCTAATCTCTGTCCAGGTTCAATGTACCATCCCAATAGACTTGTTCAACCCCCTGAATCTGCTGAAGAATTAATTTGAACGACTCAATTGTCTCCATGAATCTCGGACTAACGGTTACTGACTCGTCTGGGGTCGAGTCTAGTCAGAGGCAATCAACCATAACAATAATAAATTATGAAATTGGGGTGCTGGTGAAAAACATTTGTGGAAAAAATGTATTCGCATTATACCTTCAGTTGATGAGTTTCCAATCGTGGGTTCGGATTCCTTTTCAAGAGCAATATCATCTTCTATTTCATCTTCTAACTATGAGTGCAACTCATTTTCCTCATTCCTTTCAGTTTGAACTTCATTTGCAATCATAGAAGTATGGGGTACGTTAACTTCAGGGTCATTGTTGCAAGGATCATCTGTTATTTGTACTTGTTTCTTTCGAAGGTGAAGAAATCTTGCCAAGGATGCTGGCGGGCAATATTGCAATCGCTGTTGGTTTTTATTTTGCAAGTTTGCATTTTGCAGAACATGCTTTGTTTGCATTTGAAGTGGTTGTTGTTACTTATGCATTTGAAGTGGTTGTTGTTACTTATGCATTTGACTTGGTTGTTGCTTCCGCAATTGACTTGGATGTTGTGGTTGCTTTCCAACTCGTTGGTTTGCAGATTCAAGCTGCTGTTTTCCAGGTTCTAGGTGCTGCATTTTTGGAGTTTGTTGTTGCTATAGTAGTCATGATCTTTGTTGTTTTTGCAATTGGAGTGGTTGTTGTGATTGCTTCTCCAATTGAATCGGTTGGTGTGATTACTTCTCTAGTTCACATGGTTGTTGAAGTTATTTTTCTTGTCATTTCTTCTCAAGTAATAGTTGCTTTCTAGGTGCATTTCTTGCTGCTGATGTTGCTTCACAAAATTAGCCATACACCTTGACATGGATTGTTTCGAAACCTTCATATCAAAAGTAAGTTTGTTATTACATGACAAAGAAAGTAGTAACACGCCTATCAATAGAAAAACAGTGCAACAACAAGGATAAATGATAACAAATCACTAAGAGGAATCCACTTTAAAACTTGACTCCCATCCGAATAGGAAATTCAGAACAATAACTGGAACAGATTCACCTTGGTATATATTGATAATATCATCAACAGTAGTTTTTATAGTAATCATTCATAAACAAGAACTCGAATACCTATAACATAATATTTACCTTTGCAGTACTTTGACCTTTACTTTGTTGCACAAACTATTCAAGTTCCTTTGGCTGTTTATCTTCAGGTTCCACATGCAACCTTCCAGGTCTATCTTGGAAGATCTTGTCTGCCAAACTTCCATACCTTGAGATTGCAGAAACTCCGCATTTTTCTTCAGAACTTGTAACCTTTTCTTTTCATAATCAGGTAGCGTACTTTGTTGAGAAATGTATTTAGTCCCTTTCATCTATAAAAAATTTGATACACTATATTTGTATACGTTTAATGTTACAATAGCAACTTTAAAAACATTAAAAGAAAAATAAATGGAATAATGGAAACTTCAATAACATTTAAATATTAGAAGGAACTGCATAATTATACCATCTTCAAGTATTTCAAAAGGAAGCTTTTCAATAGCATAACTCCATCTGTCCTTAGTCGGATCCTCTACATAAAAAACTTGTTGAGCTAGAGATGCTAAAATGAATGGTTCCTCTGCACAAATGGTCGTATTCTTATTAACTGACATATATTAACCATCTAATTCAGAGTGGTACCACACACACCTATACAAAACGACACTAAAACTATCATGGTAAAATATCTAAATGATTTCTTTCAAAGACCCATAATACTTGATATGTCCCTCTATCGAATAGTTATCCTTCTACTAGAAAAACTAGATGTTACAATTGTTAGAGTGACTCCACTGTTTTGAGTGACTACATTTAATCATTGAAATGTAGCTTCGGCCTTGTTGAAAATAAGTGGTTTTCCATTTATTTGGTTAAAATTGCTTTAAATTCATCAATTTGTGATGAAGTTGTTCTATGATATTGGTGGAGAAAGTTGATGATTTGCATGTTTGTTGTGAGTTTACAAAGCTATTTTGCTCTATAGTGATGAGGAAATTTAACTCCTCTTCTGAATATGTAAGAGTGAAAAGTTTTAGTGATGTTGATTCTTTAGATACTTGACCATGTACCAACTGACCATAGATAGTAGAAGTATAGTGTTAGAATATAATATTATGGGCTTACATGTATAATTGTAGGTGTATAAAGCTATCTTAAAGTTAGCTTATAAAAGTGATTAATAAAATAACTGGGCTTATGAGGTATATAGAATTAGTATGGACTAATATGCGTAGAGACCCGATTAATTCCCTTATTTCATGATGGGCCGAATAAGAGGATGAGAAAACCCTATATATACCTCCTAGGGTTAGAGTTATGGTCCCCAATCTCATATGTTTTCCTATTCTCTTGACTCCCCATCATTAGGAGAATTCAAAAGGAACACCATATAGAGTTGGAAGACCAAATCCACTGCCAATCTTTGCCATGGAACAAGGTACGCTTCCGCAATTTATGCCCATGTATTAAATAATTCAATATGGAGTTTCGATCTATGGTTTTAAAGGTTTAATTCTAACAAGTGGTATCAGAGCCTACTCCATATTATATCATTTGGTTTTATTTCGAAAAAATTTTGACGAAGTTTTTTTTTATTGAATCAAGTAACTCTATATTGTCTGCCACTAGATTATATGGGCTGCATGCTCATATTTCAATTTTATTTTATTGTGTTTGTCATTAATTGTGTGTCTTTCTCAAGGGAATTCAATTTGGTTTTTTCCTTGACAATTAATATATTGATTCTTATACTACTCCATTAACAATGAAGGCATTTTCGATGGATAAATAATTGTCTCATATTTCAATTTTCTTTGCCTTCATCATGAGAATTTATTTTCTTTTTTTATTTTTTTTGTGGTTATTAGCCATGCATTATCGCCTGGCCTCTAATTATACTTTAATTATGAACCACGTAATTGTTATTCACGTAATTGTCAAAATTAAATTCACCATGTTATTACTATAGATGTGGTTATTACTCATGTCTCGTAATACTAGATGATTATCTCATATTACTCATGTCTTAGTAATTGTTATGAGATTTTTTTTTCTTTTCAATTCAACCTGATTAAAAACACAATTCAGATTTAATTTTGACAAATTAATATGTTGAGATGATTATGTTCGTTTAATTTTTTCATGCTAATAATAGTCAGTCCAAAGGAAGATTATTGTTTGGCCGAAAATTAAATGTTGTTCTCATATATGGTTAAAGACTAAATTTAGGTTAAATAATTGGCAACTATCTATAAATAAAGATTGTCTCATATTTTTAATTAATTAATTGAAGTAATATGTTACCAAAGTAGCCTCTTTTATGTAAATTTGTTAATTTAAAATATTGAGATGTGTGTGTATTTAATTCATATGAATATTGTCCGGCCCAAAGGAAGGATGTTATTTGGCCGAATTATATATACATGTGTAGTGATAAAATTGTGACAATTATAAAGCTTTTCCATGTGAATAATAAATCAGTCCAAAGAAGGGTTTATCATTTGACCGGAATTAGTTGTCAAATTTTATTTACTATATTGAGGTTACCACTTACAAGTTAATTTTTTCTGTCCAAAGACTAAATGTTAATGTTGTACTAGGTACCTTGTGATGGGCCCTGCCATTATTTGAATTATTCAATGACATATTGAATTGATGTATGTATTGTTTTTTACAGTTAATGCATCTGCTTAGGTTATATCTTCCAACATCAACTCAATTCCATTATTGAATGGAACCAACTTTAAAGAATGGAAGGAAAATGTAAGTATTGTCCTTGGATGTATGGATCTTGACCTTGCTTTAAGAACGAACAAACCCGCTCCTCTTACAGCTGAGAGTACCAATGATCAAAAGAGGGACTCTTAGAAGTGGGACCGTTTTAATCGCATGTGTTTGATGATCATGAAGCGAGGAATTCCAGAATCATTCAGGGGCACAATGTCTGAGGAGACTACTGCCAAATAGTTCCTTGAAAACCTTGAAAAGCGTTTTGCTAAAAACGATAAGGCGGAAATAAGTACAACCTTGTTGAACTTAATTTCCATGAGGTATAAAGGAAAAGGGAACATAAGGGAGTACATTATGGAAATGTCTCATCTTGCTTCAAAACTAAAGGCACTAAAGTTAGAGCTATCTGATGATTTGCTCGTGCATTTAGTTTTGATATCTCTTCCTGCACAATTTAATCAATTCAAAATAAGTTATAATTGTCAAAAGGAGAAATGGTCTCTTAATGAGCTGATATCTCATTGTGTGCAAGAAGAGGAAAGGTTAAAGCAAGATAAGACTGAAAGTGCTCATTTGGCTACTATCTCTAAGGGCAAGCAAAAGAAAAGAAAGATGGATAAAGAAGCTGCAAATGCTCCGGCTGAAAAGAAACAACATTAGGATAAAAAGGAAGTATATAGTTGTTTCTTTTGCAAGTCTTCAGGGCAGTTAAAGAGGGATTGTGCCAAGTATCACGCTTGGCGTGCAAAGAAAGGTACACTTCTCATTATGGTTTGTTATGAGGTTAATTTAGCTTCTGTACCTAGTCATACTTGGTGGGTAGATTCTGGTGCTACTACTCATATAAGTGTGTCTATGCAGGGTTGCCTGAAGTGCCGAAAACCAAGTGATGATGAAAGATTCATTTACGTGGGTGATGGCAAATCAGTTGAAGTTGAAGCAATAGGGACATTTAGGTTGTTGTTAAGGACTGGATTTTATTTGGATTTAAAAGAGACTTTTGTTGTAACGTCTTTTCGACGGAATTTGGTTTCTATTTCTGCATTGGACAAATTTGGTTATTCTTGTTCTTTTAGAAATAGTCAATTTCATCTTTTTCTAAATTCAAATATCGTTGATACTGGTTCTTTATCTTATCATGACAACCTATATCTACTTGATACTATTGCTGCATATCATGAAACTTTGCATACAAGCTCTAAAGGTACAAAGCGAAAATTAACTAAAGAGAATTCCGCTACATTATGGCACAAACGTTTAGGACATATATCTAAACAAAGAATTGAAAGACTAGTGTCGAATGGAATTCTCGATTCTCTTGATTTTTCGGATTTTCAATCTTGTGTTGGATGTANATTGGATGTATCAAGGGAAAACAGACAAATTCAAGAAGATTAGAGGCCAATCGATCTACAGATGTCTTAGAACTTATTCATACAGATATATGTGGACCATTTCCTACACCTAGTATGAATGGTCAACAATATTTTATAACGTTCATAGACGATTTTTCTCGATATGGTTATCTATATCTTATACATGAGAAGTCCGAATCACTGGATGTGTTCAACAATTATAAAGCTAAGGTGGAAAACCAACTTAGCAAAAGAATAAAGGCTGTCAGATCTGACCGTGGTGGTGAATACTATGGTAGATATGATGGATCAGGTGAACAATGTCCAGGCCCATTTGCTAAATTCCTAGAGGAATGTGGTATTGTCCCACAATACACCATGCCTGGTACGCCAAGCATGAATGGTGTAGCTGAGAGACGAAATAGGACATTGAAGGACATGGTAAGAAGTATGATTAGTCAAACTACCTTACCTGATTCACTCTAGGGAGAGGCAATAACGATTGCAGCTTATATCCTAAATAGGGTTCCAACTAAGGCAACTACTAAAACCCCATATGAGTTATGGACTGGAAATAAGCCCAGTATCAAACATTTACACATTTGGGGGTGTCCAGCTGAAGCAAGGCCTTATAGGCCAAATGAAAAGAAGTTGGACTGAAGGACAATTAGTAGTTACTTTGTTGGCTACTCTGAACTGTCACGAGGGTATAAATTTTATAATCCCACTACCAGGACCATTTTTGAAACGGGAAATGCCCATTTCTTTGAGGATGTTGAGTTTGGGGGGAGAGATAAGGATAGAAACTTTGTCTTTGAAGAAGAGCTTATTCCTCTTCCTTCCATTGTTGTTAACAATGATCAGGATGCAGTTTTAGGCGTTGTTCCAAAAACAACTCAAGAACCGCAAGACAATGTCCAAACTTTTCCTAATCAAGCTGCTGAAGAGCAAACTGAAACACCTCAAGAACAAATGCCATTAAGAAGATCCATTAGAGAAAGGAGGAATGCTATTCCTGATGACTATATAGTATATCTTCAGGAGCATGAGGTTCATATTGGTGAGTTGGAAGGTGATACAATCAACTTTCATCAAGCCATGAAAAGTCCTAATTCTCAAAGATGGATTGATGCCATGAATGAGGAAATGAAGTCCATGAGTGACAATGGTGTATGGGAACTTGTTACATTACCTGAAGGTGTGAAGCCGATTGGTTGTAAGTGGATATTTACAACCAAAAGGTATTCAAAGGGTAACATAGTGAGATTCAAAGCACGCCTTGTTGCAAAGGGTTATACTCAACGTGAAGGCATTGACTATAAAGAGACTTTCTCTCCAGTTTCATCGAAAGACTCTTTTAGAGCAATAATGGCAATTGTGGCACACTTTGATCTTGAGTTACATCAGATGGATGTAAAAACTGCATTTCTCAATGGTGACATTGGTGAAACAATCGAAAAACATTGTATCAGGTGATGCAAGTAAAATGGTTTGCAAATTAAGGAAATCCATTTATGGTCTCAAACAAGCATCCCGTCAATGGTACAACAAGTTTCATGAAGTTATCATCTCTTTTGGATTTGAGATGAATGTAGTTGAGGATTGTGTGTACCACAAGTTCAGTGGGAGTAGACATATTTTTCTGGTTCTATATGTTGATGACATATTGCTTGCTAGTAATGATATAGATCTTTTGCATGAAACCAAGAGTTTCTTATCAAAGAAATTTGAAATGAAAGATCTTGGTGATGCATCATTTGTATTAGGAATCGAGATACAACGAGATCGTTCTCGAGGTATTCTTGGATTATCACAAATGAACTATATCAAAAAGGTTCTTGAAAGATTCAGCATGCAGGATTGTAAACCAACTGATACCCCTGTGGCTAAAGGAGACAAGTTTAGTCTTAGTCAATGCCCTAAGAATGATTTTGAAAGGAGAGAAATGCAAAATATTCCTTATGCTTCAGCATTAGGGAGTCTAATGTATGCTCAAGTTTGTACGCGTCCAGATATTGCGTACATTGTTGGGAAGATACTTACATAACCCTGGCATGGATCACTGGAAAGCGGTCAAAAGGGTTTTGCGATATCTTCAAAGAACAAAGCACTACATGCTCACATACAAAAGGTCGGAAAAATTAGAGATCATTGGGTATTCCGACTCTGATTTTAATGGATGCAAGGATAGCTGTAGATCCACTTCATGTTATGTTTACTTGCTTGCCGGAGGAGCTATATCTTGGAGGAGTGCTAAGCAAGAACTCATAGCAACTTCCACCATGGAAGCAGAGTTTATAGCATGTTTTGAGGCATCCAACCATGCAAAATGGTTAAGGAATTTGTTCATAGGACTGCGAATTGTTGATGGAATTGAAAAACCTCTCAAGATATTTTGTGACAACAAATCTGCAGTACTATACTCGAATAAAAACAAGACCTCATCAAAAACTAAACATATTGATATGAAGTTCCGTGTTGTTAAGGAAAGAGTTCAGAGTGGTGTAGTGTCTATGGAGCACATTGGAACAAACTCTATGATTGCGGATCCGCTAACTAAGGGACTACCACCCAAGGTCTTTCATGAGCACACTGCTCGAATGGGTGTTATGTTATTTGATGATATTCAGGCTTAGTGGGAGTTTGTATCTGGATGTTCAATTTGTTATAGACATATTTCATGTTTTGGATTATATTTTTCTGCATAAATAAAGTATTCAGTTTATGGTTCACTCTGTTCTAATTTTGGTATGATATCAATAAAGAATAAAGTTGGACTAGTTGGAAATAGACATGTTGAAATCACATTACATGAAATTTCCATGCTACGCATCCATACTTGATCTGTGTCATTTAGTTATTTTTGATATGTGTGATCATTGAAGACATTGTTACAAATAAAGATGACAAAAGTCGCTTTGGTCCCATATTGGCATAATTAATGGATGAGATTGTTTAAAGATACCTTTGGACATGATAGCAAAAGTTAAGAGCTCACAGGTTATACACTTACATACATATATACATTTGGCCCAAGTGGGAGATTGTTAGAATATAATATTATGGGCCTACATGTATAATTATAGGTGTATAAAGCTATCCTAAAGTTAGCTCATAAAATTGATTAATAAAATACTGGGCTTATGCGGTATCTAGAATTAGTATGGACTAATATGCATAGAGACCCGATTAATTCCCTTATTTCATGATGGGCCGAATAAGAGGATGAGAAAACCCTATATATACCTCCTAGGGTTAGGGTTATGGTCCCCAATCTCATATGTTTTCCTATTCTCTTGACTCCCCATCATTAGGAGAATTCAAAAGGGACACCATATAGAGTTGGAAGACCAAATCCACTGCCAATCTTTGCCATGGAACAAGGTACGCTTCCGCAATTTATGCCCATGTATTAAATAATTTAATATGGAGTTTCGATCTATGGTTTTGAAGGTTTAATTCTAACATATAGAACTTGGAATTCTTTTCTTCCTCCCTCCAAAAGTAAAAAAATGAAGACAAAAGATAAATTCAGAAAGCTTAAAATTGTCAAATGAATCTATCTTGTAAGTGTTTGTAAATTCATGTTTTAAAAACCTTCTCATATTTATTTAACCATAGTATTTGATGTTATTGTGAGGATTCCAAAGAGGCATCAATTTATTGAGGTTTTAAACTCAATAGTTTCATCCACAGTGTCTAACTCTAATGTGCGAGAAATAAAAATTTGATAAATTTGATTTGGGCTTATATGCAACTTGCAACATTCTTTCTTCGATTCATTTAGTTTTTGAATATTTGGAGGAGTTTTGAGTGTGTCAAACCTTATGGCATCTTAAAATTTGCAAGAATTTTTGCTAGGACCTGAATATTGGAATTCAATATTGGAGAATGACTGTTTGAAATTTTTTGGCAATGATCCATGTAATTTGCCTTTTCTTCTTTTTGGAAATAAAAAAGTTATTTTGCAAATTATGTCTACTAAATTAACTTTATTAAATGATAAAATTCTCGGTTGATAATGTGTTATTTTCCTCCCTGTTTTTACAACATTAGAAAATTTGAAATGATGGATACTTTTCATGCTCCTACAATGTAGTGTAATTTTATTTCTCTTTTGTTAAAAGTAGAATTAAATTATTTAGTTCTTGCGGGTAGGTAATGGACAAAGCAAAGGTTGAATGGTGGAAGTTCCCTAAATGGACCGATGAGTATGAAGAAGGAACTTATAAATATATTAATAAAGCTTTTGCTTCTATGTGTCAAGAAAACCAAATTCAATGCCCATTTAAGATGTGTGATTATCGGTATTAGCGTTATTGAAATGTTGTAACAGATCATATCATTTTTATTGGTTTTGTGACAAGAGCTAATGAAGATATGGGCATTGAGAAAAAAAGGGAGGAGCATGAACAATATGAAACATTAAATAACATGGATGATGACATGCAAGAGTTGTTACATGATATTATAAGAGAAGGGCCAAATGAAGATGCACAAAAGTTTTATAAATTAATAGAGGAAGGGCAAGAGAAATTGTATTCTGGATGCAAAGCATTCTCTAAACTTTCCATCATTATGAGATTATTTATTTTTAAGTGTGATTACAAGTGAAGAATTGTCCAATTCTACGTCACGTTGGAGCTTCTTACAGAAGTTTTTCCAAATGCAAAATCTCCCTCATCTTATGTTGAAGCAAGTAAAGTCTTGGGAATGTTGAGCTTAGAGTACCAAAAAATAGTTGCTTGCCCTAATGATTGCATGTTGCATTGGGAGGACCATGAAAATGAAACGAATTGCCATGTTTGTGGGACTTCAAGGTGGAAGTCAAAGGATAAAAATGAGGACAATGGAGATTCGAGTGGAACTACCCATAAAATTCCTCGAAAATTTATACGTTACTTCCAAATCAAGAAAATATTGAAGAGAATTTACATGTGTGCATAGACCACAAAGAACATGTCATGCCATTTTAAGGGACAAGCAAAGGATGGGCTTTTACAACATTCGGCGAATGGAAAAGCATGGAAGGACTTTATAAGGCATATCCAATGTTTGCTGAAGGTCCAGGCAATGTGAGGCTAGGGTTAGTCACAGATGAATTTAACCCTTTTTGGACACTTAGCATTATACATAGCAGTTGGCCAAATATGTTGATTAACCACAACTTACCTCCTTGGATAGCTACGAAGTCAGAGTTTTTGTTGCCCTGGTACTGTTTCTCCATCCTTAACCTTTGACATAACCATCTCTCTAAACCAATCCTTAAAATTTTTTCAAAGACTCTAAGCACCGTCCCATTTTTTTTCCTAACATAACTTACAACATTCCTTTTCTCCCTGTAACCAAAAGAGCACGATGTGACCATACTATAGTAAAGAAATGAAAAGGTGTGATATAAAGTAAATAAACTATTTTGTTCGTCAACTTACTTTATAAATCTCTCAACTCTTCATATCACAATTGATTAAGACAAATTGATAAGCTTGATCCCAGGTAAATTTGTCGATCGTAACTCAAGGATTGTCATTCTTTATAGACTTTTCCTTTCCTTTGACAGGATGTCCAATCTTTGGAAGGAAGGAATTCTAAACATGAGGCTCGGATTCACTATGTCTAAGTGAAACTATACTATCTAAATATCGTGCAACAAATCTAGCACATTCTTTAGTGAAGAATGGTTCAGCCATTGAACCCTCTAGACGAAACTTATTTCGAACATCTGATTTCAACTCCCCAAGATACCTCTCAATTGCACACATGTATCTACCAAAAATAGGTCAACCTAGCTTTATTTCTTCTACCAAAATTACAAGGTAAGTGGAACCATAACATCTAAAAAAAGCTGGTGGAAAAATACTCTCAGATTGGCAAAGAGTTTCAACAATTTCTTATTGGAGATCGGTTAGATCATGAGGATCAATTTTTTCTACCATATGGCTCTGAAGAAATTACTATGCCGTATCAAAGTAGTTGTGACATCTTTGTGTAAGGTAATTTTTAAGGCAACCAGAAGCAACAATGCATCATGATGTGCACATCATGGCTCTTTTATCTCGAAATTTCCCTCACTTGCACACAACGAGAACTGTTTACTTCATACCATTGCGGTAACTTTGCATTTTTGATAATCTGGCAAAACAACCGCTTTTGTTGAGATGTCATCCAAAAGCGTGATGTGTTGGCATTTCTTCACTACCATCTTCCAATGTTTTTAATTGAAGATCTAGCATGATATGAAGAACTTTCAAATCTCGACGAGTGTTCGCATCGTCCTTGGACTTTTCATAAATGTCTAACAATGTTGAAATAATGTTATCAAACACATTTTTTTCTATGTGCATCACATCTAAATTATGACAACTAGAACAATGCTTCCAATAAAGGTAACTCAAAGAGTATTACTTCTTTTTGTAAGAGTTTGGATTATATAGATCAATTTTTCTTTCCAAATTTATTTGCAAAATATGCAAGAAGCTCCTCAATTTCATTTCTTGTCAAACAGCTTGGGGTATATCTTTCATCGATCTGTCCATTGAAATTCCTCTTATTAAAACGGCAAGGGTGATCCAAATCCAACAGTCTGCGGTGACCCATGTAAGAATACTTGTGATTCCGAAAATTTTGATTCCGTCTCATAATAACAACAAGGACATACCATTTTCCCGTTTTTGCTTCACCCATATAGCATTGCTTAACCGGGAAAATCACTAATAGTAGACATCAAATATACATGCATGTCAAACGACAACAATTAATTATGGGTGACTCCACTATTTCAACAATTTTCTAAAAAATAAAATACGTACACCACAACAATTAATCATTTGGGCACAAAATATGATGATCACCTCATATGTAAATTACTAGTAATACTAGAGCATTTAAATGAAGTGTATCCATTTGCCCCCCCCCCCCCCAAAAGGGAAAATATTAAATGAATATATTAATAAAAAAATGAAATGACATATTTTGATGCTCGGGTGTCCGCATGGAGCATTTTTTTTTTAAGCTAACTATTTTTTTGAGTTCTACGTCTTTGAAAATTCTCGACAGGGATTTGAGCAAGTAATTTTGCAAAATGAGGCGTCTAGACCATTTTTCATATTGTGCTAAAATATTGATATATGATCATTAGTATCATTGTTCTTATTATCCTTGTTGAAGACATTAATACATCATCATCAAGCTATAGTCATATTCTTATCTTTTTAATTTGTCAAATTCAAGTATCAATGGACGTTATTATCTCATGCATTTTTCTCTGGCTATTGACTTGTGCTGTTGTCCCCCCTAATTTGTTAAATTTAACTAGAAATCAGGAAGTGAGACTCTACACGATAATCTCAGTTCCTAACACCAAGCTACTGCTCTAACTCCACTTGCTCGAGAAGAAGTATCACAGACTTGTTCTCTGAATTCTGACTCAAAAAACTGTAAAAGCTTGACTCATTTAAGAGGTGCTACCGTGATTAATTTCCGAAAAGTTGGAGATTAAAAAAAATGGAATTTGATGATGAAATACATAAAAAACAACAAATAAATAGGAACAACACTATGCTACAAAAAATTAATGCATTAAAACCACAAATATTGGTTCCTTTAATTCTCCTTCAAACTAAAGACGAATTAATATCAATAATAATTGAAAAATAAAATAGGTAAAGGAAGAGAAATAAACCTAGAAGGCAAATTGAATCAAATCCGACTAAGTCAATATGCATGATTTTTTATTTAATTTTGGGCGAAACACCTAAACCACCCGAAGAACATAATTACGAGAAAACTCAATAAAGGGTGGTGAATTGGTTAATTTTGTGAAAAAGTTGCTATTGCATGATGAATTGGAAATTTATAGGCGAAAATATTTGGGAAATTTATGAATTTGATTGTTCGTAAATTACTCTGAAAAGGGTTTGATTGAGGGCTTTTATTTGACGGTTTTTTATCTTTTACTTACGATGGAGGGTTTTAGAATATAGGTGAAAGTTCTACTTAGTAGTCACCCGTGTCCTTAGTTTATTTTTAAGCGCTGCTTTAAGTAACCGATGCAATAACTTTGGAAATAATTCATTATCTAATGCAACTTGTCACGTGGTGACTCTTTGACTCCCGCAAAGTTAACCAACCCCGTGCGCCACTTGCTCAACAACCCGTCGTGAACAAGTCAGGCTTCCCCTTGACACGCTCCTTGTTCCCTCGTAGCTCACTCCTTGAGCTGATGATCTCACTTACCATGACACGTCCCTTGTGCCTAACTCCCAAGTATTCGTCCCAGACGAATATGTTAGTGCGTTGGACAAATCCCGTTAGCCCTTAGCACTCACCCCAAGTAGCACCCCCTTGTGCCCAGATTATCCCCACACACTCACCCTCTCTAAGTTATGTGGAAGATGGTTGTTTGAAATAACACAATGAAACACACAAGTGGTAGAGGGAATCGAACTCTATTAATGCTCTCTAATTAATGCTACACTTGCTTACAAAGGTGAATATTGTGCTCTCCAAGTTGTTCTGTACAAATGCCTCAAGGTGCCTATTTATAGGCATCCATCCTATAACATTAACTATTCTAGAATACTCCTAACCTCCTCAAATAGAGGAATCTAGATCCTAACTCCCTAGACCCTTCTAGAGAATACAACCAAGTATGTACATACAAGAATCTTCTGGAGACATTCTAATATGTACTAGAACTATCATGAGTATTCTAGGAACATCCTTCCTAGAACCCTCGACACACCCTAGAGAACTCTAGAGACATCCCTCTAGAATCTCCATGACAACACTAGACCATACTAGAACATTCTAGAGCCACCCACTCAAGAATATCCTAGCAACTTGTTCCATATTATTCCGGAACGTCCCGTTCAACTCTAGACCTTTCAACGAGGTTCTAGAGCCTTCCACACTCTTCTAATATACTAGGCAGCCCCCATGTCAAGTTTGAGCCCATTTGGGGAAGTATGGCACTGCCGCCCTAAAAGTACTGCTTATCTGCATATCAAGTATTATCTTGCAGCACTATCTTTCCCTTAAACTGCCTATTATGGGGGGGGGGGGGGCTGCTTGACAGCCCCCGAACAGCTCCCCTTGAGGTTCCTTATGCCTATGCATAAGGACTATGGTTGGGACAAATAGTCGGTCCGTGACAAACTGCTATGTTGCTATCTAATGCAACGGCTTAGCTGAAACATTTACAATAGCACCAAAAAGCGTCGTATACAATTTTGTCATTTCAAAATGTTATTGTCTAATGCAACGGCTAAACTAATAGGCGTTCCAATAGACATAATAACCGATGGCACATATATGAACACTTGCAAAAGCGTCGCATTACACATCTAACCGTTACAATATAGCGTTGCATCCTTACTCCTTAAAAAGTGTTGATCGAAGTATACTATTGAAAGAACAATAGTCACGCCTGATTGGTTCACGTGTGAAACTGAATAGGAGAAACACCGTTCTAAGGTGTGTAATACACGCATTAATTGCTATCCTCAAATTTCAACTTTCTTTCTCTCCACCTTACTCGACCTTTTGTTTCTCCCTCCTCAACTTTCTTTCTCTTCACCACAATGCTCCTTGCGACCCTTGGATCCTGGAAAGACACCGACTTCTAGTGGATTTGCTTCTAGGTTTATGGTTTTGTTACTCCTTGCGACCCTTACATCCTTGGAAAGTAATTTGCTTCCGACGAAATTGTTCAGGTATCACCTTCCTCTTTTGTATTATGTTTTTTTTTTTTTTTAAATCAGATTTTTCTTCCGGCGGAATTGTTCAGGTAGTAGAGTTTCGATTTTATTTAATGATTTATATGGGGGCTTGGTTCGATTTTGTTAGTTTGAATATTTATTTGAATTAGGGTATCCAATTGATTCTTAATGCGATTAGCTTTTCAAACATTTGTGTGGTGATAAGATTTTTTGGACTTTGAATTCGATTGTTGCGGTTGAACTAGGGGAATACGATTGGGGTTTTGAATAATTGGGTGTTAAATTCGATCTTTGGAGTTGAATTAGTGTTTCGAATGTTTCTTTGTTTAAATTCCATTTCTTGGGTATAAATTCGATTTTAAGGTTGAATTTTTGGGGATTGTATTTTAGGGTTCGAATTGATTTAAGTTGCATTGAAGGATCTCAATTGATACAGATTTTTGTTGATTGATCACATCAAATGTGTCAATTTTTTTTATTGGGTTTACTATTTCAAAAATATTGTTGATGATGATGGAATTTCAAGAAGCGAAGACGACAGTTTTTTTGCATCTTGTGATCAAGAGAAAGCATATTTCGAATACGAGGGAAGAAGTATAAGACGGGGAGTGATCATGATCGTGGTTTACTTCTGGTAGTCCTCTGGTTCGAGTATTTAAATATTCCTTTTTTGGCGATGACTAGGGGGTTTAATTTTATTAGATTCGGTTAGATTGTATTTTTTTGTGGTAAATTTTGATTTTTAGATTTCTTATTTTTTTGGTTATTGTAAAAAACTTTGAATACATATTGAATGTTTAAGCATCTAATTTTTATAAGTTAAGTTATTTTGAAATAATTTGTTGTTCTATGTGACACTATCAATTTTTCTCGAGTATGATTGACCTATGTCAAATATAATATTAATTGCGTGTAGAAATAGGTGTAAAATTGCATTATTTGTGGTATTTGTTGCATATACTGATCAATATTGGTGGAGAAATATAATAGAATAAGGGTTAAGGTTTTGTGTTTAGATTGTGTGATTGAGGCGGTTAATGAATAAATTGGGTGTGGCAAAGGTGCACTATAAGGAGCGAAAATAGAGGATTGTGATTAAGTGTGAGGGGAAGGGCCAGGAAGATGATGAGAAATAAGGAGGGAGTTGGACTTGAGATCTACTAAGAGTTGAGTAAGTAAATGGATGGAGGAAGCGGAGTAAATTAGGTGCAGATTTAGATTGTGTTTCATCACAGAAAATTGTGTATGATTTGCTTAGCATTTTGACTGTGAGGTTTATTTATTGAGTTATTGCAGGAATTTGAAATAATTTAGAATAATAGAATGGAGAGACAAATGATTTTTTTTAATCTCATTTTGAACTTTTAATGTTGCTTGATTTAGGTTTCAATTTGTGTGTATCTGATTTTTGGGATTATTATAATCGCATTTATTCAATATTTGGGATCTGAATTGAAGATTTCAGATTTGGTTGGTGTTTTTCTGGTGTGCATTCAGGAAATTTCAACTTTGTTGAGGTGATTACTGTTATATGTATACAAGTTTAAGCTCATAAGCTTGCAAAGCTCAATAGAAATCAATAAATTATAGAAAGTATCATTTTTCCTGGAATTAATGTCGTTTTTGATTGACTTTGTTTAAAGTCCTTTTATGTTTCCCTGGTTGCTACTTTAGTGTATGGTTTAATGTTGAGATTTTTCAGGCTTTCTTTTTTCTTCGTTTTGAAGTTCTTAATGTTGTTAGCATAATTTAGATATTTTGAAAGTATTGTTGTTGTATCTATTTAACATCAATCATTAAGATTTTTAATAAATTTGAAATTGAAATATGCAGATTAAATATGATTAGGTTAGTAGAGGATTTTGATTTGTGGCTATGTTTTCGTTTGAGGATGTTCAAGTAGCTCCTCAATAGTTTAATAGATATGTATTTTCTCTAATTTCTTATTATGATAATTTCAATTTAATGTTATAGTGTTTGTTCGAGTAAAATGATCATTGATCACTAAAGTGAAAATATCATGTTGGGCGATGAAAAAGTCAATATCGAACAAAATACTTTTTTAGGGCGCTACTTCGGTGGCCGTTTGAAAGATTGCCACCAAAGTATTCAAAACTCAAACGAATCATAGCCATATATTTTAGATAATATAATTACCTACTATATGAGTTAGTTATGTGTGGGGTCAAGTTAATCTAATTAATATATTAACTATGTCTAATTTTGTAAAATATTATTGTTATTATTATTATTATTATTATTATTATTATTATTATTTTCCATAATTAATATATTAACTATGTCTAATTTGCACATTCGCACACAGTAAAAAAATATATACGAATTGAGATCTATGAATGTTCACATAGGACACTTGAAAACCTTTGTGATGGCTGTTAATCTTTGGTTAACTAAATTTTCATTAATTAGTGTCTTTGTAGTTTGAATTTAAGAATATTTGTTTAAAATTAGGGATTTTAATCTCCTTTTCATTAATTATGTTAATTAGAGCAATAAATTTGCTATTTTTTGGTAGTTTTTTTTATATGTTTTAAGGACTCCGACGTGTAATCTGTTTTCCAGCAAGCAATTACAGTAAAAAGCAATTTGGGGAAGACGACCTATTTGGGAAGATGACCTATGGGGAAGACGACTTCGTTGGCACGTGAACAACTAGGAAAAAAAATACTTATGGTAATCACCATAGAATATTATGGCTATATCCATTAACTAAAAAATGACCTAATAATTTGCAGCGTGTCAGCTTTGGTAACTCGACAAACAAACTTTGGTAATTACCTTTTAAGCCTTGATTATTCGTATTTCTTGCAATCATATGAAAATAACTTTCACGAATGATTGTAGAATATATGTTGTTAAAGAAATAAAGTAGTTTTTCCATAACAATAAACTTTTTACTTATTCCTAGCATAAAAATATATTGTGTTTGTAGTTGTTTTCTAATATTATACATATATATAATTTAAATTTTAACGATTTCAGAATTTTTAAATCAAGGTTTTGCAGTTTCTTTTTTTTTTTTTTTTTTTTTTTTTATTTTNNNTTTTTTTTTTTTTTTTTTTTTTTGTAATTCGTATTAATGGAAGCCATTGATGGAGTTTCTTTTTACTTATTCCAAGCATAAGAATATATTGTATTTGTAGTTATTTTCTAATATTATACATATATAATAACTTAAATTTAAAGATTTCAGAATTTTTACATCAAGGTTTTGCAGATTTTTTTTTTGTAATTCGTATCAATGGAAGTCATTGATGGAGTTTAAAGCATTCAAACAATTTTCAATATTACAAGAATTTTCCTAATTTAATAGATTTTGGAGAAAAAAAAGAGTATTCCTTATTTACTAAATATTGCAGAAAATATTTTTAAGTGGTCCCCCCATACCTACCTTATCTAAATATTTATGTAATGTAAAATATGTGGATGTAATTTGTTTGACTTTTTGAAGAATTTGGTGGCTGTCTTTCAAACGGCCACTGAAGAATTTTTAACTTTTTTAAGTATTCATACAAAATGTAACAGAATTGAAATTCCAAAAGCTTAACTTTCAAATTTCAAAAGAAGCGTTGGAAAAGGTTGTAAAAAAATGAAGATAAACATACCTTTGTGATGGCAAAAGCTCTATTATATGATACTGTGTTGTTTTAGTTTAATGGACTGTTTTTGATTTGTGTTGTATGTTTTCTTTGATGAATTAAGCTCCCCTCCTCCCTCTTTGCTTTCCCTTTCCTTTTCCCTCCTACCTTACTATGGAAACATAATGTGAAAGTTGATTCTTTATTGTTCGTTTCGGAACCCGAGTAAGTTTTCATAAAGTGATGCTGCTTTCATTGTCATATGCAAATTGCCTTCATTTTCATCTTAATTAATGAATTTGATGATTTATGTTGAATTTCTAATTTCATTTATTCTTTTATTACTTTAGTAAAGGGGCAAAAATTGCACAGATATAGGGTATTATTGAGATTGTTTTGTCATCGAGGACTTTAAACAATTTGTGATTTACGAAGTTTAAACAAGATTCAAATAAGTTGATTCTCAATTAAGTTTTGAAAAGGAGAATTATGTTCATTTTGGAACAACCTCTTTTGATAAAGCTGATATAGTTTTTATGATTTTGGGTTTTGGTTAATTTTTGATAAGTTGAATACTATAAGGTACTCATGTGTTGCTTGTGTGGTGCTCATACAAAGTAGTGTGCTACTTGTGCAACTCAAGTATGAAGAGTTATATAGAATCAGTGCTCTAATTGCGTAGCTCAATTATATACAGAAAAGATCCTTTAATTCTACTTTTTGTTTCCTTGCTGAATGGGAATCTGTAGCAAGATCAATGTCTACGTTGGTTATGAAGCTTCCTTTCTTGAATTGGTTTTTTGTTAATCTTCTTATTAAAGAATCAATAGACAATTTTAGTTTAATCGAATGCTTGAATATGTTGTGACTTTATGACCTTTGTTTCTTTAGTTTGTCAGTACATTAGAATGTTTGAGCAATATATTGAAAATTGAGGGTCAATTATATATGATAATCTCAGGTTTAGTTGGAAGCAAACTTCTAGATTATATATCGAGAATAGCAGGGGAAGATGTCTAATGACGATGATGTCGATAACGAATTTGATGGTGTTTTTCTGGGTTGAAAAGGAAGTTGGTGTAGCCACCATATTTCTTTCAACAGATTGCATATGATGGTTTCTTTACTAATGTACAATTTCTTATTTACTTTAGTGAGTAGAGGTCAACTCAAATTTCATTCAACATATAAAAGAATGGCAAGGTCTCTAGAGAGATAAAAGCAATTTGCCTAAATTATCAGAGAATTCTACCTGATGAATCAGCAAGGATTATAAACTAACATAATGACACTGCTAATTCACTATTAGAATCCCTCTAAAAGGCCCTTCATGGTTTCAGATTCTCTATGCAAGGCATTTTTTTACTTTCTTGCTATCTAGAGCAAGAGATTTCAAGAACAGAGGCGGTTTTCCCTTAGTTAGCATCATTATGCTACATTTGCAAAAAAGTATGGTAGAATCTTAAATTGTGACCAATCAAGTCTATCACAACCCCCCAAGATATTAAGAGATTTATCCTAGAATTAGACCTCTATCGGTTCTTAAATCTTAACATCTCACCACAACTCTGCCAGTAAATAGTCATCGACAACAAGCAAATAATGTAATCCTCACTATTTACAAAAAACAGCATAACAAAACTGCACCGTAAGCCTCACTATTTACCAAAACAACTTAGTGGTCCTGGTTTCGCAAACTGCTACCAATATGCTTCTTTTTCTTTCAAAAGAAGGGGAAGATGAGTTAGCCAGGATTGCATCCAACATGGTTTTGCTTAATTTGAGGGCATAGTGGTCTTAGGATCTTAAGGGTCAGAGCCTCAGAGGGATTAATGCTACATGAAGCAGGCATAGGTCACATTAATTAAAACCTAAAGAAAATTTATTCATGTACAATTTAGGCCCACTTCCTTCACTGAGGGAAATCTTTCCAAAAGTAGAATTATGCTATAAATCCTACTGAATATCTCATGATAAGGCAGCATACATATAATAACAGCAGGACACAATTTTAAACTAAATTTCATTCTATATGGAAGGTATAGTTAGATGAAAATCACTTACAATATTGGTTACTTCCTAACAAGAAAACTAGACATGAGGGGAATGAAAGCGAAGTGAAGGAAATGTGACAAAACATTTGCACCTATGCTAAACTTTAACTTTTTTTCAAGAAGAAATCAATATCATATTAATCAAAACATCCTCCTCAGCTGAAAGCACGAAACTTTAACCCAAGAAAACATTATTCATCATTTCATCCCTGTTACAAACCAAAGATCAGCTGACCTCTATCGGTTCTTAAATCTTAACATCTCACCACAACTCTGCCAGTAAATAGTCATCGACAACAAGCAAATAATGTAATCCTAATTCTTTAGAAAACTAACTTAAATGGAGGCATCAACCAGCCACCACAACGCCCATACCACCAGACCACCACAACGGTCGGAAATTATGTCAGAAATTCTGTAAAAAAAAAAAGCACCATCAACCACCACAACGCCCATACCACCAGCCTAGCACCACTAACAGGCCACAAACAGCCTACTACCCCCAACCACGAAAACCACCCCCACCACTATTCACCCCTGGAACCACCACACCACCATTAAATCACAAATCAAATGACGAAAAAATTAAATTACAAAAACTCGAAAAAAACCAAATCAAAAACCACAATCACAAATCGCATCGCATAATGATACTCGAAAAAAACCAAAAATTCGAAAAGAAATAAAAAAAAAGATAAAAATTAAAACAAACGAAAGTAATCTCATACCTAAAAAATTAAAAACCCTAAAACGAAATTAAAAACACGAAATTAAAAAATTAAGTATATTTACCTTAGTGAAATTAGTGAAATTAGTTAAATTAGTGAAACGAAACCCTAAAACGATTGCAAGTAAATTATAGAATTACCGTCTATCACTACAACGGAATAAGAACGGAAGAAGACCGTCGGAAAAGAAGACCGCCGGAAATTTTGCCTTAAGACCGCCGGAAGAACAACCCTAAAACGATTGAGAAGACCGTCGGAAAAAAAAAACGATGGAAAAATAAAAAAAAAAACGACAACAAAAAAGGCAGTGAGAAGACCGCCGGAAGAAGGGGGGAAGGCCGCCGGAAAAGAAGGAGTGTGTGTTTAATTTGTTAGGGAGAAGGACGGTATAAGGAGAAGAAGGAGTCTGTTTTTGTTTAATTCTTTTTTGAAGGAAAATAAGGTATTTTGTTCTGTAATATATGCGACGGATTTTGCGACGGAATATTCCGTCGCAAACAACAAAACTCCGTCGAAAAAAACAAATGCTCCTTTGATTTGTTTTTGTCACTTTTTTGCGACGGAAATATCCGTCGCAAAAACTTGGAATTCCGTCGCAAACTAAGTATTTGCGACGGAATTTTATTCCGTCGCAAAAATCCGTCGCTATTTGGTCGTTTTCTTGTAGTGACTAAACCAACGCCAATTGAAGAGAATTAGAGGGACAAGATTTTCGTGACCAGGTGTAATGTACAAGGCAAGATGTGTGATGTGATAATTGATAGTGGCAGTTGTACTAATGTGGTCTCTACCCTATTGATTCAGAAATTGAACTACCCCACATACAATCATCCTCAACCTTACAAGTTACATTGGTTAAGTAATACCAGTGATGTCAAAGTAACAAAGCAAGCCCTGGTCAATTTCAAAATTGGTCAGTTTGAGGATTCTATATTGTGTGATGTTTGCCCTATAGATGCTTGTCATATAGTGCTTGGTAGACCCTGGCAATATGATCGATTTGTGAAGTATGATGGAAGAACCAATCTCAGCTCTATATCATCAAAAAAAGGAAACTGACAAACCAATTGCTCTTAAACCCTTGAAAGTGGCGCAAAGAAAGAAGAAATTGAATGTGGAGAACAAAAAGGGAGTGTTCTTGTCAAATCCTAAGGAGTTGGAGAAGGAATTAGCTTATTGCCAGCAAGTGTTCCTTCTAATGGCTAAGAATGTAAGAGTTGAAACATCTGCAATCCCAAAAATTCTTGAACCACTATTAAAGGAATTTGAAGATGTGTTTCCAGATGATTTATCACCAGGTTTGCCTCCTACTAGGGGCATTGAACACCAGATTGACTTGATACCAGGTGCTCAGATTCCTGACAAACTAGCATATCGATGCAATCCTGAGGAGACTAAGGAAATACAAAGGCAAATTAAAGAATTGATTCAAAGGGAATATGTCAGTGAAAGTATGAGTCCGTGTGCTGTTCCAACACTCGTTGTTCCAAAAAAAGACGGTACATGTCGCATGTGTATTGATTCCCGAGTTGTCAAAAACATCACAATCAAGTACAGGTTTCCCATCCCCAGGTTGGATGATCTATTAAACGAGTTGTATAGCTCACAGGTGTTTTCAAAGATTGATTTGAGATGTGGGTACCATCGAATACGCATGAGGGAAGGAGATGAGTGGAAAACAACCTTCAAAACCAAATTAGGTCTCTATGAGTGGTTAGTCATGCCTTTTGGACTCACCAACACACCAAGCACTTTCATGAGGCTCATGAATGAAGTTTTGAAACCATATTTGGGGAAGTTTGTTGTTGTGTACTTGAATGATATACTGATTTATAGTAGAAAAAATGGATATCATCTACAACACCTAAGGCAGGTTTTCGAAACTTTGAGACAACAAAAGCTCTATGGGAAATTGGAGAAGTGTTATTTCATGGTGAGTAGTGTGATGTTTTTGGGTTATGTGGTGTCAAAAGATGGGGTTTCAGTGGATCAATCCAAGGTTGAAGCAATCAAATCATGGACAACACCCCAAACATTACTGAAGTGCGTTCTTTTCATGGTTTGGCTTCCTTCTACAGAAGGTTTGTCAAAAACTTCTCATCAATTGTTGCTCCCATGACTGAATGCATCAAGAAGGATAAGAAATTTGAGTGGACCAAGGAGGCGCAGGCAGCATTCGAAAAAAATCAAGGGTTTGTTATGCCACACACCTATTCTTGCATTGCCTGATTTCACAAAACCTTTTGAAGTTGAAACAGATGCAAGCAATGTAGGGATTGAGACAGTTTTAGTGCAGGGAAAACTACCAATTGCCTATTTGAGCGAAAAATTAAGTGGGACCAGGTTAAATTATTCCACTTATGATAAAGTGTTTTATGCAATTGTTAGAGATCTGGATCATTGAAGTCATCATTTGAGGCCTAATCACTTCATCCTGCACTCTGATCATGAAGCATCCAAACATATCATCTAAGTCATTTAAGGAGTGTGTTTGAGACATTACGGGAACAAAAGATTTATGCTAAGCTCGAAAAGTGTTATTTTATGGTACCAAGTGTGACGTTCTTAGGGTATATTGTGTCCAAAGATGGAGTTTCTGTTGATCCATCCAAAGTAGAAGCTATAAAATCATGGCCAACACCTAAAAGTGTGACAGAGGTACGTGCTTTCCATGGGTTAGCCTCGTTTTATAGGAGGTTTGTGAAGAATTTTTCATCTGTTGTTGCTCCTATGACCGAATGTCTTAAGAAGGATAAACCAAAGTTTGAGTGGACTAAGGGGGCACAAGAAGCTTTTGACTTGATTAAGAAGTTGCTTTGTAACACACCCATATTAGCTTTACCAGATTTTTCTAAACCATTTGAAGTGGAGACGGATGCAAGTGGGGTAGGAATTGGTGCTGTTCTAGTCCAAGGGAAGAGGCCAATTGCTTACTTTAGTGAGAAATTGAATGGTGCTAAATTGAACTATTCTAGTCATGACAAAGAATTCTATGCCATTATTAGAGCTTTGGATCATTGGAGTCATTATTTAAGGCCTAATCACTTCATACTACATTCTGATCATGAAGCTTTGAAGCACATTAATGGTCAACAAAAATTGAATCCAGACATGCCAAATGGGTTGAATTTTTGCAATCTTTTCACTTTTCTTCCAAATACAAAACGGGGAAGTATCATATTGTTGCTGAGCTTTGTCAAGAAGGTATACTTTGCTGGTGTTTTTAAACTTCAAATTACTTGGTTTAGAGTTGATAATCCAGTTTTACGAGCAAGATGGAGACTTTGGACCAATAATGGCGCAACTTTCAAAGGGTTCTATGAGTTCATATGTACTACATGATGGGTTTTTGTTCAAAGGTAATCTATTGTGCATACCTAAGTGTTCTATACGTGATTATTAGTAAGGGAGCGCATGGAGGAGGCATTGCTGGGCATTTTGGAATTACAAAGACACTAACCATGTTGCAAGGCATTTTTATGGCCAAGATGATGTTTGATGTTGAATCTATAATTGCTCAATGTGCTACTTGTCAAAAGGCAAAGGCAGCCTTCCATCAAGGCTACTACACTCCATTGCCAGTGCCAGAGGGACCGTGGAAGATGTTTCTATGGATTTCATGTGGGGTTACCAGGACGCAAGAGGCAAGGATGCAATTATGGTAGGTTTGATAGGTTTTCAAAGGGCTCATTTCACACCATGTCACAAGACGACGATGCTATGAATGTGGCTGATGTATTTTCGAGACATAATAAGATTACATGGAGTTCAAAAACCATTGTAAGTGACAGAGAACACAAGTTCATGAAGTCACTTTGGAGATTGATAGGTACGAAACTTTTGTTTAGCACATCTTATCATCCTAAACAGATGGCCAAACAGAGGTGACAAATCGTACACTAGGGGTTCTTTTGCGTGGTTTGGTTAGTAAAACACAAAAGGATTGGGATTTGAAACTTGCTCATGTAGTGAGTTGCTTACAATAGATCACCTACTTATGCTACTAAACAACACCTTTCGAAATTGTCTATGGAATCAACCCTAAATTACCAATTGACTTTGTAAGTATCCTAAAGGGGAGTTGGTACACAAGGATGCCAAAACAAAGGTTGATTACATGCAGAAGCTTCAGCAGAAGTAAGGGCTAGAATCGAAAAGGTAAATGATATTTACAAGGCAAGAGCAAACAAACACAAATCACAACATGTTACAAGGAAGGGGATTTGGTTTGGCTACAATTTGAGAAAGGAAAGGTTTCCAAATCAACGAAAAATAAGCTTAGCCTCGTTGTGATGGACCGTTCAAAATCATAAGTAAGGTGGGGGACAATGCCTATAAAATAGAATTGCCAGGGGAATATGGAGTTCATGCTACTTTAACATTGGTGATTAGTCCTTATGCTCCTGATGATCAACTTCGAGGTTTGAGGACAAACTCTTCTGAAGAAGAGGAGGATGATATGAATATCAATGAGCAAAACTTCGGGTTTGATAGAAGGTGCAAAACAAGATGCACCATGGGAGAGCTAGTGGCTTATGGAGACACAAGACTCTAGGGTTAGCTAGGGTGAATTTTTACGTGTGCACGGTGACATGCCAAGTCTCCTCACGTAAAAATCAAGCAAGCATAATTAGTAGTTTAGGAGGGTTGAGCTATATGGGTTTTGTTCCACTTCATTGATAGGGTTTTACCATATGGTGTTTGTGGATTTTCTTATAGTTTATGAGTCATGGTTGATGGAATCAAACTGGGAAACACAAGATTGAAGGTTTCTGAAATAAAGATCGAAGCTCAAAGGTTTCTTGAAGTTCTTGAAAATGGAAGTCCATCAAAAAACAAGGAAACTATAGCGGGTTTAATGGCGGGATCTTTCAAAAGATTTTGAAGGATTTGGGCAACGTTGTCAACGGTGTTTTGTGTGTGTTGACTTGGTCAACTTCAGTTAGTTAGTTGGAAATATTGTCCTTAGATTTGTTTCTCAAAATATCTAAGATTTAGGCTAGAAAATTAGATTACAAGTATATGGCGCAATATTGTATCCGGTTTCATAGAGATTATCTTGTTATCCTAATCTTAGTTTGTTATACCATAAATCTAGGGTAGTTAGGATTTGTTTAGGATATTCACATATTGTGTGATATGTTTAGCTATAAATAGGATGTAAAATACATCAATAAAATTCAGATTAGATTGATTGAAAACACATTGTTTCCGTCTTATTGTTTCACGAAAGAAAACAAACTTTGAGAGGATTTCTTGTGAGGAATTCGACGAGTGAGTGGTGCTATTGAGCTTTATCTCACGTGAGGATAGTTTTTAGGATTTGAGGGTGCTTTGCTTTAATCAAATTCTATCAATTATTCGCCTTAGGACTTCGAATTTGTGGTGCGTTGCTTTATCAAATTTGTGTTCTAAGTTTATCTTGTGTGAGTGGCGTTTGTTTATAACAAAATTCACATCAACTTTTGGCCTAGGCGCGCGGTGCCCTAAATTGGTGATCATGGCGCCACTAATATGTGGCACTTTGTATCATTATGGTGTTTTTTGTTGCGTCAAATCATAATTCTATTTACGTGTAAAATATTTAATGAATAAACTTATGATGTGTACATTTTATCACATTCAATTCGAAATACAATATTAAAGCATTGTTATCCTTATATATATATGATTTAAAAAAAAATAATGAACTCAGCAAAATAAGTTCAAATTAGTTAAAATAAACTCAATTTAGGAAAAATAAGTTCTAATTAGTAAAAATGAATTGACGAGAAGATTATCTTAGATTATAAGATGTCATAGAGCTATTATCAATAAAAAAACATAATCAATACTATGGTTGCTTGTTCAATGCATATACAAACGATTATGCAGAAATTTCACATTGAACTAACTTATCTATAAATTATCTTATGCATCCTTCTTATTTGGAACGAAGGTTTATAATTCATCCTTATTTGCATCATAAATGCTAAATGCATTGTAACTATGCATGATAATCCTAGCGTACTCTTTTGAATAATTTCCCACCTTCAGTGTACACTTTAAGGATTTGTATAATATACCTCCATGGGTGTGCCTCACATTATTCTCTCAGCCTTTTCAACTTTCTTTGGACTCAACTTCTGCAACTTGCTTGACGGTAGATTGGATATGAAATGGAGAAGCCATCTCTTTGAAAACCTACATATAAAGAAAAGAGGGTAAGGCAGGATCCATAAG
The DNA here is from genome assembly GCA_016808085.1 of Suaeda aralocaspica. Classification (NCBI taxonomy): domain Eukaryota; kingdom Viridiplantae; phylum Streptophyta; class Magnoliopsida; order Caryophyllales; family Amaranthaceae; genus Suaeda; species Suaeda aralocaspica. The sequence goes on from PYUH01000193.1 coordinate 1,228,964, forward strand.
ATGATATTCTTAACCTTTTGGAAACATGATTCAGTTAATAACAAGAAAGAACATAATTTGTGCAAACATGTAGAATGTTCATTGAAATCAACGAACAAGCACTTGCTTGATAAATATGGCATTAATATCGCACCAATTAATCATTGTTGACAAATAGGGCATTTCCAGGATGCTATGAACTTCATTAAGCCATTTGCTAATGTTATCAAATGTTTGGTTTCTATTGATACAATACACCCAAAAAGCCCCAACTGCAGTTGTATGTCTGCATTTGTATAATATACTGATGTAACAGCTCGTTCCTGGCCAGCTGTGTCTCATATATGAGCTTTGATTTTTTTTCTTTTTTTCATTTACCTCAAACTCCTATGCTTGAAACACAATTCATATAGTTGACTTAAAATTCAGGTATCTGTAGCACTTGCAAGCAAATTAGACTTCCCAACATCAAACTCACCAACTAATACTATGTTGAAGAGATATCCTCAATCGGCTATTCCTAATTTTGATAAAAATGCCATCTTCTATGGTATATAATGGAGTCAGATTTAGTCAGCAGACATCATACCAATTAACATCTTGTCAACAGCTCAGCAGTCAAAACACAAATCTGCAGGGGGAGCAAATATTACACATTTTCCCGCATAAATGAAATCAACTTTAAAGAAGTTAAAATGCACATATTAGGGATAGTGTGTTCAGTTCACAATGTCGCTTGTAATTATGAGTAAATTATTATACCTAACCATTAGTTTACTTCAGAGAATTCAATTTTTTATTACTCTTTATTTGAATCAAAAACAAAACAGTAAAAGCTCAGTTCTCCAATATCAAAATCTCACGGAGAAAAAGTTTTATCATCATGTTAAAATAGCAACAATATCCTACAATGAATCACATATAAGAATAAAACAGACTTCGGAATGTTCCAACATTAAATAGACTATGCACCAGAAAACTTTCTCGAGCATGGCCGACATAAAGTTGATTGTTATTTTGTTTCGTTATAATAGTGTTGCACTATCGATAACCTACATTCTCATTTCCCACTATAATTTCTTTATTTCCCAAGTTCTACAACAGCCATAAAGCTGTGGTCATCAACAGTTATAGTTGAGTCTGAGTTGAGTCTTCTAGCGGCTGTTAGGCTAATACCAAAAGAAAGTTATACATGCATAGCCTACTCAAAAGAAACTTCTCCCAGCCTGTATTTCATCTTTATCAAACGAAATCATAAGTTTAGCAGAAGCAGAAATTACAAAGCAGAAATTCTAGTCAATTTTCAAACTCCAACGATAAATTACACCAAACCGCAATCTAATCCTATTCCTATTGGATGTGAATTTTCTTATGAATTGGAAAACCCACAAGGATAGAACTAAAATTTTGAACTTCTAAAGGTCAAGCAACCAAAATTATCAATTTTAGGTTGGATTAATTTAGTCTTTGATTAAAGCCTAAGCACCTGCAAAGCCACTAAATAATCTACACAAGAGTATAAAGAAAAATTCCACCAACCCTTAAAAAATTTCGTAACTTTGTTTTCAAGAAAACAAGCAAACTTTTTTTCAATTCAAACTTAATTAATTTACAACCTAATGTTGAGACTATTTATAGGTATCATCATCAAAAAAATCCTAACTAAAAACAACTGAAACACACGCACAAACAGTAGGGAATTCTTCTCTCACAAAACAAACACACAACAAGATAAGTATGCCACCTCATCACTGCATCTTCATATTGTCTTGCCTAACAAACTCTAACAAACTAACTAATCAAGAAAATATCGTAACAACTTGACTAGATAATTAATTACTAAGATAATCATCAGATTATAAGCTAAAAATAACAAAATTACTTGCTGCCCGAGAACCAAGAAAAATCGTCAAATACACGCCTCAAGAAATCGTCTTCCATTTGCGCAATTTCCAAGATTTCTTCAAGAACTTCAAGAAATGCTTCAAGATCCAATATTTTAATCAAGAAACCTTCAAGAATCTTTCCTCCATATATTTTAGCATAATTATGCTGATCAAGACTCACCAAGAAATAAAGACACAAAGCCTGAAAGGAGAAAAACCCTAGCAAATGCAATGTGAAAAAAACTCATAGGCAAAAACCATCTTGTTCCCCAATATCCACCATCTTTTCTTGATTTACGTGCCATATTAGTGATGTGTCACCATGCACACACAAATTCCTACCCTTGATACACCCATATAGCTTATATCACCATATGCAATTATTTCACCTATGGTTGTACCCTTGCCTTTGTCATCACCACCTTCGAAGTTGATTGCATTGATATCATTAATATCATTTCTTGCACTGATATCATTAATATTATCAATATCACTGGTGGTTGCACTTATATCATCGTCCCCTTATATAATCTCCATATATAATGTTACTCGGTAATGAATGAATGTGGAAGCGTACCTGAATCCATATATAATCTTCAATAGAGTTCCTTATTGGTTTGAGTCTTCTAATACTTACACTCAATAGGATTTTCTCTCTACTGATGGGGTGTAATTTAGAGTCTATTGTATGTGTTGTACTAGGGACCATAACCCTAGATGTCTATTTATAATAGACTCCTTTTCCTAATCTACCCATCATGTATTAGGAAAGGCACAATGGTTTCTACACAATAGTATAAACCCATACTCTATAAAAGACATAAATAAACCCAACCATAAGTACTTAATCGGATAACTTTATTTGGGCCAAACTATATGATAGCTTAGTAATACAATTATAACTGAATAATACAACATATCAATTATATTAGGTCCACAATTCTAATTATCTTCCACTTGGACCAATAAAATTGTATATGTGTATTACTAATAATTGTATTTTAATTTATTACTGTATGAGCTCAAATGCTATCAATTCAAATCGTCTTTAATCAATTCAGTCCATTAATTATATTAGCAAAGGATCAAAGCGATCTATGCTACTTTCATAATATCGTAACTAGACCTTCAATGGTCACAATGTCAACATAACTAACGACATGAATCAAGTATAAGTGAGTAGCATGGAAATTGCATTCAAATGTGACCCAATAATGTATATTTCCAACTGGTCCACTTTACGCTTTAGTGAGATCTATAATATGACCAAAATAACAGAGTAAACCAAACTTAATACTTCATTTCTGCAGAAAATACCCTTATAACCAAAATATCCAAATATATCTTTATGTCATATAATAAGCACCCAAATGCAAAACTCCCACTGAAACTGAATTTCCTTAGGTGGCATGATGCCCAAATGAGCACTTATCTCATGAAATACCTTAGGTTATAAACCTTAGTAAGCGGATCCGCAATTATGGAGTTTGTGCTAATGTGCTCTAAAGACAATTGTTTACTCTGAATTCTTTTCTTCATAGCTCTTAAACTGCTATATTTTGTCACACAACATTCAGAATGGTCTTTCAAAACCATTCACTATGCACACAGTCGTGACAAAATCCCTTATCCATAATGCATGGTTAAATAATGCCTTACAATAATTAAGTTGTAAATTCTACTTCTGTGAAATAGCTTTAAGAGATTGTCTAGCCCTTTTGCAATGAAATGCACCTTCAGCTATGACAATCATATATCTTTATGCCGATTTCAAGCTATCCTGATATCCAACAAAGTTGGAGTATGGTACTAAATGATCTCAACTTGATCCAAAACTTCTATAGGTGAGCATATAATCATTTGTTCTCAACAATTAATGCATACTTCTTTAGGTTTTCTTAGCTTTAAGTAAGTAATCTTTGGTTTACATATACATTTGCTAATACCCCAACAATGTATGCAATACATGAATGTGTGCAAACACTGAATGTGTGCAAACTTAAGCATACATTAGATTCCTTATAAGGGATTCTTTGTATTTCTTTATTTTCAAAATCATTCTTTGGGCATTGAATGAGACTATATATGTCTCCCTTAACCATATAGGTCTCACTTGATTTGAAATCATGTATGATATTCCTTTTAAAAAAAACATTAGTGGCAAGCAACATGTCATCAATATATAACACCAGAAAAAAAATACCTTACTCCCACTAAACTTATAGTACACACAATTATCAACTGAATTTGTCTCAAACCATGAGATATGACAATTTGATGAAAAATAAAGTATCATTGATGAAAATTTGCTTAAACTCATAAATGGATTTCTTTATTTTATAAAACATTTACCTTTTAATTTTGAAACAATGTTTTCTGCTTGTTCCACGTAAATATTATACTCAATTTATCCATTAAGAAATATTGTTTTAACATCCATTATTTAATGTACCTCAAGATTAAAAAAAAATATGTCACAAGCATCATCATTATTTTAAAAGAGTCTTTAGATGAAGCTGGAATATAATCCTCCTTATAAACTATGTCTTCCTTTTAATTAAAATCGTTTAACAAGAGGAGCTTGACCCACCTTGTCACATTGCCTATTGAAACCCATCATGGTCATAAATTTTCATATACTATCAATAGGTTTCATACCTTTAGACAATTTATTAAGGTCTTAAATGTCATTGCCCTTTCTGGACTTAATTTCCTTTATTTATGGCATCAATCCACTCTTGAGAGTTTGAGCTATCAAAGGTTCGATGAATATTGATGGAATCATCATCCATCATTCCATTGTCTAGATCATTTTCCTTGAAGAAAAAAACAATTGTCCTTATTAGGAATTGCACTTCTTTCTCTAGTGGATCTCTTTAATGACACTTGTTCTTGAGTTTTGTTGAGTTTGTTCATCAATGATATCCTTATCTTGCCCTCCAAACTCAACATCCTCAAAAATAAGATATTTCCTATCAAAAGATATTTATATTATAAAACTTTTACGCCTTATACCTTTCAAGGTATCCAATAAAGTAACAACTAATATTTCTAGAATCCAGTCTCCATTTGTTTGGCTTATAAGGCCTTACCTCAACTGGACAACCTCCATATATGAACAGCCCATAAATCATAAGAATTTGAGAAGTTATCTTAGATGGTACTTTATGGAGAATATAGGTTGCGATCTTTAATATTTTTCCCTAGAGTTATTATGGTAAAATAGTATGACCTATCATGCTTTTCACCATATTCTTTAAAGTTCTATTTTTTTCTATCAACAACACCATTTATTTGAGGATTTTCTTGCATGGTGTATTGATGGATAAAGCCTCTAAGAACTGAGCCAAAGGTCTTGGACAATGTTCACCTAATCAGTCATTTCATAGCATTAACCATTCACCATGACCAGATCTGAATTTCTTAATTCTTTTGCTAAGTTGATTTTCAACTTTAGCTTTTATAAGATTTGAACATGTCCAATACTTGAGATATCTCGTTAATTAGATATAGTAGTCATAACGAGAATGATAGTCTATGAACATAACAACTATTATTGTCGTTTTCCAGAATCCATACGGAATGTGGACCACTAATATCTTTATGTTTGTTCTAAGACATAGAGCTCGCTTGACTCCTAATCTCCCTTTTGTCTGTTTTCTTTCCCTTGATTAACCAAGTGCATTTATTAATCTAGAAAAATCAAGGGAGTGATTATGAAGAACTCTATCTAACACAAAACTTTTAATTCTCTATTTAGAAATATATCCCAAATGTGTGTGCCAAAGTGAAGAGAAATTTTCATTTGTTAATTTTCTTTTAGTACCACAAAATTTTTCATGTAAAAATTCATTAGGTGAACCAACAACATTAAGAAAATTTAGGTTGTTATATCCTGATAAAGAAGCAAAACTAACCAACTTTGAATTGTGAAAAAAACTTAATTTATTGTTTCCAAAAAAAAATAACTAAACAAAGATAACCAAATTTGTCCAAATTGAAAATGAAAACCGAATTCCACCTCAAAAGTAGTACAACCAAATCTTATCAAATCCAAATAGTTAATGGTCTTTAATAATAACCTGAAAAACTTCATAGGTACACCTTAATTATCTTGTCATCACCAATTGATGTATCTTTCAACATTACTTGACTTTTGACAGTTCAAACAACCTAACTTAGACACACTAATGTGAGTAGTAGCACCAAATAAATTCTAGTTACCAAGTGTATTCTGATACTAAATTTAAATTAACCTCCAAACAGACAAAAGAAAGAAACATGCCCTTTTCTGTGTGTCATGTGTGACATTTAGCACATTATTGTTTCTTTCTATATGTGCCATCCCACCACAACAGAAGCATCCAAAGAAAAAACTTTATGATGCTTCGTTTGTAACTTTAAGTTCACATCCTTACCCTTATTTCTTTACTTTATGTTCCTTGTTTCTTTATTCTTTAAGGAAATAAAACTACTCAAAGAGTAATTATTTCCACCCTTTTGATTTTAATTAAAAAAAGACAAGTTTAACAAGGAAAAATTACATCCTTTAATTCGATAAAGTGCCCTTGAAAGATTCTAAAATTGCATGTTTGAAAATCATAAGACTCATGCACTTTTGAACGTTCCCATTTCTCTAGTATCCCCTTTCATAAAAGGAGTTAGAATCCGTTAGAGTAATCGGATGTCAATCCTTATAGAAAGGTCTAGATGTATACAACCAATAACTTTTAAAATATTCTCTTTCAAGCCTTTAGGAAATGTGATATTCATAAATATTAAACCACTGTAACTATTCATTTAAGAGAACAAACACAAATAAAATTAGCTCACATATTATTCCGACATTTCACTAAATAATTAGGATTCATTTTGGCAATAAATCCCATCATCACAAGAGACCTAGCACAACACCAATTTTTAGTCTTTGGACAGAAAAATTGATTTGTAAGTGGTCCTCTTGGTGTAGTAATCAAAAATTAAAAATAAATTCCTGTCAAATACTAATCCTTTCTTTGGATCGACTTGTTATTCACATGGAAAACCTTATCATTATTACATATTTATTACCACAAGCATATTTAATTTCCGGCCAAATAATAATCTTCCTATGGGCCGACTATTATTCGCATGAAAATAAATACACACAATTATCTCAATATTTTAAAATAATCAATCTAGTAAAACAGGTTGCTTTGGTAACATAATACATCAATTAATTAATTAAAATATGAGACAAACTTTATGAATCAATTTGCCAAAAAATGTAATCAGTATTTAGTCTTTAACCATATGAGCAACATTTAATTTCCAGGCAAACAATAATCTTCTTTTGGGCCGACTATTATTCGCATGGAAATTAAACACACACGATCATCTCAATATTTTTAAAATAATTAATTTAAATAATAAAAAAAACTACTTTAATAACATAATACTTTATTTAATTAATTTAAAATATGTGAAAAACTTTATAAATGCAATTGCCAAATATTTGATCTGAAAAAAAAGTCTTTAACCAATATTGGAAGAAAAAAAAAGTAGAAGTATGAAACACGGTGTAACTCTATGGTTGATCCCAGCACAAGTCATTCGGATAATATGTGCAATTCTTTTAATCCATACAAATTAAAGAAAATATTATTGAAGTAAAGCCAAGCAATAAAACTCCGTAAGTAAAAACAATATGGTGCATGGGCAAAATATAATTTTCGCAAAACATACAAATAATTTATCTTACGGAGTAGTAACTAAGATTGAAAACTTAGCTTTCTAAAACAATGAATCACCATTATGGACACATGTTAATCAAAGCCTAACAAAAGAATTCATCAGTGACAACAACTTGATACTGCAATTGTCAAGTGGACAAATTGAACATCCTCGCATACATACATACATAACTGATGAATTAAAACTTGTCCGGTGAAACTTTACGAACCAAATAATCTAACATGGAGTTGGCTCTTGATACCACTTGTTAGATTTAAATCTAATATGAACTTTAATCTCCATACTAAATTACTCGGTAAAGAATGAATGCGGAAGCGTACCTGAATCCATATATAATCTTCAATAGAGTTCCTTATTGGTATGAGTCTTCTAGTTTTTACACTCAATAGGATTTTCTCTCTACTGATGGGGTATAATTGAGAGTCTATTGTATGTGTTGTACTAGGGACCATAACCGTAGATGTCTATTTATATTAGACTCCTTTTCTAATCTGCCCATCATGTATTAGGAAAGGCCCAACGGTTTCTACGCAATAGTATAAACCCATACTCTATAAAAGACATAAATAAGCCCAACCATAAGTACTTAATCGGATCACTTTATTTGGGCCAAACTTTATGATAGCTCAGTAATACAATTATAACTAAATAATAAAACAAATCAATTATATTAGGTCCACAATTCTAATACTCCAAGCCTGTGTTTCATTTTTATCAAACGAAATTATAAGTTTAGCAGAAGCAGAAATTACAAAGTAGAAATTCTAGACAATTTTCAAACTCCAACAATAATTTACACCAAACCGCAATCTAATCCTATTTCTACTGGATGTGAATTTTCTTATGAATTGGAAAACCCACAAGGATAGAACTAAAATTTTGAACTTCTAAAGGCCAAGCCACCAAAATTATCAATTTTAGATTAGATTAATTTATTCTTTGATTAAAGCCTAAGCACCCTCAAAGCCACTAAATAATCTACACAAGAGTATAAAGGAAAATTCCACCAACCTTTAAAAAAATTTGTAACTTTGTTTTCAAGAAAACAAGCAAACTTTTTTTCAATTCAAACTTAATTAATTTACAACCTAATGTTGAGACTATTTATAGGTATAATCATCAAAAAAATCCTAACTAAAAACAACTGAAACACACGCACAAACAGTAGGGAATTCGTCACTCACAAAACAAACACACAACAAGATAAGTATACCACCTCATCACTGCATCTTGATCTTGTCTTGCCTAACTAACTCTAACAAACTAACTAATCAAGAAAATATCCTAACAACTTGACTAAATAATTAATTAACAAGATAATCATTAGATTATAAGATAAAAATCACAAAATTGCTTGCTGCCCGAGAACCAAGAAAAATCTTCAAAAACACGCCTCAAGAAACCGTCTTCCATTTGCGTAATTTCCAAGATTTCTTCAAGAACATCATGAAATGCTTCAAGATCCAATATTATAATCAAGAAACCTTCAAGAATCTGTGCTCCATGTATTTTAGCATAGATATAATGATCAAGACTCACCAAGAAATAAAGACTCAAAGCCTGAAATGAGAAAAACCCTAGCAAATGCAATGGGAAGTAAAACTCATAGGCAAAAACCATCTTGTTCCCCAATATCCACCATCTTTTCTTGATTTGCGTGCTATATTAGTGATGTGTCACCATGCATACACAAATCTCTACCCTTGATGCACCCATATAGGTTATATCACCATATGCAATTATTTCACCTATGGTTGCACCCTTGCCCTTGTCATCATCACCTTCGAAGTTGATTGCATTGATATCATTAATATCATTTCTTGCACTGATATCATTAATATTATCAATATCACTGGTGGTTGCAGTTATATCATCGTCCTCTTCTTTGAAAGAGTTTGACCTCAAACTTTGAAGTTGTTCATCAGGCACATATGGAGATAAATCACCTATATTGGAAGTAGCATGGAGTCCATATTCTCCTGATAGCTCAAGTTGGTAAGCATTATCACCAAATTTTTTCAAAATCTTGAATGGTCCATCACATCTAGGCATCAATTTATTTTTCCTGTGATTAGGAAACCGTTCTTTCCTAAGATGTAACCAAACCAAATCACCTTCTTGGAATTGAAGTGGGCTCCTGTGCTTATTTGCGCGAGCCTTATACTGATCATTCACGTTTTCAATTCTTGCTCTGATCTGGGCATGTAACTTCTGCATATATTGAATTTTATCCAAAGCAGTTTTATGAACCAACTCACCTTTAGGAACATAAATGAAATCAATTGGCAACCTGGGATCGACTCCATAAATAACTTCAAAGGGTGAATGTTTAGTTGCATAAGTAGGTGATCTGTTGTAGGCAAACTCAGCATGCGCCAATTTCCAATCCCAGTCTTTCTGAGTTTTACTTACCAACCCACCTAGTAGTACCCTTAAAGTTCTGTTTGTTACCTCAGTCTGCCCATCAGTTTGTGGATGATAGGAAGTACTAAAAAGCAATTTGGTACCAACCAGCTTCCACAGTGATTTCCAGAAGTAACTCATGACTTTCGAATCCCTGTCACTGACAATGGTTTTAGGTATACCATGCAATCGTATTACATCCCATAAATACAACTCTGCAACATTAACAGCATCATCATTTTTATAGCAAAGAGTGAAATGTGCCATCTTTGAAAACCTATCTACCACCACCATAATAGAATCCTTATTTCGAGCAGTTCTAGGTAGACCAACAATGAAATCCTCAAATGACTTAGATGATCATTAACAATGTCTCAAACAATATGTGAATATCCTAAACAAATCCTAACTACCCTAGATTTATGGTATAACAAACTAAGATTAGGATAACAAGATAATCTCTATGAAACCGGATACAATATTGCGCCATATACTTGTAATCTGATTTTCTAGCCTAAATCTTAGATATTTTGAGAAACAAATCTAAGGACAATATTTCCAACTAACTAACTGAAGTTGACCAAGTCAAACAACACGGAAAACACCATTGACAACGTTTCCCAAATCCTTCAAAATCTTTTGAAAGATCCCGCCATATAACCCGCTATAGTTTCCTTTGATTTTTGATGGACTTCCATTTTCAAGAACTTCAAGAAACCCTTTGAGCTTCGATCTTTATTTCAAGAAACCTTCAATCTTGTGTTTCCCATGTTTGATTCCATCAACCATGACTCATAAACTAAATAAGAAAATCACAAAACACCATATGGTAAAACCCTATCAAATGAAGTGGGAAGAAAATCCATATAGCTCAACACTCCTAAACTACTAATTATGCTTGCTTGATTTTTACGTGAGGAGACTTGTGCATGTCACCATGCACACGTAAAAATTCACCCTAGCTAACCCTAAGAGTCTTGTGTCTCCATAAGCCACTAGCTCTCCCATGGTTGCATCTTGTTTTGCACCTTCTATCAAACCCTCGAAGTTTTGCTCATTGATATTCATATCAGCGCGCGATGTCACAATTAGTTAGATTAAAGCGTTGCCCAATTTGACCGATGAAATCACTTGTTTATTTAGTAGTGTAAACAAACATAAACACCTAAACTAAAAACTACTGGACATTGCACCTCCTAGTTAATCTCACACGAGTCGAGATCATCCTTTCTAAACTCATACCACCCATATCTTCAATGACGATATCACAAAGTGTTCTTGCAATTGCCACCAGAATCTAAAACCGTTGATGAATGTGAGCCCTATAATTAACAAGCCAATCTATAGCACGATTCGCTTCCCTATAGAAGTGCTCCATTTTCACTCGCCACTTCTCACATGTGATTAACTCCTGGTAGCATTTTATTAAATGAATATAAGGAGAAGAGGACGCTTTCCTCTTAAAGTAGAGAATAGAAAACCTTCGAGTCAATCTTGACTAAAACCTTCAAAAAAACACCTCGTTTCGCCTCATATAAACCGTCTAAAACAACGGATAATTTTGCCTTATGACACAACTTATGGCAAAGGTATCCAGTTTTGAAGCACCCCCAATCGCAAAACATGGGTTCCCTTTTGAAGCACCATCAATGTTTAGCATCACCCAACCTTCCGGAGGACATATCCATGTACTCATGATATCCTCGTGCCTTCTCTTTTTCAATCGTTGCATATCTAGTCTTCTATCCATTGCTTTTTCCTGCTCAAAATAGAACAAAGGAAATGTAGTTAATTGGAATTTATGGTTCCAAATTAAAACTCCTAGCATTCATCCATTTTCAAAGCCACCATCAAGTTACGCCAAACACCTAGCACTCCTCCATTTCCAAAGCCACCAACAAGTTACGCCAAACACTTTAGGCCATTCCTCCCCCACATTGTTAGCCTCTCCACTTATATTCTCAATTACCCAGCCTTATTAAAAAGGGAAAAATCAAACTACTTATTACCTATGTACCCTTTTAGCTTTCTCCATACCATTCTCATTCCCGGACACTTGTGCATTATATGGATCGTGGGTCATCTATCATGCCATGAATAAATTTGGCTGTATTCTTCATTAGACGTCCTTGTCCAATAAGCCATAAAAGAACACCATCCTTTGGGGAATAGGGACTCGCCAAATATCCTTCCAACTTTTCGTATCTGAAATTTCATTGGTATTTTCATTCCTAGTCAAATGCATAGCTTATTTTATGGTAAATTTGCCTGGCAATTACCCATTCCAATAAATCCTATCAATTGCCTCGTCATCTACAATCAAATCATGTGATGCAACTGCTGTTAGTTTTGACAAACAATAAAAATTAAACTAGAGACATGTATAGAGAGAGTGAGAGACAAATAGAGAACACGCGATTTTAGCGAGGAAACCTTTCCTAGGCCCAATAGGAAGGAAAAAAACCTCGACCACTAGGGATTTTGACTCAATTCTCTTGTTACTAACTAGGGTCAACGACTCTGTTAGAATCCTAGTTAGTATGGACTTCTCTAAGTACCACTCAATACTTTGTTCTCCCTGAACTTGTTCCCCCTGAACAAGTTCTTCTCTATTCTCTTTCTCTTTCTCTTTCTCTCTTGGTGGCTTGACTAGCCTTCTCTATTCTCTAAGTACCACTCAGTACTTCTCAATTCTCTAAGTACAATTCAGTACTTCTCAATTCTCTAAGTACAACTCAGTACTTCTCTATTCTCTAAGTACAACTCATTACTTCTCTATTCTCTAAGTACAACTCAGTACTTATTCCCTTGAACTTGTTCCCCTGAACGAGTTTTTCTCTTTCTCTCTACAAGTGATTCACTCAAATCACTCTCCTTTCCCCGAACTCAAGATTACAAACTCATAAAGTGAACACAATCCTAGTACAACTGAATCTTGTACCTAGTCTTGTATGCTTCCTATGAAGTGCGTAAGTCTTAGTTAAATTTCTTCTCTTCTGATCTTCAGTATTTATAGTGAAGTAACAAGTAGGGTTTCTCTGATTTCCTTCCTTGTTTTCACACTTCATATCTCACCAATATCTTGGTGAATCTTCATAAAGTGAATTTAGATCAATTCTCCATCTAAATTCACATTCTTCTTTTCTTCATAGATTTGTTACCATAATCTTGTGTATATCTTTTCCAAATATCTTCAAAGATCTTTTATGGTATCTCTTAGAATATATCTTCCATATCTTCTCATAATATTCTTTGAAGTCTTGTTGTCCCCTCTTTTAATAGCATCAAAATTCTCAATAATTCCCTTGAACTCATTTGACAGATCCGTCTTTTGATTGAACATGTCTACATCGCACTAACCAGCACAATATTTGCTTCATAAGACATGCGACCACAATGTATCAAGCTCAAAAAGAACCCTCCATCCTAATTTTCCTAAAAAAGGCTAGTTAGCACCCCCCCCCCACCTCTACGCTTAGTGATCTTTTCCCAAGCTACTAGATGGATATTTTTCTTCTCCATAGTATCACCCCAAATAAATCCCCTCACTTTAAGATCAATATCATCACAAATGGTCTTAGGAACCCAAGTGATTTGCATTTTGTACAATGGAATACAACTTAAAGAAGCCTACGCTAATTAAAGTGATTCTTCCTGCTATTAAAAGGGTTTTAGTTTTCTACCCTGCTAACTTGGTAGTTACCTTCTCCTGAAGATGTTGATAATTAGCTCTATACGTCCTACCATTAATTGTAGGAACACCCAAGTAGGTACTCAAGTCATTAATAACTTTCATAGATAACACATCACGAATTCCTCTTCATATATCCATATCAATGTTAGGAGAAAAGTACACTCGTGACTCATCCAACCTCACCTTGCTTCCCGAGGCACTAAAAAAACCTATTAAGAACCTTTTACATTCCATGAGATTTCCCACACGATGCCTTGCAAAATAGGATTGAGTCGTCTGCGAAAGCTAGGTCAGAAATAGCAAGATCGTTGCGACTAGTCCCAATCGATTACCATCCCCCCACTATAAATTAATACTCAATGAGGTGCACCTATCATTCCATACAAATAACTTATAAATATGGTGATAACATATCACCTTAACGAATACATGACTTAGAATTAAATTTTCTATTGGTTATCCATTTCGCTAAATTTTTAATTTGGTAGAATTAATGTAATTCATAACTAGCTCAACCATTATCAGCGTCAATCGCAACTCCATAAGAGATTCTATAATAAAAGACCAATGGAGTCTATCATAAGCCTTCTCAAAATCAATTTTTACCGCTATTAACAACTCTTCCCCTATTTTCGTCTCATCTTATGGAGCATAATATGTCTGTTATTTATCTTCTTGTCATAAAGCTGCATTATGTTGGAAATATCAACAAGGGAAGTAAAGGCTTCAATGTAATAACCAAACCTTTTGTGACAACCTTGTAAGTGATGTCATAAGTACCTATTAGACGGAAGTGCTTCAGTGTTTCCAGTGTATCACCCTTAGAAATTAGCACCAGAAAAGCCTCGTTGAGCCCCTCTAGAAATGAAAAACCACCTAACACATCCATGAAAACTTGGACTTAAGTCAGCAAAACTAAATTCCAAAGTTTTTGGTAAAAGAGGATGATAATCGTCCGCTCTCGGCACCTTAAAAGCTTCCATACTAATGATTCTACCTCACATCCCGCAAATGGTCGATTAATCAAGTCTACCGTCATCATATGGTCGATGAGTTCTCTTCTTAGAGCAAGTTACTCCAAAAAGTAACTACTACATATGGATGAGGGGCGCCCACGAGTCGACATTTTATCTTCTTTACACCATGGGAAAGGTCATCGCGTAGAGTAAGCATATTTGGCTTAGAACAAAACTCCAATAAAGGCCAACAACCACACCTTGTAAAGTTTTACATACCTTGAATAACCTTACTCCCACCACCGAAAGTAAGGTGCGTTAGTTTCCCAAGGTTAGCACGTGCACCAGATTCATGGAATTAGGGATGAGGTTAGGAGTATGAGACTCCACCACATCATGTGGTCCTATCCTCTACTAGATCTCTTTCGTATGCCCGTCATATAATATCAAGAAACATTATACCTGTATTTAGTCCTTATGAGTGTTTGGACGGTCACATATACCCGGTTCCACGAGTTTGAATGTTTTGTTCTTTTGACCATGGAAAGGGACATTGGGTAGGGTGAGTACACATGGCTTGGAACGAAACTCCAATAGAGACTGACAAATGCGCTCTTTCGAGTCTTACAAACCCAAATTGTCGCGTTTCCACTGGCCACGGTTTGGTGCATTGGTTTCCTTGGTTAGGTTGTGCACCAGATTCATCAGATTGGGGATGAGGTACCTCCAAGTCAAGTTGTCCTCTACTATATCTCATTAGTAATTTCATGAAAAAATATCAACCAACATTACAACAATATTAGTCCTTATGGGCACACCGCAAGAGTGCTTACTAAGTGGGTTTAATTTGATGCACACGTATTAATTAAATTAGGTGATCACTATATATGAATGAACCAATCCAATCTTTACTATTATCCTGAATCATGTGACTTTATGTGAATGCATAAATCCGATCTTCATTATTATCTCGAATCTACGTGAAAAGCCGTCATCATGGGTTGCATATAATCACAATCACATACATAAGGAAACTGAAAAAAATGTTGGAAAAGCTGTTAATTACATGTAATCATGTCGTTTGCAAGAAACCTTAAACACATATAATCATGCTTATTGAGTATATAGTCTGTTATGGAAGTCCTCATGGATGATATGGTACTGATTTTCATTTATGTTTGGCTAATTTGACTAAAGTTCTTAAAAGATGTGAGAAGGTGAACTTGGTGCTTAATTGGGATAGATGCCATTTAAAGGTGACAGAAGGAGTAGTTTTAGGGCACTTGGTCTTTGAACGCGGTATTGAGATAGATAAAGCTAAAATCATGGTTATTGAACAACTAGCTCCACCAGTAAGTGTAAAAGTGTTAGGAGTTTCTTAGGTCATGCAGGGTTTTATCGTCGTTTTATGAAAGATTTTTCTAAAATTGCTAAACCCTTGACTCAATTGTTGCTAAAAGATACCGAGTTTAATTTCACTAATCAATGTCTTGAATCTTTTCATTTGATAAAAGAAGCACTAATCTCAACACCTATTATCCAGTCACCTGATTGGGATTCATCTTTTAAAATTATGTGTGATACAAGTGAATATGCAATAGGTGCAGTGTTAGGTCAAAGAAATGATAAGGTGTTGCTTGCTACATACTATGCCAGTAAGACTTTAGATGCAACTCATATTAATTGTGTCACTACTCAAAAGGAATTTCTTGTTATAGTATATGCTTTAAATAAATTTCGTTCTTATCTTATAGGTTCGAAAGTTATTATATATACTAACCATGCAGGTCTTAAGTAGTTACTTGGAAAAAAAGAAGAAAAACCGAGACTTATTAGATGGATTCTACTACTCCAAGATTTTAATCTAGAAACACATGATAAGAAAGGAGTAGAAAACGTGGTCGCCGATCGTTTGTCCAGAATTCACTATGACAATGGGGAGATCTCAACCCCCATTGACTTCCTGATGATCATTTTTTAGCTTTTTTTTCTAACACTCCATGGTTTGCTGATTATGCTAATTATATTGTTGGAGGAATCCTACCTCCTGATCTTACATATTAGCAGCGTATAAAGTTTTTACATGATGTTAGGCGTTATTTCTAGGATGATCCTAACTTGTTTCGTGAATGTGCCGATGGATTATACCGCAGATGTCTACTTGATTGAGAAGTCTATGGAATCTTACATCACTGCCACTCATCACCTTATGGAGGACATGCCGGGCCCACTAAAATGATATTTAAGGTAATACAATCAGGTTTTTATTAGCAGGTTAATTTTTCTAGGTTCGGAGTCCCTAGAGATATATCATTAGTGATGGGGTAATGCATTTCCATGAGAAAAGGATAGATAATTTGCTAGAGAAGTCTAGAGTCTACCATAGAACCGGGTTGGCGTACCATCCACAAACCAAGGGGCTAAGTGGATGTTTCAAATCGAGAAATCAAGTTAATCTTGGAGAAAACAATTGCAATATCGAGGAAGGATTGGAGTAGCAACCTTCATGACACTCTTCTATGGGCATATAGAACAACTTTCAAGACTCCAATTAGTACTTCTACATACTGATTAGCCTATGGAAAGGTGTGCCATCTCCTAGTTGAATTAATGTACAAGGCTTATTAGGAAATTAAGGAGTTAAATATAAATGCCAATATTTCTGGAGAAAAACGTCTACGAGCCTATGATAGTGCAAAAATCTATATGAAGAAGACGAAAAGATGGCACGATAGGAAAATCATGGAAAGGGAATTCCAAGTTGGCGATAAAGTGTTATTATTCAACTCAAGGCTATGATTATTCCTGGAAAGCTGAAATTTAGATAAAGCGGTCCTTTCACAGTGATAAATGTGAGTAAATTCGCTATGTTAAAGTCTAGAGCGAAAAAGGTGAAGTATTAAGGGTCAATGGTCAACGATTAAAGCCATATTATGAAGGAGATGTCATCGGTTTGGTAGGAGTCATCAAACTCAATGATCCCGAAGCACCTTGATCACTAATCCAGCCATGATCAAGCTAATGTCCTTAAAAGAGCGCTTTTTGGGAGGCAAACCGAGCTTTCTATCCCTTTCTATCTCGTTTTGGGTGCATTTAGTTGTTTTTGTGTGCTCTGATATGTTTTTTTGTGCTTCGATTTAGTTTGGTTTAGGTTAGCTTTTAGTGTATATTTTGAAGCCTAGCTAATGGTGTAATAGATGCCATGATTAAGTGGGGTAATTAAGGAGAGGTTAAGGAATTAATCGTGCTTAATTGTTCATTAATAATAATAATTAATATAATTTATGTCATAAGGGAAACATGTAAAAATCAGTAAAAAGGGCAATTTTAGTCATCATGTGGGCGCATAGGTCGGAAACACCTTTTTCTATGCGCCTGCAGAATAGATCAGAAGTCTTGTATTTTTGTACTGGAGGGACCCAAGGGCGTAAAGAATAAAGGGGTTTTGACCCCTGCGGGCACAGCTCCCCCCTCCCCCCCTTCCCCTTTTTCCCCCGTCATCCTTTTCTTTACTTTTTTCTTCGCGTGGGGCCTGTCTTCTAATTGCCCTTTTTTTTGTCCAACGACCCCCCTTTTCTTATTATTATTATTATTATTATTATTATTATTATTATTATTATTATTATTATTATTATTATTATTATTATTATTATTATTATTATTATTATTATTATTA
>PYUH01000193.1:1247315-1405927 GCA_016808085.1 Suaeda aralocaspica
AGTATTAGAGTATGATAGTCGGAGGAGAGAGATGATGAGGTAGGATGAGGAAGGAGGAGGTAGGAGGAGGAGGAGGATGAGTAGGAGTGAGGTAGAGGAGGGAGGAGGAGGAGGAGAGGAGGATGTAGGAGGAGGCAGTAAATCTCTGCTAATGCGCTTAATTTCTCTCACCAAACTATCTTCTTTTTTCCTCTTCAACCTCCATTAAAATCCCAAACCTCAACTTTCAATCACAACAATCTCCCTACTACAAATCCAAATCACTCATTTTGACACAACATACTACAAAAAGGACCTATTGATGGAAATTTTCCGTTGGAAAATGCCCCTATTCCATCGCTATTCGCATTTTCGACAGAATTCCATCGGAAAATAAGTCGTCGGAATTGCAGAAATTCGCGACGGAAATTCCGTTGGAAAATACGATGGATTTAATAGGGAAAAGCGAAACTCAATTTCCGACAGAAGCTTCCGTCGAACAAAGTACGTCGGAGACAGACCACCCACCATTAAAAAAAAGTGGCAATGATGCAGCCTAAGGCCAACCCAAACCAACACAAACCAACCAATACCACTAGAAAACCCAGAATAGAACACCACCGAAAACCCAGAAGACACCCATCACAACCCCATAACCCAACCACCAAACATAAACCCAGAATCCACCATACCCGCCAGACCCACAAACCTAGAAACCAACCACCACACAACTCCATAAGTTAGAAAACCTAGAACCAAACCACCACCCACCAACCACCACACATAAGCCAAGATCCACCACCTCAAGCCCACACAAAAAATCAAACAAAGACACTAAAAAATATGAACAAAAATCCCAAAAAATAAAAAAAAAACCTCAAAAAATCGAACAATTACAGAACCACAAAATCGTAAAATCACCACAAAAACCCCAAAAATCAAACAAAACGCCAAAAAATCGAATAAAATTCAAAAATCAAAACCACCCACAACAACCACAAATTAAACAAAAATCACCACAAAAACCCTAAAAATCGAACAATAGAACCCGCAAGAATTCGAAAAGAACCCATATCATTTTCGAAGCAAAAATTAAGGGATCGAACAAAAACAAAAAACTACATACCTTCACTTATGAGAAAAAGTAATTTTTGGGTCAAACTTATGGGGAAAAAACAAGATCTTCTATTCATGTTTGTATGCTCTTCACTTAATTTATGTGTTTTGATTATTTAAAACACGAAAAAAAAGGTGGGGTGAAAATGAGAAAGGAGAAAGGAGAGAGAGAGAAACGAAGGAAGAAGAAGAAGAGAGAAAGAAAGAAAGGAAAATGAAAGAAATAGAAACGGACAAGGAGGAAAACGAAAGCAAGGAAAAAGAAAGAAAGGAAGACAATCAGATACATAAGAGAAAGAAAGGAAAGAAAGGAAGGAAAAAAGAAAATGAAACAAAGGAATGTGGGGAGAGAGAGTAAAGGGGGTTTTTTTTATATGAGGGTGTAGGGTTAAGTATTGCGTAGAAAAATGCAATGGACCATATTCCGTCACAAATCCCGTCTAAAAACAAAGTCAAATATTTCTAAAAAAATCCAACGAAAATACATAAAATCCGTTGCAAATTAGCGAAGGAATTTTAATCCGTAGCCGAATTTGTGACGGAATTTAAGGTCCATCCCTATGAGACGTTTTTCTTGTAGTGAACATTCGTCTCAATCACCTAAACAATCTCTTGGAGTAAAAAATCTCAAAAAAAATCGAAAAATACATCCCCTAGGTTCTGAAATTTCGACTTTTGTGTGCTTTATTTTTGGGTTTCTTCTTTAATTTTCTTGCAATTTTTCGCTCCATTGATATCTCCTGAGGTATACTTCCTTTTTACCCATGTTTTAATAAGTTTTATCAAGTTTTCATGAATGTTTAATTTTTTCGAATTTTTATTACGAATTAAATTTATGATTTCAAACTGATTATTGTGTTTATGAATGATTTATTGTTGTTTTTAAGCTCAATTTCATGTTTGGAGTATTGAATTTGTAGTATTTGGAAGTTTTGTATTATTTTGAATGGTAATGCCACGATTTTATTTTCATACTAAGCTTTGTTCTAATTATTTTGATGAAATAGATTAGTAGCTTCATCCATGCTTTGCTACGGTCATGAATTTCAATAAACATTGTTACTGATCTGAGCTACTTATAGTGTAAATTGTTGATTGATTTTGGTAAATGAATGAATTTGTGCCCTATTGCTATGGAATTGAATTAATGAGGTTTTTGTCGATCTTTGATGGATTTTGGAGCTTGAGTTTGATGTTCTTTGATACATATAACTAGTATAAGTTCGTACGTAGTTGGAATTGGTATGATGAACTGTATTCATGGTTAGTTTTAATGAGAGTTGTAGTTCTAAAGGGATTATTTGATTGAACAAACGAGTCTTGCCGAATTTTGCACTCATATTGTTTGTAATTTGAGTTAATTGATGATACAATGCTACTTACTTGCTTGATGGTCATGAAACTTAAGTTACTTTCATTATGTGATCTCTATGCTACATTCTTGTCATGCTCATATTCTTGTTGCTTTTAACTATTAAGGTGGACTTCTATCCTTGCTCTTTCATGCTTATGTTTTGTAGGTAATGAGAAGACTGTAGGAGGCCAAAAAAACTCACAGAAGACTGGGGCATCATCATCAACTTCTCAGGGGAAGCAACTTCCTCTTCTTAGGCACCATCTCCCAACAGACAGGAGGCAGAAGAAGTATGAGAAGCTCTCCAAGAGAGCAATAAGATCTGCCAATTCTTTCACAAGGAAACTTGTGATAAATTAGGAATTACTAACCAGGTGATGAGGATGGCATATAGAATCAGATGGAGTAACCTTGATTAACGTACCATGACGGGCCCCGACGGCAAAACTCCTCCGGTGCCCCATACATACAGGAGGTCACCCTAGGTCCGTTCCAGCTACCACTTCTGAGCGACCTAGGAGACCCCTTCTGCTGAAAGGAAGGGCCATATCAGTTTCACCCTATTTGGGCATTTTTGAGATGGATGCTGATGAGTTGAATGAAAGGTTTTGT
Organism: Suaeda aralocaspica; assembly: GCA_016808085.1. Lineage (NCBI taxonomy): Eukaryota > Viridiplantae > Streptophyta > Magnoliopsida > Caryophyllales > Amaranthaceae > Suaeda > Suaeda aralocaspica. The sequence goes on from PYUH01000193.1 coordinate 1,250,377, forward strand.
GAACCATGAGGACGCGGTATGGTCAACTGCAGAACAAGAGTGGGGCCGTTATTTTGAAGGGGCATGGTGGGATAAAATCACATATGGCGGTGCTCCTTATACCCATACAGCAAAACCATCAGAGGTCCACATTCAGCCGTCCGATACTTCCTTAGATATCTTGTTTACCGTCTATACTCTAGAGGGAAGTGTGGGCAGGTGTATGCGGAAGAGATCAGGCTATTATGGATGGTTACAGAGGGATACACTAGGCAGCCTCTACATTACAACTTTGGATTTTTCGTAGCTCGCCGGTTTGCTGAAGGATAATAACTAACGCCGGCACTATCTACATTGGAGGCATGATCACATGGTAGCATATTCTTAGTCCATGTGGAAGACATCCACCTGCTGTAACCCATTAAGGATCGGAGAACCCATATCTTGATATCAATGCCCTCAAAGCTGCTAGATTCTTGAGACATTACTTGAGAGGTCACCGAGGGAGGTTTGTTTGGTGTGTTCAGGAGATTTCCTACTGCTGTCTACCTAATTCCTATGTCTGACTCACCCACGAGAACCATCCTGATAGGTAGAACCCTTGAGGATTCCACCTAAAAATATTCCACTTCAGGAGAGTGCGGACCCTTATTATTATTATTATTATTATTATTATTATTATTATTATTATTATTATTATTATTATTATTATTATTATTATTATTATTATTATTATTATTCATCCTTAAATCTCTTCTAATCTTTCTTTAATTTCTCTCACCAAATCTATCTTCTTTTTCCTCTTCAACCTCCATTAAAATCCCAAAACCTCAACTTTCAATCACACATATCTCACTACTAACAAATCCAAATCACTCATTTTGACACAACATACTACAAAAAAGGACCTATTGATGGAAATTTTCCGTTGGAAAATGCCCCTATTCCATCGCTATTCGCATTTTCGACAGAATTCCATCGGAAAATAAGTCGTCGGAATTGCAGAAATTCGCGACGGAAATTCCGTTGGAAAATACGATGGATTTAATAGGGAAAAGCGAAACTCAATTTCCGACAGAAGCTTCCGTCGAACAAAGTACGTCGGAGACAGACCACCCACCATTAAAAAAAAGTGGCAATGATGCAGCCTAAGGCCAACCCACAACCAACACAAACCCAACCAATCACCACTAGAAAACCCAGAATAGAACCACCACCGAAAACCCCAGAAGACACCCATCCACAACCCCATAACCCAACCACCAAACATAAACCCAGAATCCACCATACCCGCCAGACCCACAAACCTAGAAACCAACCACCACACACAACTCCATAAGTTAGAAACCTAGAACCAAACCACCACCCACCCAACCACCACACATAAGCCAAGATCCACCACCTCACCGCCCACACAAAAAATCAAACAAAGACACTAAAAAATATGAACAAAAATCCCAAAAAATAAAAAAAAAACCTCAAAAAATCGAACAATTACAGAACCACAAAATCGAATAAAATCACCACAAAAACCCCAAAAAATCAAACAAAAACGCCAAAAAATCGAATAAAAAATTCAAAAATCAAAACCACCCACAACAACCACAAATTTAAACAAAAATCACCACAAAAACCCTAAAAATCGAACAATAGAACCCGCAAGAATTCGAAAAGAACCCAATCATTTTCGAAGCAAAAAATTAAAGGGAATCGAACAAAAAAACAAAATAACTACATACCTTCACTTATGAGAATAAAGTAATTTTTGGGTCAAACTTATGGGGAAAAAACAAGATCTTCTATTCATGTTTGTATGCTCTTCACTTAATTTATGTGTTTTGAATTATTTAAAACACGAAAAAAAAGGTGGGGTGAAAATGAGAAAGGAGAAAGGAGAAGAGAGAAAACGAAGGAAGAAGAAGAAGAGAGAAAGAAAAGAAAGGAAAATGAAAGAAATAGAAACGGACAAGGAGGAAAACGAAAGCAAGGAAAAAGAAAGAAAGGAAGACAATCAGATACATAAGAGAAAGAAAGGAAAAGAAAGGAAGGAAAAAAGAAAATGAAACAAAGGAATGTGGGGAGAGAGAGTAAAGGGGGTTTTTTTTATATGAGGGTGTAGGGTTAAGTATTGCTGTAAGAAAAATGCAATGGACCATATTCCGTCACAAATCCCGTCTAAAAACAAAGTCAAATATTTCTAAAAAAATCCAACGAAAATACATAAAATCCGTTGCAAATTAGCGAAGGAATTTTAATCCGTAGCCGAATTTGTGACGGAATTTAAGGTCCATCCCTATGAGACGTTTTTCTTGTAGTGAACATTCGTCTCAATCACCTAAACAATCTCTTGGAGTAAAAAATCTCAAAAATCAATCGAAAATACATCCCCTAGGTTCTGAAATTTCGACTTTTGTGTGCTTTATTTTTGGGTTTCTTCTTTAATTTTCTTGCAATTTTTCGCTCCATTGATATCTCCTGAGGTATAACTTCCTTTTTACCCATGTTTTAATAAGTTTTATCAAGTTTTCATGAATGTTTAATTTTTTCGTTAATTTTTATTACGAATTAAATTTATGATTTCAAACTTGATTATTGTTGTTTATGAATGATTTATTGTTGTTTTTAAGCTTCAATTTCATGTTTGGAGTATTGAATTTTGTAGTATTTGGAAGTTTTGTATTATTTTGAATGGTAATGCCACGATTTTATTTTCATACTAAGCTTTGTTCTAATTATTTTGATGAAATAGATTAGTAGCTTCATCCATGCTTTGCTACGGTCATGAATTTCAATAAACATTGTTACTGATCTGAGCTACTTAATAGTGTAAATTGTTGATTGATTTTGGTAAATGAATGAATTTGTGCCCTATTGCTATTGGAATTGAATTAATGAGGTTTTTGTCGATCTTTGATTGGATTTTGGAGCTTGAGTTTGATGATTCTTTTGATACATATAACTAGTATAATGTTCGTACGTAGTTGGAATTGGTTATGATGAACTGTATTCATGGTTATGTTTTAATGAGAGTTGTAGTTCTAAAGGGATTATTTGATTGAACAAACGAGTCTTGCCGAATTTTGCACTCATATTTGTTTGTAATTTGAGTTAATTGATGAATACAATGCTACTTACTTGCTTAGATGGTCATGAAACTTAAGTTACTTTCATTATGTGATCTCTATGCTACATTCTTGTCATGCTCATATTCTTGTTGCTTTTAACTATTAAGGTGGACTTCTAATCCTTGCTCTTTCATGCTTATGTTTTGTAGGATAATGAGGAAGACTGTAGGAGGCCCAAAAAACTCACAGAAGACTGGGGCATCATCATCAACTTCTCAGGGGAAGCAACCTTCCTCTTCTTAGGCACCATCTCCCAACAGACACGGAAGGCAGAAGAAGTATGAGAAGCTCTCCAAGAGAGCAATAAGATCTGCCAAATTCTTTCACAAGGAAACTTGTGATAAATTAGGAATTACTAACCAGGTGATGAGGATGGCATATAGAATCAGATGGAGTAACTTGATTAACGCTACCATGACGGGCCCCGACGGCAAAACTCCTCCGGTGCCCCATACATACAGGGAGGTCACCCTCGAGGTCCGTTCCAGCTACCACTTCTGAGCGACCTAGGAGACCCCTTCTGCTGAAAGGAAGGGCCATATCAGTTTCACCATATTTGGGCAATATTTTGAGATGGATGCTGATGAGTTGAATGAAAGGTTCTTGTGAAACCATGAGGACGCGGTATGGTCAACTGCAGAACAAGAGTGGGGCCGTTATTTTGAAGGGGCATGGTGGGATAAAATCACATATGGCGGTGCTCCTTATACTTCCACTACAGCAAAACCATCAGAGGTCCAACATTCAGCCGTCCGATACTTCCTTAGATATCTTGTTTACCGTCTATACTCTAGAGGTAAGTTTGGGCAGGTGTATGCGGAAGAGATCAGGCTATTATGGATGGTTACAGAGGGATACACTAGGCAGCCTCTACATTACAACTTTGGATTTTTCGTAGCTCGCCGGTTTGCTGAAGGAATAATAACTAACGCCGGCACTATCTACATTGGAGGCATGATCACATGGCTAGCATATTCTTAGTCCATGTGGAAGACATCCACCTGCTGTACCCCATTAAGGATCGGAGAACCCATATCTTGATATCAATGCCCTCAAAGCTGCTAGATTCTTGAGACATTACTTGAGAGGTCACCGAGGGAGGTTTGTTTGGTGTGTTCAGGAGATTTCCTACTGCTGTCTACCTAATTCCTATGTCTGACTCACCCACGAGAACCATCCTGATAGGTAGAACCCTTGGAGGATTCCACCTAAAAATATTCCACTTCAGGAGAGTGCGGACCCCGAGAAGAGAATGGTCTAGATGGTGAACATGATCCAGAAGGCAGGCGGCCAAGCATTTCTTTTCCATTCTTTTCATGTTGGTGTGTTTAGTTAGTTTTTATTGCTTTCTTAGCTTAGCTTTTATTGCTTTCCTAGGACTGTTGCATGGTTTGTACTACTCGTTATGAGTGGGAGTTTACATGTGACCAAAAAGATTATACTATTTTTATTAGGATTAATTCTAGAGAGAGTATTGATTAATGAATAATGCTCGTCCCAGCTTGAATTTTATTTTGAGAATTTGACTACTTTTAGTAGCCCTTGTCCTTAATTAAAAAAGTTTATGACTCTTGACTGCGGATGGATCCACATGTATGATTTGCTGGCTATGACTTGACTTCTAATTACTGGAATTCCTTGTATTAATGAATTGTTTCAATCTTGTTTGAGTCTTGGACATGAACTGTGTTAATCGGAGGATTTGAGCCACTTTTGCTTATATTGCTATTATCTTTCTTTCTTATGTGCTTAGTTTCTTGTGCTTGGTAAAAACGAGCTTGGGGTTGACTAGAGTCTCTACATGAGGTTATTATCATACTAATATATATTTACCAAGACTATTCCACATAGCAAGTTTCAACATTGTTTGGACTTGCTTAATGTGAGAAGCTGTTAATTTCCTTCTACGGGGCAAAATCTGTGGCAGAGGAGACATCTGGTCTGTCATCTGGCACTGTTATTAGTACATCTATTCTGGTATTGTTAACTATAAATCTGTTGGTTTTTCTGGTACTTGTGTAGTACATCATTGGTTTGTTATGGTGAGAGGATTCACCTCAAGGTGGAGGTTTGTAGGAATTATATGCCTTGCATCTCATTATGTTTAGGATTTTCTGGTTTGGTCCTATGTTTTATGGGCTTTATTGTATTAGGGTTATGGTTTTAGGAGTACTAGGATTTATAAAGTCCTATATATGCTCCTTACTTTCCAACCTAGAAATTATTAAGAGTGAAAATATTCTCATATTATCAAACTTATAATCGAAAAAAGAAAGGGGAAGATGATACTTGAACCCTAAGAGCAAATCGGATCCGACGACACTGAAAGACGATATGAGAGTTGAGAAATAAGAGGGAGAGAGTTGACAGTAAAAGAAAAATGAGAGTCAGTGGGCTTCCGTGTGTAATTTAGCTGTCCCATTACTATCGTTTTGTTGAAAAACGATACTAATAGCTTGGTGTTGATTTTTTACAATTTCTATTACTATAGTTTTGTACAAAAGCGATACTAACAGTAAAAACGATACTAATGAAGATATATTAGTGTCGTTTTTTCAAGAAACGATATTAATAGAGAAGTATTAGTATCGTTTTTTTTTAGAAATGATACTAATGAGGCGTTACTAATAGCCATTTTTCCACTAGTGGAGCTTTCTTCAAAATTTCCCATGGTTGTTTAGATGTTGACACAACGGAAATTCGTGGGAAAATCTCATAATCCATTGCCGATTGGATGTACAACAGAGCCTTTCCATCCTTCTTACGATTTTCTGGCAATTGTTAATCAGGAATAGCCGGTACCGGGTTCGACACATTATGACCATTATGCACCAAGTCCCATAGTTCTTGAGACTTGAACAAGGTCTTCATTTTGATACTCCATAGGTGATGATTTTCACCTGAAACACTGGAACTAAGGGTTGCGACCACGAATTTATACCATTGTTTGCCATGGTTTCACTCACTATGGTTAATACTCCAATCTCTCATGACTCACAACTCACGACTATTTTCCTTTCTCATGTCAATTTTTTTTTTAATTTAATTTATGCCTAGGATCAAAAGCATCGGCTCGGATACCATGTTGAAGCTTTAAGAGATAGAAAGAAAGAGATGAAAGAACGTAAAAGCAAAATAATTTGATAATATTGCTCACTTAATCGTAACATGAAAATACAAAGACTTCTTAAATAGGCTAAGGAATTAACAATAATTCCTATCATCAAGGACAACTAACCCCCACTAAATACCCCACTAACAACGTGAATTTTGATCAATAATCCACATTTTAACAAACTCCTACTAACATGAATATATGATAACAAACTAGTGACCCTATTAACCCACTACCATCATTAAGCTAGACAATAGCAACTAAGATAATTAATTAATTTTTGAATCACGCGCTAACAATTAGAAAAGTATAAGTACAAGAACCCAATCCGTCTTATATAATTGGAATAAACTCACGCTCAAATGAAATCAAAGAGGGAAATCAGTATAGGATTTTAGCTTAGGTTATCACGTTTTGCCATAAACTGATGAAATTGCTCAGTATAATTATATTATAATAATTAATTATTAAGTTAAGCCTATAAAAGCCTCTTCTTCCTTCCTATTAGCCGGTTTATAACATAAACTCATAATATGCTTTTTACCATGATCAATCTATACCACTTTGTATGATCTTGACGACCCAATTAAATAAACTAATTCTCATCATATCATATTCATTAATTGCTCAACTGATCAAAACACAATTTCTTAAATTGCATGGAACATACTTGCTACTACAGTATAATATCATGATAATAGCAGTGATGACACATACGGACGGTATCGTGGAGGATTTGGTTAATTAGTCTTTTTTTAAAGTTTCTGAATATGAATGAAAATTTGTTATACTTATTATAATAAATTTGATACAAGATTGATATTTCTCCACGTAGTGAATAAATGCAAGTAAAATCTCAAGTGGGACACTTATTATGTTGTCCCCCATATTTTATATAAATTTATACATACATTATTGGATCTTTTCAGGAGGTGGGTTGCGAGATTTTTTATATTATAATGCAAGAAAAAGCATATATGTTGTAATTCAATCAGACATATCCACACCTTTCGTTGTCTCTAAAGTAATAAAATTTTTAAATATTATTTTATTAATACTCCTATTGCTTTAATTTTGATACCCTGGCAATCTTTTCGTCAAGAAAAAAAAAATTGAAGTCAAACCGCAACGAACATAGAAAATCTGATGTGAAATTAACCTTTAAAAAATCACATTTTTAACATCTAAATTAAGATCATCATACATAACAATTAATGAATCACATAATAGTTTAGATTATACTTTTCAAGCGTGATATACAAATTTTATATTGTGTTTTTTCCTTTGTTTTCGGTCGATTTTGAGGTTTAATAGTTGAGTGTTTTTCTTTATTTTGATTAAATATCATTATTTGGTGTTACGTTATATGTTTTAGAGCGATTTTTAGTGGTTTTAGTTGATTGAAAGAGCTTTTTATGGTTATTCTATGCTTCCTCAGTTATTATGCATGGTCACTAGAAGCGTAATAGGGAGTTGTGAAGTCACTAGAAGCTAAAACGAGTAAAAATGTACTTGCCTCGGTATGCATGCCAAGATACGAGAAGCTATGAACGAGATTCGAAGGAATTGAGCGAAGAACTTGAAAGATCGTCAAAATGTCGTTTAACATAGTCCATGGGGGCGCAGCTCACTAATCCCCCTTGTTTTATGCTGGCGCGGAATAGATCAGGCTTTTCTGATCTCACAAATTGCTAAGGATGCGGGCGTAGGGAAGGAAGCTGTTTTGTTCCCTGCAGGCGCAGGGTGTCTAGTTCTCGGTCTGCAGGTGATTTGTGCTCGATTTTTGCTGATGGGTTTGTTAGTTAATAACCCATTAATATAAATATGTTATGTTAGTGGGGCACGACCCTAACTAATTTTTGGAGCATATTGTAGATTTTAGAAATCCTAAACTCCTCTCTAGAATTTAGAAGCAATCAGTTTGTTAATTAAGATTCGATTTCAATTAATGCAATTTAAGTTTTCTTTGGTAATTTCTTCCTTTTTCCTTTTAAATTCCTTTTGATTTTTATAGTTTTTGTTTTGTTTTGTTAATTTCTAGATTATAAGTTTAATAATTTGTTTTGTTAGGTTAGTTAATTAGTTTATTTTTTAGTACTTAGTTTAGTTTGAATTTCTTGTTTTAATTAGTTTATGTTTGTGATCATGTTAATTGAATTATTTTTTGTTTTAGTTTTCATAACTATGCGTGAGTAGTCTTCTTTTCTAGGGTTAGGGGATCTATGAACTTGTTATGAATTATTTTTATGGTCGTTAACTGATTCTTAATTATTAGTTGAATTCCTATTAATGATTTCTATTGATTGCAATAAAATTGTGGCCACTTTTAGTTGTGAGTTAGGTAATTGTCGAAATCGAGGACAAGAGGTAAGATTACCACAATAAGACCACTGAATAATAGGCAAAACGAATTTATGCGAGCGAGAGCCGGTAAAGGAGTTTTGAGGGAGTCTAAATTCGAGAGAATTAGTGAGCCTTAGTTCAATGAAAGTAATGAATGTTTTATGAGTTTGTTGATTGTTCATAGTGAACCGACTGCCCTAGGTATCCATTATTATAGTTCAATCCGTAATTTTTTCCGTTATTTCCCTTAGTTTTAGTTGTTGTTTTCATAGTTATTAGTAGTTTAATTAGAATTTTTCACAAAGGCCCCTTACATAATTTAGACTTTTTAGAAGTAATAGAGTTTAATCACTTCCCTGAGGATTCGATCCTTATTTCGCTAGCTATATTAGTTAGTGCTCTAGGTTATTTTTGAGAGGTGTACGACAACCCATTTCAAATCTTGGCGCTGTTGCCCGGGAGGCAACTTTTAATTCTATTAGTTGGGTTTAAATTGTTCTTTATGCTTTTATTTTTGTATTACTTGTGAGCCTCTAGGGACTTTCACATTCTTTGAGGCAGTTCTCATTTTCATTGGAGTTTCAGTTTTGTGCAGGTAGTAGGTTTGTATGCCGGTTTGGATTGATCCTGAACCAAAAAGATTGCAGAGTCGTAAAAGGAAGTGGAGATTGCGAAGAGTTATTCTTTCTAAATGGATACTATCTTATTTGTCATAAATTTTTGACGATTCGAATATTTTTGATAATTCTGATAAGGAAGGGATGGCAGAGTCATAGTTCAACGAGAATAGCATACCACGGAATGACGTGCCACCGCCGCCACCGCCACCACCACCACCATCTAGGTCCTTAAAAGACTATTCTCAACTGAGTTCTGCAACAACGGAAGTTGGTTACCGAGTTCCCGATACAGAGGCTCTAAATTTCGAAGTGTAGCTAGCTTTGGTCAATATGGTAGAGAGAAATCAATTTGCAGGAATGTTGAAGGACGATCGAAATTTGCATTTGAATAATTTGTTCAATATTGCAATACAATTAAGCAAGCCAGTGTGACTCAAGATTACATTAGACATATGATGTTCCCGTTGTCATTGAAGGACAAGGCTCGTTCTTGGTTAAAAGGCCTCAATATGGATAACATCAATAGTTTGATGCTGGCTCTTACTTTTGAAAAGAAGTACTATCCTCCAGAGAGAACTTCAACCCTTATGAGTCAGATCATGAATTTTAACCAGGAAACTGATGAAACACTTTATGATGCACGGGAGAGATTTAAGGAGTTACTGAGAATGTGTCCTCATCATGGTCTTAAGAAGTGGTTTTTAGTTCAATCTTTGTATAACAGTTTGGGTAATGAGAGTAGGACATTTCTTGATTCTGCTGCTAGTGGTTGATTCATGAAACAGGAGGTCAATGCTGCATATGATTTGATTGAGGAGATTGTAATTCATAATTCCGAAATTCGGTAATCCCAGAGGACATGCGAAAAGAGGAGTGAAACATGTGATAGATGATAAATATGAGAGTTTGGCTTCACAAAATAATGCAATTCATGAGAAGCTAGATAAAATCACCACAACACTTTCTAATCCAATGACGGTAGCTGCAATGGCTGCACTTTCGGGAAGTAATGATGTCTTCTGTTATTTATGCAAATCCTTTGGTCATAGTACTAAAACATGTCATAGTTCTATAAAGAAAGTATGTGCATTTCAGGATTATAAGAATAATCCATTTTCCAACACATACAATCTTGGTTAGAAGGATCATCCATACTTTTCTTATAAGAACACTAGCAACGTTCAAAATCCGCAGCAGCAGCAGTTTGTACCACAACAACAGCAGGTTCAACGATTTGCACCACCAAATCAACCAGATTTCAGTAGACCACCACCTCCAACACCAGTTCAACAATAAGTTTTCGAAACTGAAGAATATGATGATGCAAATGCAAAAAATAATGGAAGCCATGCATGCTCAGAACCGAAAATTGGAGACTCAAGTTGCACACATTGCTCAATCATCACCTCAAAGGCAACAAAGACAACTTCCTCCTCAACCTACTCCTTCAAATCCACATCGGGATCATTGTAATTCTATTTCTACAAGTAGCGGTACTTACTATGAAGGTCCTAGAATGCCTACTAATGACACCAACAATGTTGGAGATGGAACAAAGAGGATTACTTCAGTTGTGAATGAAGACCTTGAAGAAGCAGCTGTACGTAGAGAAGGAGAATGAAGCCTCAAAAGAAAAGNAGTAATGAATGTTTTATGAGTTTGTTGATTGTTCATAGTGAACCGACTGCCCTAGGTATCCATTATTATAGTTCAATCCGTAATTTTTTCCGTTATTTCCCTTAGTTTTAGTTGTTGTTTTCATAGTTATTAGTAGTTTAATTAGAATTTTTCACAAAGGCCCCTTACATAATTTAGACTTTTTAGAAGTAATAGAGTTTAATCACTTCCCTGAGGATTCGATCCTTATTTCGCTAGCTATATTAGTTAGTGCTCTAGGTTATTTTTGAGAGGTGTACGACAACCCATTTCAAATCTTGGCGCTGTTGCCCGGGAGGCAACTTTTAATTCTATTAGTTGGGTTTAAATTGTTCTTTATGCTTTTATTTTTGTATTACTTGTGAGCCTCTAGGGACTTTCACATTCTTTGAGGCAGTTCTCATTTTCATTGGAGTTTCAGTTTTGTGCAGGTAGTAGGTTTGTATGCCGGTTTGGATTGATCCTGAACCAAAAAGATTGCAGAGTCGTAAAAGGAAGTGGAGATTGCGAAGAGTTATTCTTTCTAAATGGATACTATCTTATTTGTCATAAATTTTTGACGATTCGAATATTTTTGATAATTCTGATAAGGAAGGGATGGCAGAGTCATAGTTCAACGAGAATAGCATACCACGGAATGACGTGCCACCGCCGCCACCGCCACCACCACCACCATCTAGGTCCTTAAAAGACTATTCTCAACTGAGTTCTGCAACAACGGAAGTTGGTTACCGAGTTCCCGATACAGAGGCTCTAAATTTCGAAGTGTAGCTAGCTTTGGTCAATATGGTAGAGAGAAATCAATTTGCAGGAATGTTGAAGGACGATCGAAATTTGCATTTGAATAATTTGTTCAATATTGCAATACAATTAAGCAAGCCAGTGTGACTCAAGATTACATTAGACATATGATGTTCCCGTTGTCATTGAAGGACAAGGCTCGTTCTTGGTTAAAAGGCCTCAATATGGATAACATCAATAGTTTGATGCTGGCTCTTACTTTTGAAAAGAAGTACTATCCTCCAGAGAGAACTTCAACCCTTATGAGTCAGATCATGAATTTTAACCAGGAAACTGATGAAACACTTTATGATGCACGGGAGAGATTTAAGGAGTTACTGAGAATGTGTCCTCATCATGGTCTTAAGAAGTGGTTTTTAGTTCAATCTTTGTATAACAGTTTGGGTAATGAGAGTAGGACATTTCTTGATTCTGCTGCTAGTGGTTGATTCATGAAACAGGAGGTCAATGCTGCATATGATTTGATTGAGGAGATTGTAATTCATAATTCCGAAATTCGGTAATCCCAGAGGACATGCGAAAAGAGGAGTGAAACATGTGATAGATGATAAATATGAGAGTTTGGCTTCACAAAATAATGCAATTCATGAGAAGCTAGATAAAATCACCACAACACTTTCTAATCCAATGACGGTAGCTGCAATGGCTGCACTTTCGGGAAGTAATGATGTCTTCTGTTATTTATGCAAATCCTTTGGTCATAGTACTAAAACATGTCATAGTTCTATAAAGAAAGTATGTGCATTTCAGGATTATAAGAATAATCCATTTTCCAACACATACAATCTTGGTTAGAAGGATCATCCATACTTTTCTTATAAGAACACTAGCAACGTTCAAAATCCGCAGCAGCAGCAGTTTGTACCACAACAACAGCAGGTTCAACGATTTGCACCACCAAATCAACCAGATTTCAGTAGACCACCACCTCCAACACCAGTTCAACAATAAGTTTTCGAAACTGAAGAATATGATGATGCAAATGCAAAAAATAATGGAAGCCATGCATGCTCAGAACCGAAAATTGGAGACTCAAGTTGCACACATTGCTCAATCATCACCTCAAAGGCAACAAAGACAACTTCCTCCTCAACCTACTCCTTCAAATCCACATCGGGATCATTGTAATTCTATTTCTACAAGTAGCGGTACTTACTATGAAGGTCCTAGAATGCCTACTAATGACACCAACAATGTTGGAGATGGAACAAAGAGGATTACTTCAGTTGTGAATGAAGACCTTGAAGAAGCAGCTGTACGTAGAGAAGGAGAATGAAGCCTCAAAAGAAAAGGAAGTAACTAAGAAGCATACTCCTATAGTGGATTCAATTACTGATACAATCCCACCTTCAAAGGTGCCATTGCCCTTTCCAAACAGGGTAACTAGGAGTAAGAATGACAATTACTTTCAAAAATTTCTCGAAATAGTTAAGAATTTAAAACTTACTGTGCCTATCACTGATTTGATTATTCAAGTTCCTACTTACACCAAATTTCTGAAAGATATTTTTAGCAGGAAACATGAGTTGAATGTAATAGAGACGGTTGCACTCACTGAGCACTGCAGTGCCATCCTGCAAAACAAATCTCCACTTAAGTTGAAGGATTTGGGTATCTTTTCAATTCCATGCAATATTGGTCGTCTGTTTATGGATAAAGCTTTATGTGATTTTGGTGCTACTGTCAGTGTTATCCTTAATTAGTTTGCAGGAAGTTTGACATAGGAGATTTCAAAGTTACTAATGTTACTCTGTATATGGCAGATAGGACTGTGAAATATCCCAAGGGTATTTTGGAAGATGTGCCTGTTAGAGTAGGAAAGTTTTTCATTCCTGTTGATTTTGTTGTCTTAGATATTGATGAGGATGCTCATATCCCCATCATACTTGGTAGACCTTTCGTACATACTAAAAGTGTTGTTATTGACGTGAAAAATGAAAGTCTAACCCTTTTTGTAGGAGATGATCAAGTAAATTTCAATCCTAATAATACAATAAAAAACCCCATGATACAGAAGTCTTGTTATAGGATAGATGTTGTTAATGAATTGTTTTTTCGATGACATACCTGGATCCCTTAAAAAGGATCCTTCAGAGGCCATTTTATGTTTGTATGCTGATGCGGGAGAAAGAGATTCAGATGTTAATCGATGCCATAGCTCATGAATCTAATAGTGAGAAGATGACTCTAGAAAAAAGCCGAAGGTATCATGCATTGCCTCAACAATCATGTTGTGTCAAGGAAGTAACAACCTAAAATGAAACCCCTTCCATCTAATTGGAAATATGCTTTCTTAGATGAGAATGAGATGTATCTAGTCATAGTTAGCTCCAAGCTTACTAATAGTCAACTTGAAAAGTTATTAACTATTCTTAAATATCATAAAAAGACTATTGGTTATACACTTGATGATTTGTCTGGCATAAGCCCTGAGTTTTGTATGCATAGATTTCACTTAAAGAAAGGCCATAAACCTTGTGTAAACGGACAAAGGAGATTTAATCCTGATATGTAGGAGGTAGTAAAGAAAGAGGTTCTTAAAATCCTTGATGCAGGTATCATTTATGTTGTACCAGATTCTCAATGGGTAAGCCTAGTGCAGGTAGTCCCTAAGAAGGTAGGAACAACTGTTGTTCATAATGATAAGAATGAACTTATTCCTACTAGAGTTTTTACAGGTGGGAGAATGTGCATTGACTATCGATAATTAAATGTTGCCACTAAAAAGGATCATTTCCCTCTCCCTTTTAATGATCAAATGTTAGAAAGGTTACCAAAGAATAAATATTTCTGTTTACTAGATGGTTTTACAGGTTTCTTCCAAATCCCTATCCATCTTGATGATAGATCGAAAACAACATTTACATGCCCTTATGGTTCTTTTTCTTATTGTAGATTGCCTTTTGGTCTATGTATGCTCTTGCTACTTTTCAGCGCTGTATGATGGCTATCTTTTCGGAGTACATAGTGTCTATTATGGAAGTCTCCGTGGATGATTCTAGAGTCTATGGTACTGATTTTGATTCATGTTTAGCTAATTTGACTACACTGCTTAAAAGATGTGAAGAGGTTAACTTGGTCCTTAATTGGGAAAAATGTCATTTTATGGTGACAGAAGGAGTGGTTTTGGGGCATTTGGTCTTTGAAAGAGATATTGAGACCAATAAAGCTAAAATTCAGGTTATTGAACAATTACTTCCACCAGTAAGTGTCAAAGGTGTCAGAAGTTTCCTAGGTCATGCAGGGTTTTATCGTCGATTTATTAAATATTTTTCTAAAATTGCTAAACCCTTGACTCAATTGCAATTAAAGGACACTGAGTTTAAATTCACTGAAGGTGGTCATATAACTCCAATTGCTTTACTTTTGGTCACCGAGATCACCTTTTACATGATGGTTCAGTTGTGGGATTTGATTCTATTGATATTTTTTCATGTTCCCCAATAGGTTGGATTCACAAGAAAGAAGGCACCATTCTTTGGAAATTAGGGAATGATGAGGAGGTACACTAGTGGAAAAAGAAGCCATTAGTATCGTTGATTTGGCCCCATTAGTATCGTCTGTCTTTGGTTACTAATACAGCAGTTACTAATATCCTACTAATAAGCTATTAGTATCGTGGGTAAAAAACAATACAATTACAAACCATTAGTGTCATTTGTAGCAGAAAACGATACTAACAAGTCATTTTGGACCAAAATTTGACGTAGTAATAGTATCATTTTTTTCTACCCACAATACTGATAAGTCATTGATGAGCGATAAAAGCTATCCTCGTATTCTCAGCAATTATCAATCAAACATCGTAAGAAAAACAAATCAACCATAAGGAAAACTGATCAGTTTTCAGTATAAAAATATTAGTTTTCAGAACACAAAAACATCAGTTTTCAGAACAAAAATAGATCAGGCATCAGAACACAAAAAGAGATCAGTTTACAAAACAAAACCACTAAAAGAATTCCAACCAGAAAACTAAAATGGCACTAAAACAGTTCAGAATTCAAATGAACAACAGTGAATAACTTAGTTTATTACCTTAGTCTTGGCCCAAAGACTATCCTTTTGCAATTGGTCTAGTTCACTGGATTTGCGGATATTGTTGTCAATCCGTAAGGCACAACGACCGATATGTCAACCGTACTCCTTTTCCCACTTGCCTTTCGGTAAGTTATACTCCTTGAACTCAAGGAACATCGTCTGAGGGGGTTAGACCGGTTTGGTGGGGCCTCTACCGTTTTGTTCTTGCTTTTTTGGTTGTAAATTTTGTTGTTGTTCGCTACCCTGATCAGGTGTTATTTCATTTCCCTCCACATCCTCTTGGTTGATGTTTTCACCTTCATCATGTACTCCATCTTCCCTTGGGTTCGTTCTTTGAAGTTCTTGAAAAATCATGCAAGTAAAAATCAAGTTTAGAATTAATCACAAAAACAAGCAAGAATAAGGCAATGAAAACGAGATAACACAAACATACACTTATTACTATATAAACTTACAGGGGTAAGCTGTTAAACGTCAATGTATATTATTGAATCAGTACTATATACACTACAATGACTTAGATTTACCTTTTCACACCCATTTCCATGACCACTGCTACTACCACTATCATCATCAATACCCGCATCATCACTTACAGGCTCATAATCGACATCTGATCCGTCATTTTCAACCACCCTTTTATTTTTAATATCTCAACTTTTGCCCATCAATTCATAAGCAAATGTTGGCAAACCTGCAGCCTCCATTTTTGGTTTATTACTAGCAATCCTCAATGCTCTATGTCTCAAATAAAGCTTTACTTCCTTCCCCATCCGAAACACTAAAATCTTCAAATCATAAAAACAAATTCCTAAACATTTGTTTTCGACATACATACTACATTTTAGCAATGACAACACAACATTTATGGAAAAACATTGAATTGAGTTCAAATCTTCTTTTCAGCCAATTAATCAAACCATAATTATGAAATTAAATTACCTATTCATTTGGGCAGTTAACGTAAATTCCTTCCTCACGGTCATACACTTCATCTTCCACCACATCATCTCCGTTATGTACAATATGAACACTGATTGACAAAGCAGGAGTGGCATCAAATTGGTTATATTCTTCCTCATCAACCATATCTTCGACTCCAACAATCCCTCTCTTTCCTTGAAAAATTACAAAACATTGAGGGTCAATATTGTCTTTGACGTAGAATACTTGCTTAGCTAATGATGCCAAAACAAAAAAGTTCCTAAATATCTCTAAAGAGCCTTGAATCAACAACAGTAATCCCATCATCGCTAACTTTCTTACCATGCCGATTATCAACCCATTTGCATCTCAAAATAGGAACTTCAAAATCGAGGTAATCGAGCTCCCATATCTCTTCAATAAACCCATAGTAGAATTGTGTCTCATCAACTTGTCTATTGTCCCTTGCACTTGAATATTTCATAGGAAAAGCGACAACCATTACACCACTATTCTGGTGTACACTCATTGCATCCTGCCGCTTGGTATAGAAGGTATACCCATTGATATCATAACCTTCAAAAGCAGTAAGAAATGGTCATGGACCTCTTGAAAAAGATTCAATTGTGTGGGAGATATTGTTGTTAGAATCATTCAGTGCATGATGTACTTCTTCCTCAAACCATTTTGCAAATGTCCGATTGTGCTATTTCATTATCCAAAAAGGAGTTTTATTTGGATTGCGAACACCCAACTCATTCATACGCTTTTCCAAGTAAGGGTGAACTTCCAAAAGGTGCTGTAGAACACAACGATGAGCTTCAAAAAAAAACTTTGAGAGGGAGGTTTCAAATCCTTGCGACCAATTGTTCCACGGCCCTCAAGTCTACCCACATGACACAACTTCGGAAGTCCTACGTCCTTTGCCTTTTTCATGAAATCAGCACAAAATTTTGAAGCCTTCCTCGGCCTCATATCTTGTCACCTTGCTCGCATTTGGCCTTCCTCGATTCATAACCATCTTTTTCAAGATACCCATGTACCTCCCAATAGAGTACATCCAGCACAAAAAACAGGACCACACTCTTTAATTTAACGCACAAGGTGCATCATGACGTAAACGATTATGTCAAAGAAAAAAGGTGGAAAATACATCTCAAATTTGCATAATATCTCCACAAGATCATCTTGTATTGTGTCATGCTCATTTGGATCAACTACCTTACTACGTATCTTATTAAAAAAAAGACTTAACTTCACAAGAGGTTCCCTAACATGCTCAGGCAACAATCCTCATAGAGAAATGGGCAGGAATACTTGCATCATGACAAGGCAATCATGGGACTTCATACCAATCAACTTCTTATCGGAAAGAGAAACAAATCGTTCTATATTAGAAGGGTATGCAGAAGGAACCTTGATTTCATACAAACACTCATAGAAGGTCTTTTTCTCTTCTTTGGACAACGTGTAGCCAACATGTGGTAAATATGCTTTGCCTGTAGAATCATTGTATTATGACCACAACTTGTGTCTGACATTTTCATACTGCATGTCTTGCCATGCTTTGAGACCATCTTTTGTCTTGCCTGACATGTTTAGCAAAGTCCCAATTATTGAGTCACACACATTCTTTTCAATTGCATGACATCTCCATACCCTCAATTTTTTCATACAATTTCAATCAAGACTTAGGTTCAACAACTACCCTGTTCTCAAGCTTCCCGCTAAATCGCGATTTCATTTTTCGATATGGGTGATTGCGAGGAAGCCATTTTGTATGATTCCTGTACACATTCTCGTTGGAAAACTTGAGATAATCATCATCTCCATAATCCACACACACCGGGCATGCGTATGTAGCTCTTGTTTTATAACCAGACAAGTTTCCACAAGCCGGGAAATCATTTATGGTGATCATAATCATTGCACGGTAGGTAAAATTTTGACATTTATTTGCATAAATCATACGCACACCTTCATTCCACAATAGCATCAAATCATCTATCAAGGGCGCTAAGTATACATCTAGGTCATTTCCTGGTTGCTTAGGACTAGATATAAAGAGTGACAACATTATATACTTGCGCTTCATGCAAAGCCATGGAGGTAAGTTGTATAAAGTCAACAAAACAGGCCATGAATTATGTTGGGTACTGAGTGTGCCATTAGGATTTATCCCATCCGTACTTAATCCAAGCCTAAGGTTCCTAGGCTCATTGCCAAACACATGGAATTCTTTATTTATGTCACGCCATTGTTTGCAATCAACTGGATGCCTAATTAGTCCATCTTTCTTCCTGGCCTCATCATTCCACACCATGTTCTTAGCATCATTTGAAATTGAAAAAAGCTTCCTAAACCTTTGAATAATCGAACGATACCATACTAACTTTGCTGGAGGAGATTTCTTACTACTACGTTCACCACCTTCCACTACCTTGTAGCGTGACACTCCACATTTCGGACATGCATCCAAGTTCTCATACTCTTTCCGATAATGAACACAATTATATATTAGGACACGGATGTATATTGGTGTACTCTAATTCTAAGGGGTTGATCAATTTGTTAGCATAGTAGGCAGACTTAGCCATGGTACTACCATCAGGACACATGCCCTCAAACGCTTCCAAAAACGCGCTGAAACACGTATCAGAGACACCATACATATCTTGTATATTGGAAAAGCACAACACCGCTGGAAGCTTGGAATAATTAATACAACCGGGCCAAAGAGGAGTCTTAGAAGAATTTGACAAGCCTGGAAACATGCAACGATGATCACTAAGATGGTCTCCAATCGAACCCATCATATCATTTATCTAATCTTCCTCCATGCTGTCATTATCATACTCTATGGTTTCATTACCCACAATAGGATTACCTCCTACCCCAAAATTAATATTGGCACTCCCAGATGCTAAAGCTTCACCATGCCAATACCAAGTTTCATAATCAGCCCTAAACCCACGACGAAACAAGTGACTCATTATCAAACTCATGTCAGACCATCTCTTCCAATTACAACGATCACGACAAGGGCAACATATCAGCTATTTCTTACCCAGCCTATGTTCTTGTAAGGATTTATTTTGTAACGCTGCTTCACAAAATTCCTTCACCCCCTCTTGAAATGCAGTTTCTCGTCGATCACCATACATCCAAGTACGATACATTTCTAACAACAAATTCTCACATGATAACTACATAGTAATAGAGTTAGCTCACATAAAATACACAGATAATACATCACAAATTACGTACATATCAATCTAAACTTCATTGCATGAATAATGAATGCAATCAGCGGAGTCCCTTATCACTCCAACCTAACCCATCCTTGCACATGTTATCTCATTAACAAATATTTGCCTTCTTTTTAGTTCTATAGAAAATTCGGCAGCATCTCCTTACCATTCCTCAACTGCACGATGTACACAAATACTCATATACATATGCACTCGAAGAACAAGTACACACATGACGAACCGAAATTCCTTTAGAACCAAAAAGAAGGGAAATATTTGCATCCTAAATGAGATTACACGTGCAAGGATAGTCCCAAACCAGGGAGTATTCAAGACTTATTCTTAATGAATAAGTATTGAACGGGTATCTACGCTTATGATAATGCAACATAATATACAAACCATTAAATATATTCTAAAATTTACATTCAAAACACATACCACAGTCCAAACAATCAACTACATTCTAAAGCGCGAAATACCACAAGTCAACCAGTCTTATCAATACGAAGCATAAAATCACAAGTCAACAGATTTCTACAAAGTATTATCTTTTCAACTAAACTCGCCTTTTCTTATCTTGAAACTCGATTGGTATTACTTGATCAAGGCTCGATTTGATTTGACGCCTACGAATGCATAAAAGCCATAAGAAGGTATAAGAAAGCAACATTGGAGTTAATCATGACCTCAGTTAATATTATACCTGTAAATTTAATAAAAGCTAGCCTTGTATTGCGAAACAAGATTAATAGAAGTATTATTTAATCATGACCTCGGTTAAAAGTCTAGTATTTTCTACACTTGTTCACAACATCTTTCTCATTTTCTAATTTTTATTCTACAGTCTCCATCAAAAATGCAAGGAAAGACTTGTGTAGGTGTCTAATTTAATCCATCAATAGATAACTTGTCACGTGCTGACTAATTCCCCTTAGTCTTAACCACGCTACCCACTAACTTCCACCCCTGGATGCTAGTCAAGGCAAAACCTTTCCCTAGTATATAGCTAAGTAATGCAACGAAAGCTTGAATAAAAGAGTAAAAAAAGCACAAGTTTATGAGTATGAGTTTTATTTCCTTTGAGAGAAACTGAATACAATACTTATTATTAATCTCTCTTTATTTGTATCTTTCTCTCTCTGCGGGTTGTTTCGTGCTGACTCTTTGACTCCCTCAAAGCTAGTCAACCCCGTGGGACACTTGCTCAATAGTCCGTCGTGAACAAGTTGGGCTTCCCCTTGACACGCTCCTTGTGCCCACATAGCTCACTCCTTGAGCTGATTATCTCAATTAGCAAGATACGTTCCTTGTGTCTAGCTCCCAAGTATTCGTCCCAGACGAAGGTGTTAGTGCGTTGGACAGATCCCGTTAGCCCTTAGCACTCACCCTAAGTAGCGCACCCCTTGTGCCCAAATTATCCCCACACACTCACCCTCTCTAAGTTATGTGGAAGATGGTTGTTTGTAGGAATACAATAAAACACTCAAGTGGTAGAGGGAATTAAACTCTATTAATGCTCTCTAATGAATGCTACACTTGTTTACAAAGGTGAATACTGTGCTCTCCAAGTTCCTCTCTATCTCTATACAATTGAATGACTCAGGTATTTATATACATCATCCTACCTACTATAACTAGGATATTCAAACATTTCCTACTACATTTAGAACATCCTACTTCCCTACTGTACCTAGGACATCCTACTTTCCTACTCAATTTAGGACATCCTATTCCTAGTGTATCTAGGACATCCTACATTCCTAGTGTATCTAGGACATCCTACATTCCTAGTGTATCTAGGACATGTGAAAATTCCCCAGAATACCCTCTAATGTTCCAGACCCTTCCGGAATGTGCTGAACTACTCTAGACCTTTCAATGAGGTTCTAGAGCCTTCCATTCTCTTCCAAACGTAGTAGACAACCTTTTCACCATGTATGTACCTCGTTACAGAAACATAGCACTGCCGTCCCCAAAAGTACTGCTGATCTGCAGCTCCAGTGTTATCCTACAACACTATCATTTTCTGTAGACTGCCAACTATAAGGGTGGGGGTGCTGCTTGACAGCCCACGAGCAGCTCCCCTTAGGGATCCTTACGCCTATGCATAAGGACTATGAGTGGGATAAATAGTCGGTCCGTGACATTCTCCCCTATTCAAACCCTTGACGTACTCGTCAAGGCCACGTCTCATTCCACGTGTTCCATGCCTTGACTTGGTTACTTGCTCCGGTGTGCTGCATCTCTTGTCGCGCCTACTATGGTGTATGGGCTGAGTGCCCATGACTTTGACCCTTGTTCTGCCCCCTCCTTGGACACCTCTTACACATGTGTAGGTCATTGTTGCACACCTTGAACGCTCTTTTGCCACACCACTCCGAGCAAGTTCCTCATGTGGTTGGGCAACTTGTTCGTTCCACATGCCCTTGCGCACTGGTTCCCATTGAACACGCACGTTTGTGCAAGCCCCTTGCTTACACACGAGTTTCTTTCTATGCTCCGTCCCTTGGACACGAACAACCCCCTTGGTCCTCCCACGGACCTTGTCATGGTGCTTGACCCTCGGCTTGCCCATGACTTGCCCACTTTGAGCACCCAGTTGGCGCCGAGGCTTTAGCGCCTATGTAGCACGCATTGATGAGATCTTTGGGCAATCCTCCTTTGTCCATGCGATTCTCAACACATGCTGAACCCCGCTGTGTGTGATAGTCATAGTGCCATCACCAACTCCATGTCGACGACTAACAAATGAACATTGCCCGTCCACTTCCCCAAGCGGATCTAAACATCCCATGCCCGACCGTACACTGGCGCAGACTTATTGTTGATGGCCTTCTACTCACCATCAACCTTGGTGAACTTGACGCCCAGATCCTTGGCTTCCCTTAATGCGAAGAAGTTGTGCGACGCTCCAATGTCCATAAGAAACTTGGTCCTAACGCCATTAACCTCCCCACGGACAGCCATCAAGCCCCCTTGCTTGATGCTTGTCCCTTGTTTTGTCGTGGCTGCCTGTTCAGTTAGCTCCCTATCCACGACACTTGAAGCATTGAGGAGTCTCATGTTGGCTAGCGTGGCATTCTCCTCCATGCGCATTGCCCCACACCTCATCTCCTATTGAGGCGACTCCTCCTCCAATCTTACAACTAGGGCACTCAACCTTTGCTTCGTTGGGCATTCCCTTGCCCAATGTGGCCCTCCACATATGAAGCATCCCCGTTGGTTGGTCTTCAAAGTTGATCTGAACTCCTCCTTTCCTACTGAATTTAGGACATCCAACATTCCTAGTGTATCTAGGACATCCTACATTCCTAGTGTATCTAGGACATCCTACATTCCTAGTGTATCTAGGACATGTGAGAATTCCCCAGAATACCCTCTAATGTTTCGGACCCTTCCGGAATGTGCTGAACTACTCTAGACCTTTCAATGAGGTTCTAGAGCCTTCCATTCTCTTCCAAGCGTAGTAGACAACCTTTTCACCATGTATGAACCTCGTTACAGAAACATAGCACAGCCGTCCCCAAGAGTACTGCTGATCTACAGCTCCAGTGTTATCCTATAGCACTATGATTTTCTGTAGATTGCCAACTATAAGGGTGGAGGTGCTGCTTGACAGCCCACGAGTAGCTCCCCTTAGGGTTCCTTACGCCTATGCATAAGGACTATGAGTGGGATAAATAGTCAGTCCGTGACATTAGCACAATACTTGACATTAAATACAGAAATCGACCTGTACTTAGTAAATGAAGGCTGGTAAGTGCGTATCCTAATATGAGTGATAGCTAATACATCTGCTAGCTAGTCTACGTTAAATGTTGTGGACTACTGATTTATATTTTCCTACTATAAAGCACTAAAGCCAACTTGTCTGTATTGAATTAGCTACTCTATACTCTCCTAATTAGTGGATGTCTACTGTTTATGCTAAAATCTGCTCTAGCTAGGAAACCTTAGTTGGTTCAGGCTACAGCTAAATAATTACTAGTTTTGTTTGTTTCAATGCAGAAATAAAGCAATGCAATGATGGGAGTGGGGGAGACACCAGATGTGGTGACGCGGAAAACCCCCCTAAATCAGGGTAAAAAACCGTTGGTGGCTTTGAGTCCAAGAGTCCAGTAGTTAATAAGATTGTTTACAATTACAATGTATGATGCTAGCTAGGTAGCTAAGTAGTTCAAGTTTATAGCTACTAAGTCTCTAGCTTAATGAATTTAAATAGAATATATATGTTGTACGTACAAACGAATAATAATAAAGTGTTGTTTCCCTTCTAATTGCCTTGTGTGTTGTAACTTTTTTCCTTGCTCCTATTTATAGAGTAACCGTTCTCATAGTCGTTTTTCTCCTTTTGAATTGGTTGCTCCTTCTTGGATGTACCTAGCTTGAATTATGGGCTAGATTCAAGGTGAGTTGAGATGTGGTTCCTATTTTCTTGGCATGATCTTCTCAATATCTCTGACTTTAACTTCCACGTTCTCCTTCTTCTAGAAGCCTCCTGACTTATTCTCCTTCTGACTCCTTGATTCACGGACCCACTATCTTGACCAATTCTAAGTTGTAGCTACTAGCTGAGTACCTGCATTGCTGGCAATCAAGCTGTATTACAGGTAGAAATTTTTGCCATAACAATTTGCCCCTATCAGGTTACAAGTTACCGTTGAGGATCGACACAGTTTCCGAGAAACAAACGGTTATTATCAGAATCAATAATTAACTCTTAAAAATAAATGAAAGAAAGATATGAAAAGATTTAGTAGTTAACAAAAAATAACCGTTATTTCCTTCTCTTCTCCCTATAAATACACTTCTTTCACTCTTCTTCTTCACCTTTGGTAATTTCCTCAGGAAGAGAGTTTGAAAACTCGATTTTATTTCTTTTTTATTTTGCGAACTTCCAGACAACTTTAGCTTATCAGGTATTGAGATCTTTTCCTCTTCTCTTTGTTTTGCTTCCTTCTTCTAGTGCTTAGTTATAGTTTAGAAAACATGGGTAAAGCTAAGGATGACATAGTGAGCGTAATAACAGAAGAACGTCTCCAACAGGTTGCCACGGTGGGTTTCTTCCCTGCGTCGGCTAGATTAGTGATTCCCACCTCCAGCCAGCGACCTGAAACTTGCCCCTCTTACCATGTGTGTTTTTTCGAGTACCCTTTTATCATTGGGTTTACCTTCCCTTTGGCTGGGTTGGTTAGGTTGGTTTTAGAGCGTTTAAGTCTAAGCCCGGGGCAATTGCAACCCTCTTTTTGGGGGATTTGCAAGGTGGTTGAGGAAAAAAACAATAAGTGGGAGTTAGATTTTAATCTAGATGATTTATTAGTTGTATACTCCATTAGGAAGGTAGGCCCTGGGTATGCTACCTTGAAGGTTAGGGTAGCTGGGAACAAGCTGGTGGATGATGAGGGGGCGCTTGATAAGGGTTGGAAGAGTAGGTACTTCTTTGTGGAGAAGTCCTCTCTTGGTGAAGAGGGATGGTAGCTGGTTAGTGGATGGAATGCTACATGTATTAGTACCGTTTCTTTGCTTAGCTTTTAGAACTTTTATTAAGTTGGTTCTTACTTACTTTCTTTTGCAGCTCACTCTCCTCCTCCCCTAATCACGGAAAGTCAAGCTATTAGGGAATTCCTAAGTCATCCCATTGAAGAGAGGACCTTTGAAGCTGCTAAAGAACCTACAACGACCACTCCAGCTATGTCTTCTAGTAAGAGTTTTTTCTTGCTTGTTGATAACTGTTTTTCTACGAAAGGCGTTATCTAACTATGTTTGCTATTAGTTCTAACACTAATCTGGCTATGTTCCCTATAGGTTTAAAGGAGATTTCTTTTGAGGAGGACAAGAGGAGGGTTTCGAAGAGGAAAACCACTAGCAGTAGCACAACTAGCTCTGCGAACATAGGTTCGAGGCCTTTGAAAGCTGCGGTTATTTTGCGTCCTCCTTCTAAGTTCCCTAGGTCATCTGACCCTGTTCCTGTGGATGACCTGATGACCTAGAGCTGTCTTTTCCTCCTACCTTCCTGGCTAAGGAAGTTGTAGAGGAAGGGATATGGCCTCATGCCGAGAAGTTGTTATTCCCGGCTACTAGGTAGCACCTTAACAACCTGTCTCATGAGGTTGTGCTGGGCCACGTGGCTGGTCACTCCCTTCAGGTTAGATGTTTTCCTAGTGAATTTCATGTGTGTGTTTTCTACTACTTGCTTTTCCTGACTTAGTCTCGCGTAGGCTCTCTAAGGCGTTCTAGCTGCCAGGAGCTTTGTGAAGGGGTTCATTGCTGAGCAGCAAGCTGAGCTGAAATCCAAGCTGGAGGAGGATTTTAGGTGTATGCTGGAGGAGAGGGAGAAGGAGCTGGAAGGCAAAAATTTAGAGCTGCTGAACAAGAACAAGAATCTGGAGCAGGAGCTGGAGGACCTAAGGGAGGAGAGTAAGGATGTGGCTGCTTTTTCCCTCACGAGGGGGAGAGCCATGATTGCTTATGAGGTTTATCATAACGGGCTATAGTTAAGGATTGGCAAGCTGTGGTAGATGAATACTTGGATCATTTTGGTGGCTTGGCTGACCTCCTTCCCGCTTCCTCTTAACCGGTTGATGCTGCTCCACCTGGTGATGCTGCCAGCTTGGTTGGTGAGGGGGAGGCAGCTACTGTGGGGGAGACTCCTTCCCCTATAGCTGTCCTTCCTCCTGATGAGGGCCAAGCAGGAGGGGTGCTGGAGCCAGCTAATGAAGAAGCTTAAAATTGTTTCCTCTTTTGTGTTTTAGATTAGATCATTAGCTTTTTAATCATTTTGTTTATCAGACAATATCCTTAGGGCCCTTTTTAATTTGTATTAACTTCGTACTTCTTTAATTTGAATGCTTTCTATGACTTTGCTATTTTGCGTATAATATTGTAGCTTGAAACTATTATGCACATAATCATGGTTGCTAGCTAGCTTTAAGTAAGATCGTATGCATACCTTCTGTCGGGTAAGTGGTGAGGCTACTTTATAGGCCATCTGGGGGCTGCTTGACTATGTGTTTTGATTGTTGGGGCAGCTTCCAGCTAGTATCCACTTCCCCTTTGTTAGCGTTATAGCTTTGAGCAGCGTCTGGGCCTTAATTGCTACTCTGCATGGATTATTTGTACTCCTTGGTGGCCTATCTGGGGCCTGTTTTTGTTAAAACAATTGTTAGCTGCGGTTGTTGGCGTTCCCCACTAACGACTTTAAGTTAATCACTCAATGACTTTACAGTAAAGAAAATCATGGCTACGATAGTTGTGTTGGCTTGGCTTACTTGTTAGCTGGGTTGTACTTTCAGTCTGATCTAGAAATGGTACACCTTCAGGTTGGATGCATTGCAGCTTCTAGTTACTTCTTTTCCTTGTGTTGTAGCTAAACTGTAAGCACCATTGCCTATGACTTTTATGACTTGATACGGTCCTTCCCATTGCACAGCTAACTTTCCAGCATTCTCTTCTTTGTTGTTGGCAAAAACTTTCCTTAGCACCCAATCTCCTAGCTGAAATGCCTTTGCTTTTACGTTTTTGTTGAAGCTTCTAGCTACTATATTATGTTGGGCGGCCATTCTAATGAGTGCGTTGTCTCTTAGCTCTTCTAAGGGGTCCAGGTCGTTAGCTAGCTCTACTTGTTTGCTGCTTGTGTCATTAGTCCATATCTGGCTGTTGGTGTGACTATCTCAGCAGGTAGTATGGCTTCACATCCATATACTATGGAAAAGGGCGTTTGTCTTTTAGCTGCCCTAGGCGTGGTCCTATTAGCCCATAGGATTCTAGGTAGCTCTTCCACCCATCTCCCCTTCTTAGCTTCTAATCTTCTCCTGATCCCATTATATATTGACTTGTTGCTTGATTCAGCTTACCCATTTGCTTGTGGGTACCTAGGGGTTGACGTAGTCAAGGTGATATTCCATTCACTGGAGAAGTCTCTTGCTTTGTCACTTATGAATTGTGACCCGTTGTCACACACGATCTCGGATGGGACCCCGAACCTGCATATTATGTTGTTCCAGATAAAGGAGACTACTTCTTTGTCTCTTACCTGTTGGTAGGCATCTGCTTCGATCCATTTAGAGAAGTAATCGGTTAGTGCTAGCATGAACACCTTAAGACCTGGAGTTGGTGGCAATTTTCCCACGATATCCACTCCCCATTTCATGAAAGGCCATGGCGTTAGTGTTGGGTGCAAGACTGCGGAGGGTTTGTGAGACATGCCAGCATGCCTTTGGCAGCAATCGCATCTAGCCACGTACCTATCTGCATCATGTCTAATGGTTGGCCAATAATATCCGTAGCTAAGGATTCTGTTTGCTAGCGACCTTCCAGCTATGTGCGATCCACATTGGCCATCATTGAACTGCTTTAGCTGCTTCTGCCACTCTTCTTTTTCTAAGCATCTCTAGAGTATCCCTCTAGCTAACATCTTAAACAGTATTCCCTAGACGAGCTGGTACCTGGATGCCTTGAACCTAACCTTTCTAGCTTGCAGCTTGTCCTCCGGCAAGATGTCTTGCTGCAGATAGTCGTAGAGAGGTTTAGTCCATGATTGGTCGTTGGTGGCTATTTCTTGGTTGGTCATAGTGAGTACTAGCTGATTTGTGTTTTTGCTTATAGCAGGGCCAGCTAGGTGAATTATGGGTATAAATGTCAAGTTGTTCTTTCTGAGAGCTGGGCCTAGGTTAGCTAGGGCATCAGCTTGGGTGTTCTGATCTCTCTGTATCTAAGTGATTTTAAAGGGGCTGAAGTGAGCTGATGTTTGCTTGGCTAGCTCCAGGTAGCTGGTCATTTTGGAGTCTTTAGCTGTGAATTCCCCTGTCACTTGGCTGACTATTAGCAAGCTGTCACTATAAACCTAAAAACCTGGTGCCCCTACGTCTTTAGCCATTATCATTCCTGCAATCAACGCCTCGTATTCAGCTTCATTATTAGTTGCTTTGAAGTCGCAAGCGATGGATCGTACTATCTTGTCCCCTTGTGGCGACTTTAGTACTATACCTAGCCTGGCGCCTTTGAAGTTGGAGGAGCCGTCTACAAACATCTTCCATACCTGGTTGTTTTGTACCTGGTTAACCTCCTTTGTTTACAATTATGCAGCTTGTTCTAGGTCAGGACTAAAGTCAGCCATAAAGTCAGCTAGCACTTGTGACTTGTTTGCAGTTCTTGGGTGATATCGTATGTCGTAGCTGCTCAATGTGTTTGCCCACTTTGCCATTCTGCAAGATAACTCCGGCCTTTTTAACACAGCCTTAATAGGATAGTTAGTCATGACTAGTATAGGATAAGACTCGACATAATGTCTGAGCTTTCTAGATGCCGTTACTAGAGCTAAAACAAGTCTTTCGAATGAGGAGTATCTAGTCTCGGCATCTAGGAGTGACTTGCTTACATAATAGATAGGGAGTTACTGGTTGTCAGCTTCCCTTTCTAGGACCGCGCTTACAGCTCTACCGCTTACGGCTATGAAGAGCTGTAAACACTCTCCAGCTTGAGCTTTAGATAGCAGGGGTGGCGACATCAAGTATCGCTTTAATTTTTTAGAGCATTTTCATGGTCATCTGTCCATTTAAAACCTTCATTTTTTCTTAAGACATTGTACAATAAATGACATTTGTTAGATGACCTTGAAATGAAATGGTTTAATGCTGCTACCCTGCCAGTTAACTTCTGTACCTCTTTTAGATTTCTAGGTGATTGTATATTTATTATAGCTCTTACCTGGTCGGGGCATGCTTCGATGCCTCTTTGGGTTACTATGTACCCTAGAAACTTACCTGCAGCTACTCCGAACGAACATTATGAAGGGTTGAGTTTCATGCTGTATTTTTTAATACCTCGAAATTTTGCCTTAGGTGCTTTATATGATCTTCAGCTTTCTTGGACTTTACCAGCATGTCATCTATGTACACCTCCATTGTATCTCCTAGCTGGTCTTTAAACATTTTGTTGACCAGCCTTTGGTAGGTAGCTCAAGCGTTCTTCAATCCAAAGGGCATGACTTTATAGCAATATATTCCTTTATCCGTCATGAAGGTCGTCTTCTCTTGATCTTCCGGGTGCATTAGTATTTGATTATTCCTAGAGTAAGCATCCAGGAATGTGAGCATCTCATGTCCTGCTGTTGCATCCACCATAGTATCTATATAAGGTAAGGGGAAGTGGTCTTTCGGGCATGCCTTATTTAAATCTGTGAAGTCTATGCAAACTCTCCATTTTCCGTTCTTTTTGCTTACCACCACTACGTTTTGCTAGCCAATTGGGGTATATCTCTTCTCTTATCTTCCCGGCTTCCAAATGTTTTTGTACCTATTTGTTGATTACTTGGTTTCTTTCTGGTGCGAATTTCCTCCTTTTCTGCTTCCCTGGCTTCATAGCTGGATCCACGTTCAGCTTGTGTGTTATGACCTCTGGTCTATACCTACCATGTCTTGTTGGGACCATGCGAAACAATCTGCGTTTTCCCCTAGGAAGTCTAAGATTCCCGTCTTCTAGCCTTCGGTTAGGCTGGCTCCTAGCTGGATCACTTGCTCCGGCTTGGAGGGATCTAGCGCCACTTCGTCTCGCTGTAGCTCGCTAGGCCCTATTGGCGCTAATCCTTCCTGTACTTGCTAGATGTTTGCCAGCTTTGGTTTCAACGTCCTTTTGTAGCAATCTCTCGCTATCTTATTGTCCCCTACTATTGTTAGGACCCCCATGGTGAAGGGAACTTTAGTGCTTGGTGGTATGTAGATGGTACAGCTTTCATCTTGTGGATCCAAGGTGTCCCCAGGATGACATTGTACGCGGAGGGACAATCTACCACGTTGAACCTACTTGTCATGTTTACGCCTTCTGCCCAGGTTGTTAGGTTGATATCCCCTTCTGTGTGCTTTGTTTCTCCGCTAAACCCTACCAACACTTTAGGTGTCTTGGTGATGTCAGCATCTTTCAATCCCATTTGTTTTAGTGCGCTCTTGAAGATTATGTTGGTTGTGCTGCCGTTGTCTACCATCACTTTCTTGATGAGGCAGTTACTAATTTGTAGGGAGATTACCAAGCCGTCGTGATGATCCTCCTCTTCTAGCTCGCCTCCATCAAAGGAAATGGTCGTGTTCTTCAGCCTTTTGTCTTCCTCCGATTACAAGCTGTCCGGCTTGCTTAGAGTCCCTGTTCCGTCTCCAGCAAAACGCTTTGTAGCAGAGTAGGTTAGTCCGCAAATTTCAGATCCACCAGATATTAAGTTACTTACCTTTGACGTAGTAGGTGGCGGGGGTGGTCCTGGCTTCTTGGTTTCTTCTTGTTGTCCGCCCTTCCTACCTAGTAGGTGGTTCAGGTGCCCTTTCTTTAGCAGGTAGGCTACCTATTTTCTGAGCTGGAAGCATTCCTCTGTGTTGTGCTCATGGTCATTATGGTAGCTGCACCACTTCGTCTTGTCCTTTAAGCTATCTGGCTTGTCAGTTCTCTTTGGCCAACGCACGACTTCTCCCAGCTTGTGCAACGCGTTTATAACGCCGCCAGTATCGACGTTGAAGCAGTATGACTCGATGTTGGGATAGCTGCCAGCTCCATAACCATAACCTGTTACCTGCGAGGAAGAAAAAGGGTAGATGTTATTAAAAGATTCACGTTTAGGATATGGTTGGTATCTCCAGTTGCTGCGCCGCAGGCTAGCTATCCTGCGATCCTCATAGGCTGGCCTCCGGGAAGCTTCGTCTTCTTCCTTCCGACTTCAGCTAGTGCTCTGGTTTGCACTTTGTCGAAAGTGGAGCACGGGTACCTAGTTAGTTCCTCGTACAACCTGGACCTTTACGGCAGCCCTCGCGCTGAAGGCTTCAATGGCTGTAGAAGAATCTAGGTTGGGTATAGCTATCATCTCCTTGTTGAACCTATCTGGGTAGGATCTAACAGCTTCATTGGGCCTCTGGACTATCCTGTAGAGGTCACTGGATTGCTTCTTCATGGCACGACTGCTTGCGAATTGCTTGTAAAACCTATTAGCCAAGCTGGAGAAATCTTCCATGGTTCCCGGCTTCAGATTCATCAGCTATTTTAATGCGGGACACGTGAGGGTTGCTCCGAACGATTTGCACAAGGTGGCCTCCACAACTTCATCAAGAATAGGTAGCGGCATCATCTTCTGCTTGGATTAAGAGACATGGTCCACTGGATTCGTTGTCCCATCATACAGCTTGGCGAACGTCGGGATGTTCAGCTTCTTTGGTACTTTTACCCTGGCCACTTCCTCGACGAAAAGTGACAAGGCGTAGCTGCGCTTAGCCTCAATAGCCACGGGGATTGGGGCTCCTGGCAGGTTGGATAGTAGCTGGTACAGCTTCCGGTTCTGCTGCCGTAGGAGCGCCATCTCCTTAGCAGGTTTCTTCTTGGGCTGGGCATCCTGGTCCTCTCCAGGTTCCTCTTCTTCTTCCTCGTCCGACAAGCTGTACTCGTCGTCGCTTTGATCCAGGTTTGCCATTCTGGAGATCTCGCTTGCGTACCTCTTCCTGGATTTGTTACTCTTCACGGATTCTAGCTCCTTCTTGAGGTTGTCCATAGTTGACTGTGACTCCACAGCTACTTTCTTGCTATCTTCCTTGATCTTTTCCAGCTCAGCTCGGGTCCTCTCCAACGCGCGCCTCATATCTTCCATAGCCTTCTGAGATGCTTCGGATTCCATTGGGTGGAATATTTTTGTTATCTCGAGGTGACGGAGTGTCTTTAAATGAATGGATATCTAGCTACATCCCCATGGTGGGCGCCAAATTGTTTATGCTAAAATCTGCTCTAGCTAGCAAACCTTAGTTGGTTCCGGCTATAGCTAAATAATTACTAGTTTTGTTTGTTTCAAAGCAGAAATAAAGCAATGGAAGGATGGGAGTGGGGGCGACACCAGATGTAGTGACGCAGAAAACCTCCCTAAATAAGGGTAAAAAACTACGGGTGACTTTTAGTCCACAAGTCCACTAGTTAATAAGATTGTTTACAATTACAATGTATGATGCTAGCTAGGTAGCTAGAAAGTTCAAGTTTATAGCTACTAAGTATCTAGCTTAAATAATGTAAATAGAATATATATATGTTGTACGTACAAACGAATAATAATAATAAAGTGCTGATTCTCTTGTGATTGCCTTGTGTGTTGTATCTTTTTTCCTTGCTCCTATTTTTAGAGTAACCGTTCTCATAGCCGTTTTTCTCCTTTTGAATTGGCTGCTCCTTCTTGGATGTATCTAGCTCGAATTATGAACTAGATTCAAGGTGAGTTGAGATGCGGTTCCTATTTTCTTGGCACGATCTTCTCAATATCTCTAACTTTAACTTCCACGTTCTCCTTCTTGTAGATGCCTCCTGACTTATTCTCCTTCTGACTCCTTGATTCACGGGCCCACTATCTTGACCAATTCTAAGCTGTAGCTACTAGCTGAGTACCTGCATAGCTGGCAATCAAGCTGGATTACAGGTAGAAATTTTTGCCATAACATCTACTATGGCCATTGAAGGTTAGTAAGTGGATATCCTAATAGAATGATAATTAATACATACATCTGCTAAATAAAGCCTACTTATCTATACGGAGTCAGCTATTCCATACACTTCTCTTTCTCAGGTGTAGCTCTATAGGTTGTGAATGCTACTAACTTTAAAATTAGTACACAAAGGATTGTAACATGTGAATATTGCGAATTCCGTTTGGCTGCAATTGATTAGTTTTAACATCGGGTATGCTTATCTTTAAATACAATTTTCATTATTAAAAAATAATGAAACCCAATTCTGAATACAATTTTTATAAATTTTAGGGTGTATGTGGGAATCGGACAGAACTAAATAATCTAAAGCCCAATTCAATGACGTATGTGGTAATCAATAAAAAAACAACATTAATTTAACTAAGCAAAACAATAACAATAATAACAAAAAAAATCTGAAACCATTTAAGAAATTAAAATTTGAGAACTTTAACAACATTAATTTAACAGAAAGAACTATTTAGAACAAATTGAATTTTCAGAATTTAACAAATTAAGAAATTAAAGTCTCAGAATTTTCAGAATTTAACGAATTAAGAAATTAAAATTCAGAATACAAACCTAGAATAAAGGAATTGAACGAATTTCTGGAATAAAAATTGTAAACAACATTAATTTAACTAAACAAAACAATAACAATAATAATAGAAAAATCTGAAACCAATTAAGAGATTAAAATCTCTGAATTCTAACAACATTAATTTAACTGAAAGAACTATTTAGCAAGAATTTTTTTTTTAATTTAACAAATTAAGAAATTAAAGTCTCTGAATTTTCAGAATTTAACCTATTAAGAAATTAAAATTCATAATACAAACCTAGGATTGAACGATTTTCTGGAATAAAAATTGTATTCAGATCGAACTAATTGAATTTTGGAATAATGGTTGTATTCAGAATAATTATTGGAATAAATAACAATGAATTTGTGGAAAAATTTCTGGATAATGATAGAAAATATAAGAAAAAGTAGCTCAAATCTACCTTAACACATTTCTAGTCCAAGACCCAAGCAAGGTTGAGAAGAGTTGACCATCCGCAGTCAACAGTCATAAATCTTTCAAAAATAAGCACAAGGGGTATAGAAGTTAGTCAATTCCAACAATAAAACTCAACTAGGACGAGAATAATTCAAAAATAAAACTCTATCTAAAAATAACACATGAAAGCAGTACAATCTTTTTGGTCATATGTAAACTGCCATTCCTAACGAATAATACAAACCATGCAACAGTCTTAGTAAAGCAATAAAACTAAACTAGGAAAGCAATAAAACCAACTAAGCACATCAACAAGAAAAAGAGAAGAGGTCGGAATGATAAAAGCAAACCAAATTCAATCTCCAACAAGGGTCCCATAAAGCAATAAATCCAAAATACATCCTGCTCGAAATTAAACCTAAAAAGGAAAGAAAACAAACCAAATTCCAAAGAAAAAGATTAAAAGTAAAACTAAATTAACTTTTTTTGTATTATTCCGTTTTTTTGAAAGCAATAAAACTAACTAATTACATATATACAAAGAAATGAAATCCTCCCCCTAAACCGGTTTTTGTCCCGTCCCGGGACAAATAACCATGAAGAACAAAAGGAAGGATGTGAAGCCGAGCTCTACTGACCGGGGCCCCAATACCAAGGATAGTAGTTGTCATAGAAGGTTGGTAAGGGTAGGAAGTAGGCTCGGAGCTGGGATCATAGGTGGGTGGAAGTTGGGATGGCTCGGGAACCCTTCGATCGTCTCGGCTTCAACATTGCTCATATGCTCTCGCCAGTGGATTCTCCGAAGTAGATCAACATCGGTGCGAAGTCCTCTAAGAGAATGATCCACTTTATCGAGGCGTTGCTGCTTGTAGAGGTGCATATCATCAAGACGGTTCATGAGGGGTGACATGTCAAAAGTGGAGGTGGAATGGCCTGCGTAGCTGTGTCTCGGAGGCTCATGTTGTCATGTGGCTGGGTGGCGCTGAGGATGAGCTTGGACGCCTGCGTGTTGCATTAGATTAACCATCTAAAGTGCTCTCTTTCTGGATTCTGCCCTCTCTTGCAATGGGATGTTATCAGGTGGAATCCTCCAGTGGTAATGTCCATTCGGGTGCTCATGATAAGTAAGGCTGACATAAGAATTTGGCAAGTAGCACCATGAAATCCCCCAAACACACCAAAAAAATCTCTCTCTATGCCCTGTCTGGTAATGTCTCAGAAAGTTTGTAGCCTTGAGGTTAGTGATGTCAAGGTAGGGGTTTTCCTTTATCGGATGCAGGTGGTGAATGTCCTCAACATGGCCTAAAGAGTAGGCAAGCCATGTAAATCGATCGGATGCAACTGGTGAATATCCTCAACATGGCCTAAAGAGTAGGCAAGCCATGTAATCATGCCTCCGATATTGATGGTTCCGGTGTTTGTGATCCCTTCAGCAATCTCAGCAAACCAGCGTGCTAATAAGAACCCGAAGTTATAGTGGAGAGGTTGCCTGGCATATCCTTTTATAACCATTAAATGATGTCGAATCTCATCTGGCTACACCTGCTTGAGCTCTCCTCTAGAAAACAAGCAGTAACCACATATCGAAGAAAGTATCAAAGGGTCGGGTGCTGAACCTTTGATGCCTTAGTTGTAGTGGAAGTGAAGGTGGAAGTGTCGTCTGTGATTCTCTCCCACCATGCACCTTCAAAGTAGGGTCCCTATTCAGGCTCTGCTGTGGACCATACTGCATTCTTAATGTTCCGTAGAAATCTCTTATTTAACTCGTCCACATCCATCTCATAATACTGCCCAAAGATGGTGAAGCTGATATGACCCTTTCTTTCAACTAAGGGGGTCTCTGGCCTGTGTGACATGGAAGTGGTAACTGGACAAAAACTTAAGGGTGAGCTCTCTATAGGTTTGAGGAACCTGCTGGGTTATGCCATCAGGGCCTGTCATAGTAGCATTTATTCAGTTTCCCTATCCAATACGATAAGCCATCCTTATAACTTGATAAGTGATTCCAAGTTTATCACAAGTCTCCATTCAAGCAATTTTAGAGCATCGCAAAAGTATGGCATGAAAAACTATATAATGAAAGTAACTAGAATCTCATGGTTGTCAAAGCAAATAAGAATCATTAAAGACATCAAAATGTTAAATTACAAACAAAGTCGAGCGGAAATTTCGGCATGTCCCGTCTATAAAATTAACTAAACCATAGAGAACTACATACTCTCATTAAAAACAGAACCATGAACATAATCATCCAAACCAACTCCAATAGCATCATACTTATTCTATGCAACAACTAAACTATCATCCTGAAGCTTAAAATACAATCAAAACTCCAAAAGCAACCACAATATTCAACTCCAATCACAATGTAGCACTAATTCATCATTCAAAGCAACTTTAATCACAAATTGACATCAATATTAACTAGCTAAGATTAGTAGCAACTTCAAATACAATTTATAAGCATTAGAAATCATACATGAATCTACTAATAAGAATTCATTGACGAAAATATAACAAAGCTAAGTATTGATTTCAATTCATAGCATTATTAATAATATCCTAAGCAGTTTAAACATGAATTTCACTGGTTAAAAAACTTCTAATCACCAATAATCATCAAAAATTCCCAACAAATCCTTACTGATTAAAATAACATCAAACTTCCAATTACTCAAAAATAACAACTCTAAACATAATATTGAAACATCAAAACAACAATTAAGCATTCATAAGCAACAATATTCAAGTTTAAAATCAATAATTTAATTCGTACTTAAATTACCTAAAAATTAAAAATTCATGAAAACTTCATAAAACTTAGTAAAACATGGGTTAAAAGGAATTTATACCTCACTGGATATTAATGGAGCAGGAAATTGCAAGAAAATTGAGGAACAAAACCCAAAGTCACGCATAATTATGATCAAAATTTTGGTACCCTAGGTTATGCGATTCGGTTGTTTTTTTTTCGATTTTTGTCTCCAAAAGATTGTTTAGATGAGTGAGAGGAGTCTTGTTTCAAAATTTTGAGTGATTTGGAGTTGTGAGGAGTCAGTTATGGACGTTTTGGGGTTTAATGGTGTTATTGAAAGAGGAAGAAGATAGATTAAGAGAAGCGGAGAGAGTAAAAAGATTTAACATAAAATAAAATAAAAGGTAAGATAATAAATATAAAAATAATAATAAGAAGGGGGGGGGGGTGGGTTGAAAAAAACTAATAGGGTGTTACTGGAGTGTCTTGCGCCCGCAGCGAAGAAAAGTTCTTTGTAAGTTGTGCCCGCAAGGGCCTTCCGCAGAAAAGTAACAACCTTCTGCAGAAAAGTCACAAGAGCTTTTATTAAAATGCGGGTGCATAGAAGGAAGTCATTTTGTGTGCTGCGCCCGTAGCGGTCCACAAAATACCCGTTTCACTGATTTTTTTTTTTCCTTTTTCTTCCTAATTAAATTATAATTTTTTTTTAATGAAGTTAAGGCATGATTAACTTCTAATCTCTCCTTAGTTACCACAATTAAGCATGACACCTATTAATCCCTTAGTAGGCTTCGTATTTCAATCTAAAAGCTATACAAAACTAAACTAAAACAAGAAAAAACATATCGAAAACACACAAAAATAAAATAAAAGCACGCAAAATGAGAAAGGGATAGAAAGCTCGGGTTTCCTCCCGAGAAGCGCTCATTTAAGGTCACTAGCTTGACCAAGGCTACATTAGTGATCAAGTTGCTTCGGGATCATCGAGTTGGATGACTTTTGCCAAACCGATGACATCTCCTTCATAATATGGCTTTAATCTTCGACCATTGACCTTGTCGTAGGTTTCCGACTAATAAAGGAAATTAAACACAAATATATCAATAAACTAAGCCTAGGACATCGGTTCACCATAAATCAGTTAGACAATGAATTGACTAATAATTAACTAATGGATTTATGACTTCTTGAATTTAGGCTCACTAATTCTCTCAAATCTAACTCCTTCAAAACTCTTCTAATGGCTCTCGCTAACATAGACTCGTTTTGACTATTATCACTGTGATCTAATTATGGTAACCTTACCTCTAAGCATCGATTTCGACAATACCAAGCTAACAATCAAACCTGGCCAGAATTTAATCGAAAGCAACATAAACTAATAACAAGAGTTCAGAAATAACATAAATCACATTAATTGATCATAAATCAAAACAAGGGACCTAATCCATGATTCTCCTAGTCTTAGAAACTGAACTACTCACACATAATTAAAACAAAAGAAAACAAATTAATATTAAAAACAAGAACTACAAACATGATTAAATTAAATAAACTAATTAACATAAACTAAATAAACCAAAAACATAAAATAGGGCATAAAAAAATCTATGAATAATTATTCAAGATTAAACTACTACTAATAATTATAAACTAAGAAAATTGAACAAAAAAAAACAAGAGAAGAAATTGAATAAAACCTGGAATAATGATTGTATTGAATAATTGAATATTTGAGTTCACAAAGTAAATCCTAAAGAGAGAACTGAATAAAAACATAAGCTTTATTAGGAGTGTAAAGTAAATGTGGTGTGTGAAAGGCCTAAAACATTAGCTATCTATACCAAAACAACAAATCTCAAGCTAAAAAGAAGAAACAGCCCATCCGGATGAACCGCCCGACCAACTGGGCAAAAGCCGCCCGATCGGGCACACGGAACGAGTGAATTAGCGTTTGAAAACAATCCACCCGACCACTCGAGAAAATCCGCTCAATCGGGCGTGATGGTTATTTTCTTCCCAAGTCTTCTAAAAATGCTTAGTAAATTCCGCCGGACTAACTAGGCGGATTTGCCCGAGTGCTTCGGCGAATTGATTTCTTCACCATACTCAAGACAACTCATCTTATAACTCATCTAGGCCGCATCATGGCTCCCTGAATACTTCAATACCAACCCATGACTTTGCATATCTAGTTGTAGCTCTTAAAATTGCCTCGGAAGTAATATAGATGTTGCGTGACCCAACATTCCATATTAACTTTTTCTAGGTGGCCAAGTCTACCTAGTCCAAGTGGATCAGATAAGCAAAGTCTAAAATATTAGAAACTTGGACCTTGGTTCCATTAATAGTAGGAATGTCGTGGTATTGGGCAATCCTAGAGATGAGGCAACCGAAGACAATGTTTTTGGACTTTTGTTGCCGATACTAGTTACTGCTAGGAAAATTGTTGCTTTGGTTGAGGAGGTGGAGGGTGAAGTTGTGGGTGATGTTGATATGGTATGGAAATTGATTTTTTTACGAAATGTTGCCCCAGGATGGCAGCTACAATTTTACTCACATTATTTGGCTCTTTTCAGCCATATATAGTCCAACCCATGAATCATTGGGTAATACGGATAGAAGGCTGGTGCATCCTACTAGTGTGACCATGTTGCCATTTATTCAATATATCACTTGTCAAAGCATATCAAAGTGTGGCACCATTATAACCCTCAGGGGGTTTCATAGTGCCTTCAGAACCCTACCCAAAGATTCGACCACAATCATCAGCATTTAATTCCCATGTCTTGTAACCTAAACGATAACAAATAGCCCTAACAGGTCCAGATGTGCTAGGATGAATAGCAGCTAAACCCGATAAAAACTCATATGTCAAATTAGTATATGTAGGAGCATTTAGATTATAGAAGTAACCCATACCAATGTTGGTATGCAACTCTCTAGTACTATTTTCAATTCCAGACCTTCTTAACATGGTATGATCTTAAAAACGTGTTGGAACTACAACTCTACTAGTCAAATGATTAAATTTTACCTGTTGTTCCTCAAATTTTTTGCTTCTCCTCCAACAACACCATTCGCGCCCGATCAGGCAGATTTTTCCCTACTACTCGGGCGAATCATTTGTCATGTATGCCCAATCGGGCGGTTCTCACCTGAATGCTCGGGCGAAATGCCCTCTTCTTTGAACTCCTCTGATTTCCTTCGTCATGTGCGCTCGATCATATCAGGCAGATCTTGTCTGAGTGCTCTGGCGAAACCCGAGGTAGCACGGATCTTCAACTTTTTCTAATTATTTTCATCATAGCACGCGTTCCGAAACCTGTACACATAAACCAGACATGACAGAAAGCATTAGTACCCTCACTCTCACTCACCAGTATTGAAAACAATTGATTGAGGTATGAACTACTACTACTGCTAAGAATAACAAAGCTAAACGGAGAATTAAACTGAACTACTTATGGGTTGCCTCCCGCAAAGCGCTTCTTTAAGGTCATTAGCTTGACCGTGTTACATCATTGTCATATAAGGTTAGGGTTTCGGAAGGTAACTTACTCAACTAGACCAACAACGTCACCTTCATAGTAATGCTTGAGGCGATGACCATTGACCTTGAACCGTTCTCCCTTGTCATTTTAAACCTCAGCAAAACCATACATGCTCACCATATTGATTAGAGAGGGTTTGCTCCATCTAGACCTTAGCATTCCTAGGAAAAGCTTTAAGCTAGAGTTGAATAGTAGAACCTATAACCAGTTTGGAACTCTTTCCTTGTGATCCTCTTGTCATGCCACTTCTTGGTCTTCTCTTTATATATTTTAGCACTGTTATAGGCTC
The DNA here is from genome assembly GCA_016808085.1 of Suaeda aralocaspica. Classification (NCBI taxonomy): domain Eukaryota; kingdom Viridiplantae; phylum Streptophyta; class Magnoliopsida; order Caryophyllales; family Amaranthaceae; genus Suaeda; species Suaeda aralocaspica. The sequence goes on from PYUH01000193.1 coordinate 1,291,306, forward strand.
CTAATTGAAACTCATCCAACTCATTTAACTGAAGTAACCGCTTTTTAGTTGCAAATTTGGCATCTATATTAAGCTCTTTTACTGCCCAATAGCCCTTGAATTCTAGCTCAACCGGTAGATGGCATGCCTTCCCGTACACAAGCCAATAAGGAGATGTACCGATAGGTGTCTTGAATGTCGTTCTATATGCCAATAATACATCGTGCAGCTTGCTGTTCCAATCTTTTCTCAATTTTGCAACTGTCTCCTCTAGAATGGTTTAGATTTCCCTATTAGAAACCTCAATTTTGCCGCTAGTTTGTGGATATTAAGCTAACCCGGTACGATGGTAGACTGCAACTTCTCAAGTAATTTAGTTAGCCGCTTCTCGTGAAAGTGAGAACCCCCGTCCCTAATAATAGCTCTAGGAACTCCAAATCTCGATAAAATTACTTGTTTAAACAATCTGAGCACAGTTTGGAGTCCGCATTAGGTGTTGCAATTGCTTCTACCCATTTCGAAATATAGTCTACGGCCACCAATATGAACCTATTTCCATTGGAGGAAGGAAATGGGCCCATGTAATCAATACCCCATTGTGACACCCTGGAATTTCCTATCCTTCTACTCTAAATTTTTCCGGAAAACATAATATAAATATAAAAGAAATATAATTATTAAAGCTCCTAAATAACAAGGAAAACCAAGGTATTACCGCCACAATGATAACGACTAAGGCATTAATGAAAGTACTACAGTGGAAGTCTTAAAACCAAACCAAGTTAAAACTTTAACTTCGAAACAATCTCAAAACTAAAACCAACATTCAAAATAGAAATCAACCTAAAACTTTATTACACTTCGGAATCATTTTAATGGCCCTTCAAACTAAAAACTTTGAAAATAAAACAACGTCCAAATAAAAGTTAGTACTTCATAAGCAATAAAAATAAAACTACAAAACTGCACAGCAAGCACTCTCAGTTAAGCCCAGCATGAAATGACTTATGCCCACATGTACCTGTATCTTTTCTTATTCTAGACAACTACTCGCCAACAAGTGAGTTATTGTAGGACCAAGTCTAAGAAAAAGCCATGCACACAAAACAAATAGTGAGCAAAGCTGAATACATAACTACTAAAGACTATGTAACAAAACAACATAAATTAAAACATACACACATCTTACCTTTGACAACTCTTCACCTGTGCGTAGACTCAACAAATTAATTATTATATTTAGACTTTGGATTCCGCATCGAAAAGGTTTCGTTTCCTTTAAAAATCGCCCTGTAAGGCACCAACTTGGGAGCAACTCCAAGAAGGTATTACCTATGTCACATAAAGTGAAGGAATTCCAGCGCATTATTAATATCAAAGAGTACAACGTCTTGTACTCCAATTAGAAGTCATAGATCATTGTTCCATATGAATTCCCCAATTCTTCATACTCAAGGTATATATTTTCCAAGGGTTTTGGTGTGAGTCCTCTTACACTTTACGTGATTAACCGGTTTAACAATGTTATGACTCACATACAACACCACATCACATAACAATATGCATCAAATCAAGCAAGCCATGTTAATTTTTTTTGATTTAAAGTGGTTCTAAAAATAATCTCATATGTGTCCTTTAATTAAACTGAACTTCCTTCACCACAATGTAACTGTGAGTGGCTACTCTTTAATTTCTCCTTGACCACACATTAAATAGTGAGTGGCAACATGTATAAAAATAGTTGCTCATAAACTTCTTCTAATCTTGTGAGTAAAAATTCACAAACTACTTTTCTTGTTGATTAAATAATTAACCAACTTAAATAACTTCCTTTATTCCTCAATAAGCTATTGGCCAATTTTAACTGATCATAACATATCATATTAAATCTTGTAGAATTTATATTACTAACAACATGGAATGTCAAAATAATATAAAATCATACTTCTAATAAAAACTTGTCATGCACGTCAATTCATAATCCAAACAAGCATGGCAACATATCATGACATAAAAGATCATCCAAGCATGAATTATAATTCTTATGTTCGTCATTAGTACTTACGTACCTTGTGAAATAGTGGTGATCCGCCACAACTTCTAAAAGTTGACTAATTCAGAGTCTCCTACATAGAGAAAACCGAAACTAAATTAATACCTTGTTGACTTCGTTCTACAACAACTGTAAACTAACTTCCTATGTTGGAAATTTGTCCAAAACATTCCCTATATGGTCTCTATTCAATTCCATACTTTACTTTAATTTTTCTATTGCAAAATACACGATTATCGAAAACTTATTGATGCTTTATAAAACCTCAACATACATTTTTTGTCACTTTAGAAAAGTGGACAGTAATTTAAAATAGTCAAAATTCCATGAAAACCCTCAAAAACAAAACAAATCAATCATATAATGTAATACTTAACATATATGATTAATTCATGCTAATTACATGCTTTAAAACCCTAAATATTCACTTACAAAATCAGGACAACATGTTAAACACGCTTAAAAAAATTTTTAACCTTCATGAACTATACTAAAAGTCATACGTAACATTATAGAATAAACATGTGATCATACTAGCATAATATGAACACTAAAAACTTATTTTAACTAAACGAATGGAAAACTCATAAAAACATCATAAATTCATCATAAAACTCTTTTACAATCTACTAACATCATTATGAAACAAATCTATGCTTTAGAATAATTTTTCATCAGCCAAAACATGCTCATAATATTTATTCTATTGATTTTCATGATTACAAAATTTGGACAACAATTTATTTTACGTTTAAAGCCTTTAAAAATCAATATAAACTTCATAAAATCATCATAAATTCACCCAACAACAATTCATGATCATAATATAGAAGTTCAAATCATTACAACTCACAAAAAACAAGAATTTCATTACTTTATAAACCCTAATCTAAAATTTCATGAACAACAAATTAATTCATGCTTTAAAGCAAATCATAACTTCATAAAACATGATTGAAACTTATAAAAACATTATTAATCATAAGTATAAACATGAATTTGCAAAATTAAATCAAAAAGAAAGAAGAAGATTTTTTTTTAAGTTGTTCGAAAATACCGAAATAGGGGAGGAGCAAGGGGTGGCTGGTGGACGAGCAGGCGGCATACGGCAGGGCTCCGACGAGCAAAGCAAGTTTAATTTTTTTTCTTTCTCCTCACCAAAACCGAACAAATTTTTGTTCTTTTTGTTCGAATTTCTCTCTCTTTCTCTCTCTTTTTTTTCTCTCTTTCTCTCTCTAGATTATGGAATCCTAAATTACCAATTTGCAAGACAAAATCTAAAAATTGGATTTTAAGGGGTATTTATAGGTCCCAAAGTAGGATTTGGTGAAAGCCCATAATTATCCTAAATAGTGGAAAATAATTTATGCCCTTGCCTTAAAATAAATTAGGAAACTCTTAAAAATTCTATTTTTAGAAACATTTAAATTAGTTTATAAAACCTAAAATATTATTTTAAACACAAAATAATTATTTTAATTAGAATCTATTTAAATTATTTTGATTAATATTCTTATTGAAACAACTTCTCAATAAAAATATTAAAATTCTACGTATGGAAAAGCAAAAATAATTCCTTAAAATACGTGAAAGTATGGGGTATTACACCCATACAACAAAGATCTCGACCTCTAGTATCCCATTTTGAGGCATCTCATGAAGTTTCGAAATATTTCCTGTTCTTTAGCATGCATTACAAGACAACACAAAATCTCGAGCATCCTTAAATAGAGTACGCCAATAGTATCTATATTGCAGTACCTTGAACATGGTCTTTGAAGGGCCTGCATGACCTCCATAAGGTGATGAGAGACAGTAGCTCAGGATCCCGTAGAACACCCAATCAGGAACACATCTTCGATATAAACCATCATGACATATTCGTAACATATTCGGGTCATCCTAAAGATATCGCCGAACATCATGTAAGAACCGCTTCTACTGCTATGATGTCAGGTTAGGAGGCAAGACACCTCCTACACTGTAATTAGAAAAATTAGCGAACCATGGTGATTTAACTACAAATGAAAGTAAGTAATCATCAGGGAAGGAGTCATCTATAGGTACGAATTCGGGAAAGATGATCAGCTACTACATTCTCCGCTCCCTTTATATCAGGAATCTTGACGTCAAACTCTTGCAGCAATAGAATCCATCTAATCAACCTTGGTTTTGCTTCCTTCATGGCTAGGAGTTACTTTAGAGCATCACGGTCAGCATGACCAATTACTTTCGAGCCCAATAGGTATGATCGGAGCTTGTCAAGTGCATACACAGCTGGTAGCAAGTCCTTCTCAGTAGTTGCATAATTAACTTGTGTTGGATCAAGTGTCTTGCTAGCATAATAGATTGCATGTAGAACCTTATCCTTTCTTTAGCCTAGAACTGCTCCAACTGCATAGTCCCTATCATCACACACGATCTCGAACGGGGGGTCCCAATTAGCAGACTGAACGACAGGTGTAGGAATAAGTGCCTGTTTAATCCTGTTAAAAGTCTCAAGACATTCATCAGTAAAATCAATATTAGCATCCTTCAAAAGCCATTGGGTTAGTGGTTTCGCAATTTCAGAAAAATCCTTAATAAACCTGCACTAAAACCATACATGACCCAAAAAGCTTCTTACCCCTTTTACATTAACAGAAGGGAGAAGGTTCTTGATTACTTGTATCTTTGCTTTTTCTACCTCAATACCTCTTTTCAAGATTAAATTTCCAAGCACAACACCTTCAGTGACCATAAAGTGGCACTTTTCCCAATTCAGCTCTAGATTCACCTCTTCACATTTCATGAGCACTTTTGCTAGATTTTCTCAGCATGCATCAAATGAAGTTCCATAGACACTAAAGCCATCCATAACAACATTCGTAGCAGATTTAGTGAAATTAAAAAAGATTCTCATCATGCAACATTGAAAAGTAGAAGGGCCATTACATAAACCAAAAGGTATTCTACAATATGCAAAAGTACAATAAAGACATGTAAAAGTAGTTTTCACTCTATCATCGAGATGAATAGGGATTTGGAAGAATCCCGAATAACCATCTAAATAACAAAAATACTTATGCCTCGCTAACCTTTCTGACATTTGATCAACGAAGTGAAGGGGAAAGTGGCCCTTTTTATTTGTAGTATATAATTTCCTATAATCAATACACATATGCCAACCTGTGACAACTCTAGTGGGAATCAATTCATTTATATCATTACGCACAACAGTGGTCCCAACTTTCTTAGGCACTACATGAGCAGGAATAACCTATTTAGAATCAGGAATATAATAAATGATACCAGCATCAAGTAATTTAATGACTTCTTTCTTGACTACCTCCTGCTTGTTAGCATTCGAACGACGTTGACCCTGTATGCATGGTTTATGACCTTCCACTAAATGAATGTGATGCATGCAAAAATCAGGGCTAATACCAGTCAAATAGTCAATAGTGTAGCCATTAGCCTTTTTATGATTTTTATGCAAAGCTAATAATTTCTTAAGTTGACTATCTGTAAGGGAAGCACTAACAATAACTGGATATAGCTCTTTTTCATCCAAGAATGCATATTTCAAATTCGAGGAAAGGGCTTTCATCTCTGGTTGTGTTACCTCCTTTACCGATCAAATATTCTGGGGCAGCTTCAAAAGTTGATATTTGCTCCCTTAATTAAATTCCACTCCGTAAAGGTCTTCAATTAGCTTATCTGACTTTGTATTGCCTTCACCTGAAACAACACCCAAACACAAAACGACCTCTGGAAGATCCTTTTTAACAGATCGAGGCAAGTCATCACAAACAATTTCATGAATAATATCAATTCTATAGCAGGATTGCTCCAACATGGGGCTTTTCAATGCACTATCATGGTTAAAGGTAACCTTGTCATCACCTACAGAAGGAGTTAAAATACCATTTTTCACATTAATAACAACACTTGCAGTGTTTACAAATGGTCTACAATGAATAATATAAATGTGAGCATCCTCTTCCATATCTAGCAGAACAAAGTGTACTGGAATGAAAAGCTTTCCAACACTTACTAAGACATCATCCAAAATACCTTTTGGGTTTTTCACAGTCCTGTCTGCCATCTGCAAAGTAATGTTAGTAAATTTCAAAGAACCCATATCTAACTTCGTGCAAATAGACCATAGCATTCCACTAACACTGACCCCTAAATCACATAAAGCTTTATCGAGAAACAGTGGACAAATGTTACATGGAATAGAAAAACTTCCAGGATACTTGAGTTTAGGTGGAGACTTATTCTGCAATATAGCACTATATTCTTCAGTTAAAGCAACAGTTTTTACTGAGCTCGATTCACGTTTCCTGCTAAATATGTCCTTCAAAAAACTTAGTATATGTAAGCACCTGCGTAATCAAATCAGTGAAAGGCACAATAACCTGTAAATTTTTAACAATATCGAGAAACTTACGGAAATGATTGTCATTCTTACTCGTGTCTATCCTATGAGGAAAGGGTAGTGGCACCTTGGGAGATGTCAACGTATGAACTGGCTAGTCAGCTACAACAACTCTCTTCTCCATGTCATCTTTGTTCTTAGAATGTATAGGCTCTGCAATATCCTCAATCACCACATTGTTGGTCTTACCATTTTGTGCTCCCATCTCTTAATCAGCATCTTCATTTGGCATCTTAGGGTCGTCATAGTGGCTCCCTCTTCTAGTAGTTGACCTTGCTGCCGCTGAGCTGTAGACTGCGCAATCTGAGCTAGCTGGGTCTCCAATTGCGTGTTGTGAGCCTGAATTGTCTCCATGTTCTTCTGCATCTGCAAAATCATATTTTTCAACTCCGACATCTCATTGCTTAGTTGTGCTGGTGGTGATGGCAACGGCGATCTATTGTAACCTAGTGGCTGTGGTGGTGCAAACCGTTGCACCTGCTGAAGTGAAGTAGTTGCTGTGGTGGGAATTGTTGTGGATTCTGCACATTGTTGTTGTTCTTGTAGGAAAAGTATGGATGATCCTTCCAACTGGATAGTAAGTGTTAGACAACGGGTTGTTCTTGTATGCTTGGAAGGTACACACTTCACTAGTAGAAAAATTGCTTATTAGTATCGTTTTTTATGACCTATTTGTATCGTTTTACACACGATACAATTTTAGGCGTAACAAATAAGAAATCTTATTTGTATCGTTTGTTGGAAACGATGCTAATAGAATCTATATGTATCGTATTTTAACAAAAACGATACTAATAGTGGCTTTTTAAAAAAAATTAGCTATTAGTATCGTTTGTTTTTAAAAAACGATACTAATAGCAATGTTTGAGAAAAAAAATCACAATTGTAATGTAATAATAATACTAGTAACCAAAAATTAAAATTATTATAACAAAAGGAATATATTAAATTGATTAATAACAATAATAAATTATTACAATGACGTTAATGATACATAAAGGGGCATAAATTAACTTCACCATAACAAAATCATAGTAGACCAAATTCTAATAAAAGTGCAGAAACCCAACAACAAAACACCTTAATAGCAACAACTCAATAGCAATAACATGAGTAAAATACATCAGACCAAAAGTTAGAGGGAAGCCAAATGAACCCAGCTACGAAGAGGTCCTACGGTAGGGGAGGCTGATCTTCATAGTCTCTTTACAGGCTCTTTTGCCTTGCTATATGTTTCACACATAACCATGGTCAGAGCAAAGCCAAATATATTCATCTACCTATCTCATGCTATACAACAGTATAACATGTCAGCATGCTCAACAGAAGACCTGAAAATAAAGAACAACATTCCAAAAACTGTTGTACAACACTAGCAACCACAAAACAGCCCATAGACAGAAAGCAAGATAATTAGCTCTGATCTGTAAAGTTACAATCACAAGTAACAGAGAGCGAGATAATTATCGCATTCTTATTTAATCCAATTGTGTTGTGTCTTTCTTTCTTCTGAGTTGCATGTTATTTTTGAAACCATGAAACTTTATTGAGGTGATAACATTTCGCTATATAAACTTTTGATTAAAAAGATAACATGCAAAAGAATAAAAATCAGTCAAACACAATTCAGACACCCAAAATCGAACTCAACAAACACAGAATCAAAAATCAACAACAAAATCCGACAATGAATTACCTATGCACTGTATTCTACTAACATCGTCTCTTCAATTAAATTGCTTAATCAAATTCTATAGTTAGAGCAAAGCCAAATGTATATAAAGTATTTATCTATCTCATCCTATAGAGTAGTACAACATGCTCAAAAAAAGACCTGAAACTAAAGCACAACATTCCCAATTCAAACATGCTGTATAACAGTAGCAAGACAACAACAAAAACAGAAAGAGATAAATAGCTTTAAAACAACCCTTAGAGAGATAAATAGCTGTAAAAAATAATGAATAAACAGAATACATCAAGCCATAAGATAATTACCTTCCTAACAATGCATTAAAATTAGACTCATCAAAATGAAATAAAGTGAACAACAAATTAATATAAATCCCACAATCTGTCTCAAAATTCTTAGAGTAGTGTCAATGCTACTGTCCCTTTTCCCCATCATACCGCAACTACAATGATCATATATGTGAATACATGCAAAAAAAGGATATAATATTACATGTCATAGAGCCACATCAAGATAACAAGCTATGCAATATGACTGCGTGTCTACATTAAAGAGATATTTGGCAAGAAATGATAAGGCTGAGGACATAATTTAAAATAAATGTTTATAGAATCACAAACTATAGTGAATCACAAACAAGCTATCCAAGACTCTTGTGCCACAGCCAATGGTCCTCCTCTACAACAGCAAGACAAGTGGCACTAGTCTTAGGAATCTGAGTCAAGAATGTTATGTAAACATTATTGTGTCGGAACCCCTTACAGACCAGTTTCTTTGTTTCAGTGTTGACTATGTGATAAAGATTGGTTTCGAATTCAACATGGTTTCCTTTGTCACATAGCTGAGAAATGCTCAAGAGGTTATGTTTCAAACCTTCAACAAAGTATACATTATAAATCACTTGAGAAAGTGTCTTACCAGCCTTACCTATACCTTTGATCAAGCCTTAGGTATAGTCTCAAAAAGTGACACTTCCTCCTTCATAGGGTACGAGTGAAAGAAATTGACTTTTATCTCCTGACATGTGTCTTCAGCAACCATTGTCCAAATACCAATATGGCTTTCCTTTCACTCTAACCACTGCAAACAAATCAAGGTTTAGTTTTAGGAACCCAGATTTTCTTGGGTTCCTTTTCCTTAGGAACTGGTTTGATTCTGTCCTTTCTAACCCAGATGTTTCTTAGCATCGGTCTTCTTTGTTTTATTATGTTTTCCATTGTTAGACCAATCATGTGTGTGACTCTTCTTATTATGGACATTTTGGACATGAGACTGATTTATTTTATCATGTTTTTACTTTTTCCAACAACTCTCAATTACATGTCCATTCTTACAACAATAGGTGCACACATGCATATCCTTTGCAAACATAACTGACCTCTCTTCAATTCAGAAATCCAAGTCTCATATCTTCCCAACTTTTGAGGCTGTTGGGAACTACTTCCAGAATTTCCTAATCTAAACCGCAAAGTGTTACCAGGTTGTGAGGTCAGGATATTTAGAGTACTCTAGGAAACAAGCAACCTGTTCATCTTTCTTAGGCAGTCACTCTGCTCATTGGTTTCAAGTTTCTTAAGCTAAGCTTCATTATACTCAACAACAATGGCAAGGTCCAATTTTTCCCTATGAAGCTCATCCTTAAGATTTAAAACTATTTAAGGATCTGGTTTAAAAGTGGTCTCGATGTTCTTGCCTTTCTTTAGTTGGAATATTTCGACTTGAAGATTACTGATTTTAGCTTCATATTCTATACAAAAGTCATCGACATTAACACTAGAACCACTTGTGCTAGCAAGAAAAGCTTTCAGATCTACATACTCTTTGAACAATTCTTCCACATCATCAATCATATAGTTATGAGCCAAAATCAAATCGGAATGTTCTAGAGTAAAGGTTTTCTGTTTAAGTAATTCAAATTTATACCTTCAGCTTCAACCTCCTTAAGCTTACTAAAACCTCTTTCATTATTTTGATAAAAATTTGTTTTTGAAAAAACTGATTGAGGTTTTAACATCTCAAGTTCTATATTCTTCTAATCCAAACTTATTTCAGGCTCTGAAATTTTTTCTTTCAGTTCTGCACAAATAAGTTCAAGCTTTGCAGAAGGGCATTCACTAAGATCTAGATTTCGTGTTACTTCTCTTAGCTTCTTTTTGTTAGCCTTATAAGCAGCATTACCTTTAAAATTTTGTTCAATAGCAGAATCTATAAAACCTAGTAACTCATCTCTATCACAATATCTCATTTGTTCTTGCATTTCAGAAATAGTTATTTGTTCTTCATCGGAAGATCTGCTTCCTGCCATGAGACACATGTGTCCCTTGTTTCCTGAACTGGTCTGCATCTGATCCACTTCTCCCAACAGTACAGTCACACAAACTAGAGCCTTGTCCTCCTTGCTTTCATCACCTGAGTAAGAATCACCCCAGGCAGCAAGCATGGCTCTCTTTGTCATCATTTTCTCCATTTGTCCTTCCTTATCAGTTTTCCTTGCTGGACAATCCTTGATCATGTATCCAGCTTCACCACATTTGAAACAACTAGTGCTGGAACTGGTCTTCTTTGTGTTACCTTTATTCTTCCAAGACTTACCCTTATACTAAGATATGAGACTCCTCTCAAAACTTCTTGCCATGAAACCTATCTCATCCAGATATTATTCATTTTCTTCTCCCTTCAAATCTAGCCCTCGGCTTTTGGTTGCACTTTCCTCCTTTGAGTCCACCTACATCTCGTGAGTCACCAATGACCTAATAAGTTGTTCGACGAACAAGGTGGATATATCCTTGGCCTCCTGAATTGCAATTACCTTAGGCAGCCATTTACCTGTCAAGCTTCTCAAGATGTTCTCAACCACATCTTCACTAGTGAAGCTTTTGCCAAAAGATTTCCGTTCATTAATAATTTACATAAAGCGAGTAAACATATCTCTTATATTTTCATCTTTGTTCATATCAAAAGTAGCATATTTAGACAAGCATATCAACTTTAGATCTCCTAACTTCACTAGTGCCTTCATAAGCTAACTCTAGGGTTTCCCATATTTCCTTAGCAGTAGAGCATGCTAAGATATGACTTACCTCATTATCAGCAATGCCTTGTTGAAGAAGTGACATAGCCTTGGCATTTTTCTCGAGTATATTCAGATCTGTGCTGTTGTACTCACTCTCCTTCTTCTCTGTGCCATCACTGTTGTTGGCCACCTTCTTTGGACCATTCCTGATTATCATCCAGCACTCATAGTCAGTGCCCATGATAAATTTGTGCATGCAAATCCTCCACCAAGGATAATTTGTTCCATTGAACTTGGGCAGCCTTGATACTCCATTTCCGTTCATCATCTCTTGAGTATTCATCTTTTCTTCTTTCTCTTGGCGTTACCCTTTCAAGAAGTAAGGCTCTGATACCAATTGAAAGTGCATGTGACACTCAAGAGGGGGTGAATAGAATGTTGTAAGATTGTTGTATTTTTTTCCATTGATTGTGAGACCAGTTAAGAACCAGTTCTTAGACAGCATAAACTAAATGCATTAAAAATAAATAACAACAACGTTTAACGAGGTTCGACTTCTAATAAGTCTACGTCCTCCACTCATTCACCCTTTTTATTAATCAGCTCAAAATAACAAAAAGAATTACATCGAATCACTTATGCACCTATGCACAAGATGATTCCCCAACTTCCACCTATAGAAGTTTGACTCAATCTTCAACTATGAAGGTTCAAATGAAGATGATCTCTGATCAACTTACCGAGCAGACTGAACTCACAGAATGCTCAAATGACGATTTTCACTCTACCTCGATGCAGTAGTCAAACAATCAGCGGCCGCCCTCCAGGATTTGCACAGCGCAAGATTTTATGTGCACTCACAAACTCCGACTGGAACTCACATTATTGCCGAAAACCTAAAGGAATATTTTTAGGGAGACAAGTGATATTTGTGATTATGTATATCCATCTTGGACAATTATCAAAAGCCTATTTATAGGATGAAGTTGAGATGGGAATCTAAAAAATTTTTCGAAGGTCATGAATATTATAATCGTTAGACATTAAGTCGGTCACTAAGGGGCATTAATATTGTAATTTATACAATATTCCCATAACAATGAACTTTGGTCATATTATCAATTGTCACCGTCCTTTGCTTTTCACTCAAGAACTTCTAACTGTGGAGTCCTATGAGGGTGTTGACCATGCCATACTCAATAGGGGTGAGCATCGGAACTGGGTACTCGGTTCTGGACCCGGTCCTGGTTGGACCCGGCGGGTAGTTACCCGGTCTTGAGTGAACTAGGTCCGTTACTGGGTCCCAAAATACCTACGCGGTTATCGGGACGTGGACCAGTTCGGGGTAATGCTGGTCCCGTAACACGTTGGGTACCCGGTCGTTTGGACCAGTATCCTACCGGATCCAATTCTTAACTGGTACCCGGTACCAGACATGGTATACATCGCACTTATTATTAATTTTATTTTATTTTTAACAAATATGCTGGGCTATGTTTTTAATTTGGCCGAAAACTTAAACCCTAAAAGACCTTAAGTCACAATTTCCGTAATTCACAATTCAAACCAAACCCTACAAAAAACCTTCCTCTCTTCTCTCTTTCTCCTCCATGAAATCCAAAATTCATGTACGTTTATTTTTAATTTTTTTCCCCTTTTCTTGGTTCTTTATTCTTTTTTTTTTCGTTTTAAGTTCAATTGTTTTGTTTGTTATTGAGTTGTTGTTGATTCTTTTAATTGTATTCGTTTTTGTTGTTGTCCATTCAATGTTTTGAGTTTTTGTTTATTTTGCTTTCTTTGATTTGCTTTCCAATTGTTTGAGTTATTCTTCCTTTCTATTTTGTTTTATTGTGTTTTTTTTAATTTTGTTTTTTATTCGTTTTTTTTAATTTCATTTATTTTTTTTTCATTTTCTTATGTGATTGTTAATTTCGTTATTTTGATGTTTTTAATTTATTTTTAACGTTGTTTAATCTGTTTTTTTTGTTTTTGTTTATTTAATCTAGTTTTTTATATCTTTATTTTTAAACAAATTTGTTTACATTTTTGTTATTTATTTTGTTTGTTAAATGTGTCTTTTCTAAATTGTAAGAGATGTTATTCTATTTTTTACTAGTACTTTGTAGATGTTTTATTTGTTCAATTTTTTTTATCAATGTTCTTTTACTTTTGTCCTTTTTATTTTCTATGTTTTTCGCAAACATTTGCACATGGATGTACTCAAGTGTTGAATACTTGAATTATTGTAAAATGGTGATATGGAATCATTGAGTCATTGTAATTTAGAGGATATTATTCATGAACTTAATGTTTGAAGTGTTTTATTTTTCATTTTTTTGTTTTATGCTTTGTTGTTTAATTTTAGTGTAGAGTTGGATTTTGGGATGTTGTAAAGGTTGTAGTTTATGAATTGATGTTGAATATTAAATTTTTAATGCTCTCCTTTAAAGGGGTTTCTTAAAAGGAAATGTAAGACGGTCAAATTTGTGCAAAAATCGAACCGGGTATCCGGTTCTAAACCGGGTTCTGACCAAGACCAGCTCCAGTACCAACTAATTTATTACCCGGTACAACTAGTATCAGGACCGGGTCTAGGCTTAGATACCCGGTCGGTATCGGGACCAGTACCAGGTCCAGGCAATTTGACTAGGTACCCGGTTATGCTCACCCCTAATACTCAATATAAGTCAACATTTCGGCTTTATGCATTTTACAACGGTCTCTTTTGATTTTCCTCTATTTTTATATAAGTTTTGCTCTAACAGCGCAAGATAGAAGTGTACACTAAATGTCTTAGTTGTGCATGTAACAGTAAATGGAGCGAAGAAGATCTTGTTTTTCGCTTAAAATCGGGTGTACTTATAGGAGATGTTGTCATGGTCTTTGAGATGATTGTGATCCAAAAGGTGATGATGTCAATATGTGTGGGTTGAAAAATGATTCTTGAATTTGAAAGTATTGATGTGAAAGCCTTTGATATCCCAAACATTGTAATTTCTCTCTGACGATTCTTTGAATTGTCCCTAACATTCATCTCCACACCTACATATACAAAACCAAATAGTACAAACTACATAACCTTATTATGGAAAACGAGCTACAAAACCTTAGAATGGACAAAGCACGAGACAGACGCGTGCGGCTCTCCACTAGTAAAATTAAAAAACATGTCGAAACACATAATGCTATATACAGTTAGCAAAACCTAGGGTTTGATTTTTTAAGCATGAAGGAGGAAGCAATAATAGCTCCCCAAAATGGCAAGGTCGAGAAAAAGCAAAAGGAGAGGAATCCACTTATTAGTACTTTATATTAATTAATAAGATATGCGAAAGAATTAGTTAGAAATCAATATTTATTACGAATAATAAGTCCTTGCTCACTATCACACTTCAATGCTGCTTTCATTGAAGACAAACCAATCAATAATTATCTACACCCACAAAAAAGCTTTTTTAAAATAATACTCCGTACTATTCAATTACACCAAAAGACAATCAGCTTATGCTTAAGTAACTTGTGTTAAAAAGGTTTCTTGATTGGAGATTTGGAGGTAGCCTAAAGAAGAAAGGAGCCACAAATGGGGTGAATAGCTCATTTTCGCAAATAGTACAAAACCTATCCACAAAACAGTGAAAAAAATAGGATTATTAAATTTAAAAGGGGTTTGATTATTATATAGTGAGTATCTAATTATCTAACTATATATCCCAATGTATTAAAAAAATATCCAACTATTGTGCACTATATTTTCTTTATAGAGTTGAAATCTATTTTCTTTATAAGTGCTCATTTGGTTGCCATAGGATTTGAATTCCACTATACATTTAAAATCATAGGAAATTTAATACTTTTATACAATCATGGGAATTGATTATAACTTGTTTCGTTGTCATATATAAATTGTAGAATCATAGAATTTTGATTATTATCTTTTGTTTGGTAGACTTTATATAATTTTCATATATTTTAACAGATTAGCGCCAAATGGTGGAATTAAAGGGATAATAATATGCTGTTATTTGCAATTGTATGGGAAAATCTACAATCACCAAGAGTTAGGTGGGTTTTTTAATTCCTCCATCTTGTGGATATTTGAAATATCTATGGATTCTAAAATTCGTACATTTTCAGTAATTGAAGACAACCAAACTTCTCCTACTAACAAATCATGTGATTTGTCAATTTTTGTGAGAGTTGAGGGAAACTATACGAGGACTAAGTTTATAGTATTACATTTTTAACATTTTTCAAATCACTACATATATATTACGATATATGAGAGCCTAATGAAAGGGCTTAAATTCTAATATTGAAACTTCTCTTTTTTATTTTGGGTAATGCTATACATAGCCCTTAGAGCTAAGTATAGATATTAGATATATATTTATATAAATGATAATAATTCATGAAACTAAATAAATATCACACAAACATCTATATAATTAATGGTTGAATAGAAAAATAATTTCTATTTTAAGCACCTTATTCTGTTAAAATTAGCAATTAACTTAACATGACAATAATTTGTGTTTGAAGCAAGAGAATATTAAGGGACGTTAATTATAGTTATGTTGAAGAGAAAAATAAGGATTTAAAAATATTGCCGTATATTAGAGAATTAAGGAGATCCTTAATTTCTTTAGAACATTAAGCATTATATATATGTTATGTAATTCATTTAAGTTGTAACACACAAGATTAAGAGATATAAGAGTTATATTTTATTAAGTGTATTTATTTCCTCTCCATATATATTATTATGTCAAATATATTTGTGTGTGTCCACCACGCTTCCAACAAAGTGGTATCAGGTGCTAGTTCATATAATATGGCATCAAAAACTAATGTCTTAGCTTTCCAATACCTAAAAGTTACAAAAGAAAAATATGATAAGTGGTCTCTGAGAATGAAAACAATTCTTGGACCCCAAGGCATACGGGAAATTGTTGAAAAAGGTTATACAAAACCTGAAGACGATACAAAATTAAATGAAACTGAGAAACTAACATTAGAAAATGAGAGGAGAAAGGATCAAAATGCACTTACGGTCATCCATCAAGGTTTGGATGATGACATGTTTGAAAAGGTTGCTAATGCAACTAGTTCCAAACAAGCATGGGATACGTACTCTTCCAAATTCTTTTGAAGGACTAAGTCGAGTAAAGAAAGTTCGACTTCAAACTGTAAGAGGAGAGTTTGAAAAGCTATAGATCATGGAGGAAGAATTCATCACAAATTATTTCACAAGAGTTTTAAACGTTGTGAATCAAATTAAGCGACTTGGAGAATCAATGGAAGATTCTCGAGTAGTTGAGAAAATATTTCGTTCCCTCAATTCTGATTTTAACCACATACTGGTAGCTATTGAAGAGTCAAATAAAGACTCTAACTCAATGAAAATCTCTCTTCGAGCCTATGAGCATAGAATTATTAACAAGAAGGGAAAGAACACTACACAACAAATAAGTTTTAATAGCTCTTAATTAGTAGCGTTTACGAGAATAACAACCATCAAAACGTTTTAATATACTTTTAATGGTTATTTTTCTTGATGGACAACTAAATCATAGCGGTTATTTAATAACCTCTATTAAAGGTGTAACTACAGAAAGCTATTTTTTTAAACCGCCATCAAAAACCTACTTAAAGATAGCGATTTAACCAAGGGAGCCGTTAATTTCGTTTTAAAGACAGCGGTTAAAAGAAAACCTCCATTAAAAACAAAATAAAGAAGAAAAAAGGTGGTGAAAACCAACCTTAATTAGCTTCCTCTGCAATGTGCTCCTTGAAAAACTGACTTGCTCTCTTTCTTATTGAAACCGACTTCACGAAACCTTCTAAACACTTCTCACCCTAAACCTTGTCATTCAAAACCTCTCATTGAATCCCCAATAATTTCACGGCGAAACCTTCTACACACTTCCTCTGCTACGACACGTTTAGTAGTGATTCCCGCCTCACAATTGCAATTTTGGTTCAAAATTCAGGTATTTTATGAAAATTGAATTGTTGCATGTCATAGTTGTTGTGCATGTTGACTGAATTTGAATTTTATTGAATCGAATTTTTGATTGAATTCGCGAAATAATTTATGCTTTAATTGAGTTTGATATTCGATTGTTATGGCCTCTTATAATGTTGTATGAATTCTGAGTTGTTTTAGCTCACTAGTAGAAAAATAGCTTATTTGTATCGTTTTTTATGACCTATTTGCATCGTTTCACACACGATAAAATTGGAGGCGTAACAAATAGGAAATCATATTTGTATCGTTTGTTAGAAACGATGCTAATAGTGTCTATTTGTATCTTTTTTTTATAAAAACGATACTAATAGTGGTTTTTTAAATATAAAAAAGTAGCTATTAGTATCGTTTATTTTTAACAAACGATACTAATAGCGATTTTTGAAAACAAAAAAAAATAAAATCACAAATACTATATTAAATTCATGAATAACAATAATAAATTATTACAAAGATATTAATGATACATAAAGGGGCATAAATCAATCATACATGGAAACTATTTCTTTGAAAGTTAGACCTTCTTTGGGAAAAACTCCCTGAAGAACTCCCTAAATACAGTAGTGGGCATAATACAGGAAATTGATAACATTAATTAATAGGGGGTACAAAAGCAACAAAGTAATTAATTGGGGGTACAGAAGCAATAACAATCAATGTAGAACTCTCCTTACCGTTCGAGTAATGGTTGCTATCTCCCAAACCACCCTCCTAAAAAACTGCATCCTCCTCACAAACTGTAAACTGCATAAAAACCTTAATTCATCTCATCAAACCAGGAACTTCCACCAGACATGATTAATTTTAGTAACTAGAAAATTGCAAAAACCAACAAACACCAAAAACAGGAAGACCCAAAAACAGCAATAACCAACCAAACAATCTGCACTTCCCAAACAGCACTACTGCACTTCAACAAAACACAGCACTAACTACACCTCTGCCCAACAGCAGCCTCAACCTTCTCCAAACTGCATTCTTTCAATTCAATGACCGCATAACATGCAGTGCTGTAATACAGCACAACCAATCCCAACCAACAGGAGCCAGACAACTTGCATCCAAAACCATATTAAACACCTCTCCACACAATGCACTTCTCTACACACTGCACAACAAAAAAAAATTCTTCACACAAGTACAGCCTGTTAACATAATGCAAAAACACTACAGCCCCAAAACACAGGCCAGACCAGTGCAGAGTTGATCAAACCAGATCTGTTGTTGATCAGTAACAACAGCAAAACAACAGAAGCTACAACACACAAAAAACTAGCTATATTGTAATTTCTGCAGAAATTCAAAATCAGCAGTCCTCCACTTCATTTTGTCCACATGCAGCAATCTCAAACAAACCTCCTGCTTAATCAGCCTACATACCCTATCCTCTGTCCTGGTTTTACAATGCAAAAGAACCATATTCCTAGTTTGCCATATATGATAGAGCAATTGTGATTCAAGCCTCTCAGTCTTGGCCTCCAACCTTGGTATGTCAGAGTTAAGCCTACAAAACAATACCCAAAAGCCTAATTATGAAAGTGTCTATATTATAGCATATAACAATACCCAATAGTTCATAGACAAGTAGACGCATGATAATACAAATGTCATGTAAGAAGCAGTTGAAAGACAAAGAAGTTGTCAAGATCCGTTGGCTCGATTAGCAAAGGAAGCAAGGAGCACAATAGCATGACTTCAATCAAATTAAAAGAATATCATGCATGGAGGAAAAAGGTCAAGCTCAAGGTGAACCAATAAAAAATAATAAAGCAGCAGTTATGACCATGTGATTAAATATAATTTAAACACAAAAATGATACCCAAGAGGTTATATTCAATCTATCCATCAGCATTTGACATCTGAGTTCAAAATGTAGGTAAGAAAATTGGACAAAATTTGAGGTAAAATATGCAAGTCTTTCATTTCTAGTGAAAGTGATCGAAGCACTGATATACATATAAGCAGGAAAATGAGTGACAGTACACACATACAGCGAGTTACCATTGTCAAGGTGTTGGATGATACCAAACCAGAGTAGAGAATGAGGCGTGAACAAAAAAGTACTAACAAACAGAGGGCACTTTTATGAACATAAGAAATAGAGACATTTTTGGCATACCAACATCCATATGCTACACTAGAAACCATAATTAGTCCACTGATCTAATTAGCTTAGAAAATAGTAACAAAATATCAACCCAATAAACAACTTCCCTAAAATTTGAAAAACTTTGAATAGTCAGTTATAATTAATCGAACACAATCGATGTAAACAATATAAACATAACTACTCACTAAAAAGCAGATGAGCTAATTCCAGTAGGACTTTAAACCCTCAAGTCCCTCATGGAAGTAATGGACACAACTCAATTCGACAAAGAAACTTCACCATGAACTCGATCCGATAAGTAGATAAGAACAGATGATTAAAAAGCATATTACACATTCAATCAACTTTTTAAATGGAAACACTTTCAAGAATCGAAATCATCTTTCAATCATAGTAAAACTACATAATAGGAACACAATCAAAACCACACCAAAATCTAAATCACCATCAAACACCTGGATCAACAATCTTGAGTATCTCCAAAGATATAATTACCAAAATTAGGCAACACATTTTTACCAAAAACATCTCCAATAAAAATCCAAAACAACAACAAATTAAGCAATCCACAGCTCCATACATACCGCTACCTTTGCTCATTTGGGAATCCTAGTTCAAACAACAACTTCAAACCGTCTCCTCAGAATTGGTGAAAGTGATGGTGGTCAAAATAATGGCGGTGAGAGTAATGGTGATGGTGGTGAGTTTTACATTTAAATATTGTAATCCAAGCTAAACAATGTAAAATGGAAAAACATTTTAAACGTTTTACGCCCTACCAAAACGGACCCTAAACATCATTAAACAGGTAAACCGAATCCCCTTAATAATCCCCACGAATAAATAATCCAATAATGTATGTTCTAACATCATTATAATTAAAGTCGGAACCAAATGAGCAAATGACCATCAAATGACATCTCAAAAACAACATCAAAATGACACCATAGTCCTCAACCTGAAATTTGAATATGACCTTAAATTCCTTAGCGCATGAACCTAGTGTTTAAGAATGAATGCCCCGAGCACATAGGCACCCTTTTTTTTCTAGATTTTAAGGACATCACTTCCCTTATTTGACTGTTTTTAGCCCTTAATTTCCTCTGCCCAAGCCTCCTATTTCTCAACGGAGATTTTTGTAGAAGGAAGGAGCAAATGGAGTGGGACTGAAAGTCATATACTTGTAATGGTGTGAGTAAGCTTCAATAGATGATAAACAACAAATGAAAAACATAGCGCAGAAAAACAATATACATAAAACCAACACATACAATTTTTTTATCTATCAAAACTCACCATTCAATTATCATAGCAACATCACCATTCATCAATTTATACAACCTAACCAATTCATAAACAAATAACAAAAAAAAGAACTTACAAAAAATTAAACCTGATAAGCTGAGAGTAAAGGAGACGACTCGAGTTGAGCGTGGATAAATTGACAGCGGTTCGCCCGCAAGTGAACTCCAAACAACGAATACAACACCCACAAAATTCGAAACCCTAATCCAAACCCCCAAAATTGAACCCTAAAAATCGAAATCGACCGCCGAAAAAATGTATTCGCCCTCCAAAAGTTCGAAGCCCTAAAATCAGTTTTGAACAATAATCAAATTAATGAAATCAAACAAAACCCCTATAACAGATTAAAGAACAATAGCTGAAACATACTATAATCTCTAAACACATAATCCAAAAAAAAAGGGGAAGATATTGAGAGTTGAGAATCGAACTTTTGAACAGCCAAACAAACCAAACAAAATTCATCTGCCCCATTTGAACAACACGAACAGCACAAATTAAACCAAACAAACCAAACAAAATTCATCTGCCCCATTTGATCAGCACGAACTGCGCAAATTAAACCAAACAAAATTCACGAACAACATAAACTGATTTGAACAAAATTCACATGCCCAATTTAATTTTAACAACAAGAACAGTAGCACAAACCAAATAAACTAAACACAAGATTTGATAACAATTTTCAAATTGAATTATAAAGTTCACAATTGAATAAAACACAAGATTTACAGAAATAAAAATTTACAACACGAACAGTAGCCCAATTTTCAGATTTGAAATAAAAATTCACTCTTTGTTGCATGCCAAATTTGATAACAATTCACAATTAAATTACAAAGTTCACAATCGAATAAAACACAAGACTAATAACACTATCTCCCTCACAATCAGAGGACAGCGACAAAATTCACAGCGGACATGCGGTGGTGGTGATTCGCCACGAAGAATTTGGTAGCAATGATAAGAAATAACATGAACAAAGTAAATTGAAAACAATAAAAAAAATTAAACAACAAAATAACAGAACCAATAAAATTCGAAAAAAACAACATGAAGAACCCTAAAACCAGTAGACAACAAGAATAAGCATCCAAATTGTAACACTACCACTACCAACACTTACAGCACCAAAACTGCCACCACCACCAACCAGAGGCGGAAAAACGCCACCCCTAATGGCCCCACCCATCGAGTCTTCAAACCCAAATTCCCTAAAATCGAGCCTTCGAACCAAAATTCCCCAAAATAAGCCTTCGATCACAATTCCCCAATCGAACTTTGGAACCTAGATCTCTAATCGGGCAAAACTCAAACCCCCAAATTCTTCACCAATCAAACCCTAATTCCCCAAAATCTAAACTAAAGCTGAACAAATTAAGCCCTAAATCCTTTAATTCGAACAAAAAGAAGCACATATGTCAACAAAATCCAAACCCAATTAAACCCTTAAATTCCCAAATTCGAACAAAACTAACCCTAACAATGTATGCGCAGCAATGGTGGTAAGTGGTAAAGGCGGTGAAAGTACGTGGTCGTAGTTATGGTGGTGGTGAGAGACGGTGATGAGAATAATAGTATTGAGAGTGATGGTGGTGGTGAGAGACAGTGATGAGAATAATGGTTGTTGAGAGTGATGGTGGTGGTGAGAAGTGATATTAGTGGGAAGATGCGTGAGTGATAGAGAGAGAGGGAGAGGAAGTGTGAGTTGATAACATATTGGCAATTGAAACAAATACAGGGACGAGTTAAATGTTTGTTAGGGATTCTGATTTGTATCGTTTCTAATATATACGATACTAATAACTTATTCATTAGTGTCGTTTCTTGTACAAACGACACTAATAGGCTTATATTAGTTTCGTTTCTTTTACAAACGATACTAATAGGCTTATACTAGTGTCGTTTCTTTCACAAATGACACTAATAGGAACCTATTAGTATTGTTTTTTGTTTAAAATGATACTAATGAACATCTATTAGTATCGTTTTTGTTATAAATGATACTAATAAGGCGTCACTAATAGCCATTTTTCCACTAGTGGCATCTTTAGTTGACTTTTACAACCTTTTACGGTTATATTATACTCTTTTGCTTATTACGCGTGGTTTTTGGTTTTGTTTATATGTTACAGGAGCGTAATAGAGAGTTATTAAGTCATTAGAGGCTAAAACGAGTCAAAATATGCTTGCCTCGGGATGCGTGCCAAGTTACAAGAAGCCACGAATGAGATTCGAAGAATCGAGCAAAGAACTCAAGCAAGATCATCAAAATGTCGTTCATCATTGTTCATGCGGGCGTAGCCTTGAAAGCTTCTTTGATCTATGCGCCCGCAACATAGATCAGCAGCTTCAAAACTGGCAAACCACAAGGGTTGTGGGCGCAGGGAACAAACAGAGTTTGTTCTATGCGGGCGCAGGTGGCCATTTTCTTGGTCCGATTTTTCTCTCCATGCGGTTTTGATTCGTGGGTTTTAATTAATTAAAAACCCAAATCCTATATATACTCTAAGTAAAGGGGGCACGAACCTACCTAGTTTTTATCATATTTTTAGACCTAGGAATCCAAAATTACTTTTTCTCTCTAGAATTTTAGAATTAATCACTTTGTTCATGAATTCAAGCTTTCAATCAATGCAATTCAATCTTTATTTTGGTAATCTCTTTCCTTATGCTTTTTAATTATTTTAGTTTCATGATTCTCTTTGGTTTCTTAGTTTTTAGTTTAGATTAATTAGTTTTGCTATTTTGGTTTTTAATTTAGTTTTATTAGTAATGAATTTAGTTTTAATTAGTTCTTTGTTCATGATCATGTTGTTTGATTTCAATTTTTCTTTTGCTCCCTTCATTATGATTGAGTAGTCGTTTTCTCTAGGGCTAGGGGATCTATGAGCATGACTTGAATTTAAATTATGTTTTCTAATTAATTCTTCGCTTCTAATTGAATTCCTATTATTGATTTCTAGTGATTGCAATTAAATTGTGGCCAGATTTAGTTGTAAGTTAGGTTATTGTTGAAATCAAGGCCGAGAGGTAAGATTACCACAATTAGACCACTGAATAATAGGCAAAAACGAATTTATGCGAGCGAGAGCCGCTAAAGGAGTTTTGAAGGAGTCTAAGTTCGAGAGAATTAGTGAGCCCTAGTTCAATGAATGTCAATGAATTGATTAGTGAGCGTTAATTGAGTTTGTTGATTGATCATAGTGAACCGATAGCCCTAGGTTTCCATTAATAGAGTTTAACCGTTATTTTCCCATCATTTCCTTAGTTTCAATTCTTAGTCTTCTTAGCTTTAGAAACCTTTTACTGAAATTTCCACCAAGGCCCCTTACACGCTTTAGGCTTTTTAGAGCTAGTAGAATTTAATAGCTTCCCTGAGGATTCGATCCCTACTTCCCTAGCTATATTATTTACAGTTGTTCGGTTATTTTTGAGAGGTGTGCGACAACCTGTTTAAATTTTGGCGCCGTTGCCGGGGAGGCAATTTTTAATTCTATTAGTCGGGTATAAAGTGTTCTTTTATCTTTATTTGCGGTTTTATTTTCTCACCTGAATGAAACTTTACGTTCCTTGAGGTAGTTCTCATTTCGGTTTCGAGTTTCAATTGTGTGCAGGTATTAGGTTGTATGCCGGTTTGGATTGATCCTGAACCGGAAAGATCGTTGCATAAGAAGAGTCGCAGAAGGAAGTGGAGATCCCGAAGAGCATCCTTTCTGAACGAACACTTGTTGATTTGACACAATTATTTGCTGAGTTGAACATTTCCGATAGTTGAGACAAAGAGGAAGAGATGTCAGGATCACAGTTCAACGAGAATAACCCACCACGGGATGATGCACCGCCACCACGACCGCCACAAGCAAGGTCCTTAAAAGACTATTCTCAGCGAGTTCTGCAACAGTGGGAGGTGGATACCGAGTTCCTGATATAGAGGCCCTGAATTTCGAATTGAAGCCAGCTTTGGTGAACATGTTTGAAAGGAATCAGTTTGCAGGCACGATGAAGGAAGATCCGAACTTACATTTGAATAACTTCATTCAGTATTGCAATACAATCAAGCAAGCTGGTGTATCTCAAGATTACATACGACGTACGATGTTTCCATTTTCATTAAAGGAGAAAGATCAATTTTGGTTGAATGGTCTAAACATGGATACTATTAATAGTTGGGATGACTTGGCTCTTGCTTTTCAAAGGAAGTACTATCCTCCGGAGAGAACTGCACAACTTAGGAGTCAAATTACGAATTTTAACCAAGAAACAGATGAAACTCTTTATGATGCATGGGAGAGATTTAAGGATTTATTGATAATGTGCCCTCATCACAGACTTGAGAAGTGGTTTTTAGTGCAATCATTCTATAATGGTTTGGGTAATGAGAGTAGAACTTTGCTTGATTCTGCTGCTAGTGGTCGATTTATGAACCAAGAAGTCAATGCCGCTTATGATTTAATTGAAAAGATTACTATTCATAATTCTCAATTTGGTAATCCTAGAGGACATGCTAAGAGAGGAGGAAAACATGTGATAGATGACAAATATGAGAGTTTGGCTTCACAAATCAATGCAATTCATGAGAAGCTAGACAAAATCAACACACCATCCTCCAATCCAATGACAGTAGCTGCAATGGCTGCACATTCGGGAGCTACAGATGTCTTTTGTGATTTATGTGGTTCTTTTGGGCATAGTATGCAAGCATGTCATAGTTCTATGGAGCAAGTATGTGCATTTCAAGCTTACAAGAATAACCCATTCACCAACACATACAATCCTGGTTGGAAAGATCATCCATACTTCTCCTACAAGAATACTAGCAATGTTCAAAATCCGCAGCAGCAGCCACATTTTGTACCACTGCAACAACAGCAGGTTCAACGGTTTGCTCCACCTCAACCAACGGGTTTCAGTAGACCACCACCTCCAGCACCACTCCCACCACCTCCACAGCCATCTAGCAATGACTTTCAAAAATGAAGAATATGATGATGCAGATGCAAAAAGCCATGGAAGCTATGCAGGCCCACAATCGACAATTGGAGACTCAAGTAGCACAAATTGCTCAATCATCAGCACAAAGGCAACAAGGCCAACTTCCTCCTCAACCTGCTCCATCAAATGCTTCATCAAGCAATCCACCTCGTGATCATTGCAATTCCATTGCAACAAGGAGCGGTACTTACTATGAAGGTCCTAGAATGCCTGATGATGATGCTAACAAGGCTGCAGATGGAACACAGAAGACTAGTTCGGTTGTTATTGAAGACCTTGAGGAAGCAGCTGCAGAAAAGGAGAAGGAAGCATCAAAGAAGCAAGCTCCAGCAGCAGATTCGGTTACTGATACGATTCCTCCGTTAATGGTGCCGTTACCCTTTCCGAATAGGGTAACTAGGAGTAAGAATGATAATCACTTTCGTAAATTCCTTGACATAGTTAAAAATTTGCAAGTTCCTGTGCCCTTCATTGATTTAATTACTCAAGTGCCTACTTATACTAAATTTTTGAAAGATAT
The DNA here is from genome assembly GCA_016808085.1 of Suaeda aralocaspica. Lineage (NCBI taxonomy): Eukaryota > Viridiplantae > Streptophyta > Magnoliopsida > Caryophyllales > Amaranthaceae > Suaeda > Suaeda aralocaspica. Next base: position 1,317,426 of record PYUH01000193.1, read on the forward strand.
TTTAAGCAGGAAACGTGAGTTAAATGTAACAGAGACAGTTGCACTCACCGAGGAATACAGTAACCGAGTTAACGTGAGTTAAATCTCCTCCTAAGTTGAAGGATCCAGACAGTTTTTCAATTCCATGTAATATAGGTCCTTTATTTATTGATAAGGCTCTATGTGATTTAGGAGCTAGTGTAAGTGTGATGCCCTTATCAATTTGTAAGAAGCTTGACATGGGAGAACTTAAATTTACTAATGTTACTTTGCAGATGGCGGATAGAACTGTAAAACACCATAAGGGTGTTTTAGAAGATGTACATGTTAGAGTAGGAAAATTCTTCATTCCTGTTGACTTTGTTGTCCTTGATATTAATGAGGATGCTCATATCCCCATCATTCTACGTACAACCTTCCTACATACTGCAGGTGCCGTCATTGATGTTAAAAATGGAAGTTTAACTCTTTCTGTAGGGGATGACAAAGTGACATTCAATCTTAATAATGCAGTAAAAAACCCCATGATAGAGCAGTCATGTTATAGGATCGATATTATTGGTGAAATTGTTTTGGATGACATGCCTCGATCCCTTACAAAGGATCCCCTAGAGGCCATTTTGTGTTTGGATGCTAATGCAGGTGATGGAGATTCGGAAATTGATGCTATAGGCCATGAATTGAACAATGAGAAGATGACTTTAGAGGAGAGCCAAAGGTATCAATCATTGCCTCAACAATCATATGCCATTAAAGAGGTAACACAGCCCAAAATGAAACCCTTTCCCCCTAATTTGAAATATGCTTTTCTAGATGATGCCGAGTTATATCCAGTCATAGTTAGCTCTAAATTTACCGATACTCAACTTGAAAAGTTGCTTGCTGTGCTTAAAACTCACAAAAAGGCTATTGGTTATACACTTGATGATCTAACTAGAATAAGTCCTATTTTTTGCATGCATAGAATTCATCTAGAAGAAGGCCATAAGCCTTGTATACAGGGACAAAGGAGACTTAACTCTAACATGTAGGAAGTGGTGAAGAAAGAGGTTCTCAAACTTCTTGATGTAGGTATCATTTATGCTGTGCCAGATTCTCAATGGGTAAATCCAGTGGAGGTAGTCCCTAAGAAGGGGGGAACAAGTGTTGTGTGAAATGATAAAAATGAACCTATCCCCACTAGGGTTGTTACACGTTTGCGAATGTGCACTGATTACCAGAAAGTAAATGTTGCCACCAAAAAGGATCATTTCCCTCTACATTTTATTGATCGAATGTTAGAAAGGCTAGCAACTAATACATATTTTTGGTATCTAGATGGTTATTCTGGGTTCTTCCAAATACCTATCCATCCTGATGATCAATCTAAAACTACATTTACATGCCCCTACGACACTTTTGCTTACCGTAGAATGCCTTTTGGTCTATGTAATGCACCTGCGACTTTTCAAAGATGTATGATGGCTATATTTTCTGAGTTCATGGAGTTTAGCATGGAAGTCTTCATGGATGATTTTAGTTTCTATGGTACTGATTTTGATTTATGTTTGGCTAACCTAACTAAAGTGCTTAAAAGATGTGAACAGGTGAATTTGGTCCTCAATTGAAAGAAATGTCACTTTATGGTGACGGAAGGAATTGTCTTAGGACATCTAATCTCTGAAAGAGGTAATGAAGTAGATAAAGCTAAAATCCAAGTCATTGGACAATTACCTCCACCAGTAAGTGTAAAAGGTGTTAGAAGCTTTCTAGGTCATGTAGGGTTTTACCGTAGATTCATCAAAAATTTCACTAAAATTGCTAAACCCTTAACACAACTGCTATTAAAAGATGTAGAGTTTAATTTCACCGATGAATGTCTTGAATCTTTTAATTTGATCAAACAGGCACTAATCTCAGCACCAAATATTCGATCACCTGATTGGGAATTACCTTTTGAAATTATGTGTGATGCTAGTGACTATGCTGTAGGTGCCGTGTTAGGTCAGAGGAAAGACAAGATTTTGCATGCTATTTACTATGCTAGTAACACTTTAGATCCAGCTCAAATTAACTATGCAACAACTGAAAAAGAACTGCTTGCTATAGTGTATGCTCTCGATAAATTTCGCTCTTATCTTATAGGTTTGAAAGTTATTATTTACACTGACCATGCAGCTTTAATGTACTTACTTGGCAAGAAAGAAGCAAAACTGAGGCTTATTATGTCGATCTTGCTCCTTCAGGAGTTCGATCTAGAAATCCGTGACAAGAAAGGTGCAGAAAATGTGGTTGCAGATCACCTATCTAGGATTCGATATGAAGATGGGGAGATTTCAACTCCTATTGATGACTCTTTTTCTGATGACCATCTTTTGGCTGTGATTTCTAACACTCCATGGTTTGATGATTATGTTAATTATGTAGTTGGAGGAGTGTTACCTCCCGATCTTACTTGTTAGCAACGGAAAAAGTTTTTACATGATGTTAGGCGTTATTTTTGGGATGACCCTAACTTGTTTCGTGAGTGTGCAGATGGCTTATATCGCAGGTGTGTACCAGATTGGGAGGGCTATGGAGTTCTGCACCATTGCCACTCATCACCCTATGGAGGACATGCTGGGTCCGCCAAAACGATGTTTAAGGTATTGCAATCCGGTTGCTATTGGCCTACGATACTAAAGGATGCTAGAGACTTGGTCATGTCTTGTGATTCGTGCCAACGGAAAGGTAACATCTCATAATGGCATGAAATGCCACAAACAGGTATTTTAAAAGTTGAAATCTTCGATGTTTGGGGTATTGATTATATGGGTCCATTCCCTGCTTCTAACGGTAATCGTTTTATATTGGTCGCTGTGGATTATGCTTCCAAATGGGTGGAAGCAATTGCTTCGCCCCATAGTGATGCTAACACCGTTTTAAGAATGTTGAAGCAGGTTATTTTTCCTAGATTCGGAATCCCTAGAGCTATCATTAGTGATGGGGGAACGCACTTTCATGAGAAAAGGTTGGATAAGCTGCTAGAGAAATATAGTGTTTGCCATAGGACGGGATTGGCATATCACCCATAAACCAGTGGTCAAGTCGAGGTTTCAAACCGAGAAATCAAGTCCATTCTAGAGAAGACGGTTGCGAAATCGAGAAAGGATTGGAGTAGCAAGCTTCATGATGATTTATGGGCATATAGAACATCGTTTAAAACTCCAATTGACACTTCCCCATATAGATTAGTTTATGGAAAAGCGTGCCATCTTCTAGTAAAACTTGAATACAAAGCTTATTGGGCAATCAAGGAATTAAACATGGATGCTAAGCTTGCGGGTGAAAAACGGTTGCTACAGTTGAATGAATTAGATGAATTTCGGCTAGGAGCATATGATAGTGCCAAAATTTATAAAGAAAAGACGAAAAAATGGCACGATAAACGAATCATGAAAAGAGAGTTTCAAGTCGGTGATAAGGTTTTATTGTTTAACTCAAGACTTCAATTATTCCGTGGAAAGCTGAAATCTAGATGGAGTGGCCCCTTTGCAGTCATAAATGTTAGCAAATTTGGCCATGTTGAAGTTCAAAGTGAAAAGGGTGAAATATTCAAATTTAACGGTCAACGGTTGAAGCCATACTATGAAGAAGATGTCATCGGTTTGGTTGAAGTCATCCAACTCGATGATACCAAGACGCCTTTGATCAATGATGCAGCCATGGTCAAGCTAGTGACGTTAAAAGAGCGCTCCTCGGGAGGCAACTCGAGCTTTCTATCCCTTCTTTTCTCTTTTTGCATGTTTTTGCGTGTTCTTGTGTGTTTTAGTAGTTTAGTTTAGTTTAGTTTAGTTTAGATTTTGTTTTGATTTTGTGAAGTCTAGCTAAGGGTCTAACTGTTTAATGTTTTATTGGGGTAATTAAGGAGAGTTTAAGAGTTAAAATGTGCTTAAGTGTTGATTAATAATAATAATTTATAAGTTAATTCATTAATTAGGGAGAAAAAGAAAAAAAAATCAGCAAAAATGACTTGCAAAGAGTACATGCGGGCGCAGCAGTCAAACACCTACTCCTTCTATGCGCCCGCATTTTAAAACAGAAGGCTCATGGTTTCTCTACAGGCTTCACCTGCGGGCGTAGCCTTTAAAAGGGATTTGTTCCCTGCGGGCGCAGCACGCTCCTACGGACACCCTTTCGCCTTTTGTTTTTTTTTCCTTTTTTCGCGTGTGGCCTCATAAACTAACCGTTTCTTATTTTTTCGGCCCCCCTCCCCTTATTATTATTATCCTTATATTATTATTATTATTATTATTATTATTATTATTATTATTATTATTATTATTATTATTATTATTATTATTATTATTATTATTATTATTATTATTATTATTATTAATATTATTATTATTTTATCTTTTTATTATCAATATTATTTTTAATTTCCTAAACTCTCAATCTATCTTCTTCTTCCTCTCTCACACCATTAAAACCCCAAAAACCTTCAACTTCAAATCACCATAACTCACTCCATACTACTCTTAATCACTTGAAATTTTAACACAACACTCCTCTCACTACAGTAAACAACATCTTGGAGTTAAAATTTGGAAAAAACTCACGAATTGCATAACCTAGGGTTCGAAATTTGAGTTCAATATGGGCTTGATTTGTGGGTTACTTCTTCAATTTTCTTCAAATTTCTTGCTCTATTATCATCTACTAAGGTTTAATTTCCTTTTTATCCAATATATATGAAGTTTTATGAAGTTTTCATGAATTTTCAATTTTTGGGTATTTTTATTACGAATTTAATTAATCACTCTAAACTTGATTGTTGTTGTTCACGAGTGTTTACTAGCTATTTTTATGCTTCATTATAATGTTTGGAGTTGTTAATGATAAGTAATTGGAATTTTTTGTGCTTTATTGTTGAGCAAGATTTCCATGAAATTTTTGATGATTATTCATGAAGTTGTTGTTAATTAGGAGTGTCAACTAGTTAAATTCATGTGTAAAGTCTTTAGAATGCTTAAAATCATGCTTTTGATTACTTCATTGCTTATTTAGAACTCTAGCTTTACTCATGAATTTTTACTAGCAACTTCCATATTGAACATTATGCTTTTAAAATGTTTAGTAGTTGCTACTTATCTTAACTAGTCATTCTAACTTGTTCTTAAATCTCATTGAAGTTGTTTGGATGTGTTTATGTAATGGTGTAAGTTGGTTTTTGGTGTTGCACTTGATGCTCTTTTATGAATATGAGCTTGGACATGTTGGTGTTAGAGGCATAGTATGCAAGTAATGCTTAAGTTTGAATTTTTTTGGTTGCACTCTTGGCTTTAGTTGATTAGAACTTTGTAGTTCTCATTAGTTTAGATGCATTTACAAATCCTGTTTGTAACTTTGATTGTATGATGACTACAATGCCTTGATTTTTTTTTTATCATGCTTTCACATCTTATTATTCTTTATGCTTTCATGATTGACATGATTTTGGTTTCGAGACTTGCTTTAATGGAATGCTAATCTCTGTCTTTCCTGCATATGTCTTATAGGATCATGAGGAAATCAATTGCCAAACTACTTGGCGGAGGCCCAAGAAGTCTCAGAAAACCGAGGCATCCTCTTCAGCTTCAAAGGGAAAGCAGCCATCTTCCTCCAGAACACCACCTCAGAACCGTCAGGACAGACAGAAACGTCTTGATAAGCTCTCGAAAAGAACAATCAGGTCCACACGGTTCTTCCACAAAGAAACATGTGACAAGCTTGGTATCACCGATCAAGTGATGAGAATGGCTTACCGGATTGGATGGGGAAACTAGATCAATGCCAATATGCCCGGTCCTGATGGAATAACCCAGCAGGTCCCACACACATACCGGGAGCTCACCTTGGAGTTCCTATCCAGTTACCACTTCCATATCTCGCAGGAGACCCCTAGTGCTGAAAGAAAGACACACATTAGTTTCACCATCTACGGGCAGCACTATGAGATGGATGTTGATGAACTAAATGAGCGGTTTTTATAGAACCCCAAAAATGCAGTTTGTTCTACAACTAAGCATGAGTGGGGACCGTACTTTGAGGGAGCCTAGTGGGAGAGAATCACTGATGGCAGCTCCACCTTCGCTTCTACCACCGCCAAAGCATTAGAGGTATAGTATCTTGCCCTTCGGTATTTCCTGCGGTTCATGGTTTACTGCTTATTTTCTAGAGGAGAATTAGGGAAAGTTTACCCTGATGAGATCAAACTATTATGGATGGTGACAGAGGGATATGCCAGACAACCTCTCCATTATAACTCCAGGTTCTTTCTAGCCCGCCGGTTTGCTGAAATTGCAGAGGGGATCACTAACACTGACACTATCTATATAGGTGGCATGATTACATGGCTGGCCCACACCCTAGGTCATACTAAGGAGATCCACCAGTTAAGCCCGATCGAGGAAAACCCCTACCTCGACACGACTGCCTGAGAGCTGCTAACTTCCATAGACATTATTAGAGAGGGAACATACCAGGAGCACCCAGACGGCCAGAACCCTTGGAGGATCCCACCTGACAATATCCCACTGCAGGAGAGAGCAGATTCAGAGAAGAGGGTCGTGCAGATGGTCAACCTGATTCAGCAAGCAGGCGGCTAGGCCCAGCATCCACTAGCTCCACCACGACATAGCTATGCTGGTCACTCCTCCTCCACATTCGGCATGATTCCCCTGATGAACCGAGTTGATGATATGCATCTCTATAACCAGCAGCGGTTCGACAGGATAGATCATTCACTTCGAGGACTCCGCTCTGATGTTGATTTGCTATAGAGAGTCTAGTGGAGGGAGCACACGAGCAATGTTGCAGCTGGGATGGTTCAAGGATTCCCGAACCATCCTAACTGGCCACTTACATATGATCCTAGCACTGAACCCACCTCTTACCCCTACCAGCCGTTCTATGACCAGCACTACCCTAGGTACTGGGGACCCGGTCAGTAGAGCTTGGCTTCGCCTCCTTCCTCTACTTTGCACGGTTATTTGTCCCGGGATGAGACAAAATTTTTGTTTGGTGGGAGGATTTATGTATTTTTGTACTTTTAGCTTAGTTTTTTTTTTCTTTTTTTTTTCTTTCATTTTTGCCTTGTTTTCTTTTTCTTTTTCCTCTTATTTTTTTTTACCTTTTTCTTTGGAGTTTGGTTTGTTTCGTTTCCTTTTCAGGATTTAATTCGAGCGAGATGTATTATTGATTCAGTACTTAGTTGGACTCCTGTTAGGAATTGATACCGGCTTGGTTAGATCACTCCAACTTCTCTTTTGTTTTCTTTTTGTGTGCTTAGTCAGTTTTAACTGCTTTCTTAGTTTAGTTTTATTGCTTTCTTAGGACTGTTGCATGGTTTGTATCATTCATTAGGAATGGGAGTTTACATGTGACCAAAAAGATTGTACTGTTTTCTTAGGTTTAATTTTAGACAGAATTGGCTGAATGGATTATTCGTGTCCCGGTTGAATTCTATTGTTGGAATTGACTACTTCTGGACCCCTATGCTTATTTTGAAAACATTATGACTCTTGACTGCGGATGGATCCACATGTGTGATTTGTTAGCTATGACTTGAATTTGATTGCTTGATTTCCTTTTATTGGTCAACTCTTCTCAACCTTGCTTGGGTCTTGGACTTGAACTGTGTTAACGGGAGGATTTGAGCCACTTTGAATATAAATTCATTCATATTTTCTTTTCATGTGTGCTTAGTTCCTGGTGCAATTATGATCTTGGGTTTGACTTTGGATTCTAGTAGCTTTAATTGTGGAATTTGTGTATGTTGCGCATGATAAAAGGCTCTCATTTCTTCTTTTGAGCTTCAGAATTTAATTTCCCACATTTAAATTTTCTCTTGATCCCATGTTTTGAGCTTTTATCCCTTTCATTTGTATTCTAGCCATATTACAAGCCTATTAGCCTTATTGCATAATGCATTATATGCCCAAACTTGGTTTGGGGGAGTTCAAGTAGTTGTGATGTTGTTAAAATAAAGTTTTGAAGGGTGTTATGGAGGATTGATGGTGAAATAGTTGGAAACGTTGTTGTTGAAAGTTAAATTATAAAGTTTCACATATAAGGCTCTGCATACCAATGTCTAGGCTGTTGTAGTTAATGAAAAAGTCATATTTTGTTCATGGCCTAGTTATGTATATGTGATGATTATGTTTATTGTTTATTGAATTCTAAGCAAAAACAAATCATTAAGAGTCGTGAAACTATGTTTTATTATGCATGAAAAATAAAGTGAAAAAAAATTTATGAAAGCATAATAAAGTTGAAAAAAAAAGAAGAAGAAGATGAAAAAAATAGAAGTTTAAAGTTTGTGAAGTAGTGGTTGATGATTGAATTATGAGATTTACGGTGTTGATGTGAAAAATAAAAAAAAGTTTGGTTTGAGTTGGTTGAATTGGATGATGGAGAATGTTGATGTTTTCCCTCGATTTTATATGCGTATACCCCGCATTCCACCACATTATCCCAAAATTTTATCCTACCCATCACCCTAGCCACATTACAAGCTTATTAAAGTCCTTTTTAATCTTCGTGCACATGCTATCGTTATTATGAAGTGAATCCTTTGTCAAGGTCGTAGAGTATTAATTGCATTTCGAGTCAACATTTAGGATGAGCGGATACCCTCAAACACTTGCATGAGGTGTGAGATGTGGGTTTCGGGTTCTTAAAATTGCATTTAAACACATTTTGCATTGCATTCCACATTTGGTTGGGAGGTGAGGGTTAGAGCTTCATTGTTATAAGCTCATCATTAATTCGTGAGCTACTCTAGTCATCGATTCATTAACCTTGCTTGGTCGGTTTTGTTTGTCCCATATTTAGGAAGGACGGTAATTGGATGCTTAATTGGCTGGCCTTGATCCATGTGTCTTCGGATGTTCTCTTGAGTTATGATGCTTACCTTGTTTTTATGGGGTGTAGTCAATTTCGTTGTGTTTTGCTCGGGATGACCAAAGGTTCGGTTTGGGGGAATTTGATATACGTGTTTTATGTTGTGTTTTTCCCTCATTTTTGGTTGAGTCTTGTGCTTAATAGTTAAGTTTGTGGCTTTGTTTTGATTAAATATCGTATTTCGATGTTAAGTTATGTTTTGGAACGGTTTTTGCATCTTCAGTTGACTTTTAGAACCTTTTACGGTTATATTATAATCTTTCGGTTATTACGCGTGGTTTTCGGTTTTGATTATATGTTATAGGAGCGTAATAGAGAGTTGTGAAGTCATTGGAGACTAAAATGAGTCAAAATATGCTTGCCTCGGGATGCATGCCAAGTTACGAGAAGCCACGAATGAGATTCGAAGAATCGAGCAAAGAACTCAAGCAAGATCATCGAAAAGTCGTTCATCATTATTCATGCGGGCGCAGCCTTGAAAGCTTCTTTGATCTATGCGCCCGCAACATAGATCATCAGCTTCAAAACTGGCAAACCACAAGGGCTGCAGGCGCAGGGAACACACCAAGTTTGTGCTATGCGGGCACAGGTGGCTGTTTTCTTGGTCCGATTTTTCCATCCGTGCGGTTTTGCTTCGTGGGTTTTAATTAATTAAAAACCCAAATCCTATATATACTCTATGTAAAGGGGGCACGAACCTACCTAGTTTTTATAGTATTTTTAGACCTAGGAATCCAAAATCACTTTTTCTCTCTAGAATTTTAGGATTAATCACTTTATTCATGAATTCAAGGTTTCAATCAATGCAATTCAATCTTTATTTTGGTAATCTCTTTCCTTATGCTTTTTAATTCTTTTAGTTTCATGATTCTCTTTAATTTCTTAGTTTTTAGTTTAGATTAATTAGTTTTGCTATTTTGGTTTTTAATTTAGTTTTATTAGTAATTAATTCTAGGGTTTTTAGTTTAGATTAATTAATTCTTTGTTCATGATCATGTTGTTTGATTTCAATTTTGCTTTTGTTCCCTTAATTATGAGTGAGTAGTCGTTTTCTCTAGGGTTAGGGGATCTATGATCATAACTTGAATTTAAATTATGTTTTCTAATTAGTTCTTGGCTTCTAACTGAATTCCTATTATTGATTTCTAGTGATTGCAATTTAATTGTGGCCAGATTTAGTTGTAAGTTAGGTTATTGTTGAAATCGAGGCCAAGAGGTAAGATTACCACAATTAGACCACTGAATAATAGGCAAAAACGAATTTAGCGAGAGCCGGTAAAGGAGTTTTGAGGGAGTCTAAGTTCGAGAGGATTAGTGAGCCCTAGTTCAATGAATGCCAATGAATTGATTAGTGAGTGTTAATTGAGTTTGTTGATTGATCATAGTGAACCGATAGCTCTAGGTTTCCATTATTAGAGTTTAACCGTTATTTTCCCGTCATTTCTTTAGTTTCAAATCTTAGTCTTCCTAGTTTTAGAAACCATTTATTGAAATTTCCACCAAGGCCCCTTACACGCTTTAGGCTTTTTAGGGCTAGTAGAATTTAATAGCTTCCCTGAGGATTCGATCCCTACTTCCCTAGCTATATTAGTTAGAGTTGTTTAGTTATTTTTGAGTGGTGTGCGACAACTTGTTCAGAACTCCATAGCAAAATGGAGTAGCTGAAAGAAAGAATAGAACGATTCTCAATATGGCCAGATTAATGTTGAAAAACAAGAAGATGCCTAAAGAGTTTTGGGCAGAAGAAGTTGCATGTGCAAGCTACTTGTCAAGTCGTTCACCAACAAGGAGTTTGAAGAACGTGACACCTCAAGAAGCTTGGAGTGGATGGAATCCAAGTGTATCACATTTTCGCATATTTGGTTCCATTGCTTATCCACAAGTACCCAAGCAACTCATGTCTAATCTTGATGATCAAAGTGAGAAACTCCTTTTCATCGGATATGATGAAAAATCTAAGGGTTATAAGTTATTTAATCCAAATAACAACAATATGGTGATTAGTAGAGATGTAGAATTTGATGGAGAAGTAATATGGGAGTGGAGTACAGAAAAGGAAGAATGTTAGTTTTGACAAAAAATGATAGTTAAACTAGAGACAAGTAAAGCAGAGACAAGTATAGAGAGAGTGAGAGACAAGTAGAGAACAAGCGATTTTAGCGAGGAAACCTTTCGTAGGCCCTATAGGAAGGAAAAAACCTCAACCACTAGGGATTTTGACTCAATTCTCTTTTTACTAACTAGGGCCAACGACACTGTTATAATCCTAGTTAGTATGGAATTCTCCAAGTACCACTCAGTAATTGTTCCCCCTGAACAAGTTCTTCTCTTTCTCTTTTGGTGGTTAGACCAGCCTTCTCTCTTCTCTATGTACGACTTACTACTCTCTATTCTCTAAGTACAACTCAGTACATTCTATTCTCTAAGTACAACTCAGTACTTTCTATTCTCTAAGTACAACTCAGTACTAGATCCCTTGAACTTGTTCCCCTGAACGAGTTCTTCTCTTTCTCTTTCTCGTTACAGGTGATTCACTCAAATCACTCTTCTTTCCCGAACTCAAGATTACAGACTCATAAAAGTAAACACAATCCTAGTACAACTAACTCTTGTACCTAGTCTTGTATGCCTTCAGTGATTTGCTTAAGCTTTGGTTCAATTCTTCTATTCTGATCTTCAGTATTTATAGTGAAATAACAAGTAGGGTTTTTTCTGATTTCCTTCCTTGTTTTCACGCTTCATATCTCACCAATATCTTGGTGAATATTCTTTATACAGTGAATTTAGATCAATTCTCAATCTAGATTCACATGCTTCTTTTCTTCAGAGATTTTTTACTGTAATCTTTTGTCAATATCTTTACGAAATATCTTCAAAGATCTTTATGGTATCTTCTTAGAATATACTTTCCATATCTTCTGAGAATATACTTTGAACTCTTGTTGTCATATATTCTCTGAATACACTCAAGTGTTGACATAAATCTTCTGAATTACGTATGATTTATTTTAGGGATGGCAGTTCAGGCCGAGTCTGATCCTACTCCGCTCCGATCCGAGCAAAAAATCTACCTCTGAATCCGCCTTAAAATAATCCGCTTCCAACTCCGCCAAAAAAATCTGACTCCGAGTTTAAGTCGGAGTCGGATGCTAAAAATAATCCGAGTTAACCGACAATTAATCTGACTCTACCGGATCCCCGACTCCGACTCCGCCTTTTATTTCTCTACTTATTAGGTATAATAATAATTATTATCGTTTATTATACTATCATTAACATTTTAATTATTTCTACTAAACTAATAAAACTATAATTTATGTGTTAATATAACTAATTATACACATATATGGCGGCTATTAAATGGTTATCAACTTATCGTTAGAGTTGGCAATCACTCCGCTTCGACTAACTCCGCTTAAATCCGAAGAAAAAAATCTGCTCCGACTCCGCCACGAAAAAATCCGCCTTTGACTCCGATTAAATAATCCGACTACAATCGGAGGCGGAGTCGGATCCTACATAATCCGATCCGATTCCGACCTGTTCCATCCCTAATTTATTTCGATACTTCCTTGAGACAACTGAATTTGAGACAAGTTCTTCTGTTGGTATAACAACTACTAATGTATGTTTAGCTTGACATGAAACAAGTAACCCATTAATAGTATGTGTTTGTCATCATCAAAACCCCTAGGGTCAACAATATTCCCCCTTATTGATGATGACAAACACTTAAACAAAAATATAATGTATAGAATAACTTGAAGCTAAAACAAACAAATTAACAAAATCAATCAGATTATTAAAAAGATGAGTTAAAAGAGAAAGGCAGTTTCAAGCATGAGAGGCTAGAGACAAGGGATACTTCGATATTTTTGTCTCTTCTATTTCTTCTTTTCCCCCTTTTGACATCAGCTAAAGTACTTTGGCATATCACAGCATCAATAGATAAGTCATAGTCAGAGAGCATCATATATCAAAAGCATTAATAATATCAAGCCATTAGTTAAACATAACTATCCAGCATTAACAGTCAAAGTCCTCAAAAAAAAAAAAATGTAATTAAAACAGTTGAAACAAGTAGAAAAATAGGGAAAAGCTTCAAAATAAACTAAGCATTTGATTTTTTTTTGTTTTTTTTTTTCATTTTTTGTTTTTTTTGTTTTTTTTTTCGGGGGGGGGGGGGGGTGTTATCATTCATTAGCATCATCAGGATGGCAACAGGGGCAGTGTCAGTACGTTGTTCAGCTGGCTTGGTTGTCTCTCCCCTGCCTTCATTCACATGTTCCTCCTCATTGTCCTGGGCTTCTTCTTCTTCTATTATGACATCATCGAGAAAGTGGCTGACTTTGGCCTTGAGATCAATCATCTCATCCCCTAAAGCATCCATCCTCCTCTCTACATCATCCAGCCTTTTCAGTAGTATCCCTTTCAATATATCTTGCTTATTCATTACTTCCTGAACATCGACAACCAACTGAGCCATCAGATAACCTACTTTGGCCACGGAATACTTCTCAAATCCTACTATAGTGTCAATAGGTTGAACCTCCACCACCTTTGGCTCTTTACACTTAGAGGCAAGCCTTTGGCTCTTCCGTGCTCCAGATTCCTTCTCAACAAGCTTATTTGTAGGTTTGGCTCTTGCTTTAAATTGAACCACACCATCAATAATTTCAATCTTAAGGAAGGACAAGGAATTTTTACTAAGGATGTCAGTAAAGCTTGGAGCAACTAAATGCTTCTTTGGAATGGTAGTATGCTGAGCTATGAGATATGCAGCGAAGCACCATAGCCTAGAGTATTTTGATTTTCAATACAATGAGTGAGATGTTTAGCCATGACAGAAGCAAAGTTTATTTTTATTTTTGTGGCTAGGCAGTACATGTACGCAAGATCAAGCATTGTTGCCTTCCCACGTTCATAAGTCCGTGGGAGCACATTCTTGCGCACAAGGGTAAACAACAACTTACTCAATGCACTCATATCACTCACTTTCACAGTAGTTCACCCACGCCTTCCACCAAAATACTCAACTACTACATCATTCACAATTCCTTCTCCAAAATAAATAATTACTCTTTGTTTAGCATAATAATCATAACCTTCCAAACTTAATTTAAAAGAAGTAGCAAAAGTTTTAGTAGTCAATTGTATAATTTTTCCATTAACTACTCCAGCACAACTATCCCCAATTCGTGTAAATGTACCACATAATGCAAATACATCGGTATATGATTAACAAAGCATTCTCCAAACAAGAAATTCCATCCTTGAAATTCAATTCAGTCAAGGATTTGATCAAACTTACTTTGTTTGCACCACTTTAAATCGATCTCCAAACCACGCACTAATAGATTTGTGCTTTGGTCTCCATCGATTTCACCTTTTCCATAATCATCGTCTGTCTCCTCCTCCTCAACTTGCTCTTTTTCTGCTGTTAACTCATTTTCCTCGTCACCGTCAACCACTTCGATCTCCCTTTTGCACTTTGAGCCCAATTCTTTCGAAGTTAGGGTTTGGGACTTTTGGGTTTTTTCGGTTTTAGAAGAGGTAAGAGATGTGGATTTTTGTGTTGGAACATTTGGTGCAGCAACAAAGGTAGACTTGTGTTTATCATCAACTTGGATATTGGTTGTCACTATTGTCGTTGCAAGAAGGGGCAAAGAAAATAGACGTTTGCAAGAGAAGAATTTTGAGTTTTTGAATTTAAATTTGAACGAGTGTGTAGTTGTGGTAGGTAGATGGTGTTTAGAGGTATAAATAGATTGGAAGAGACATTTAAAGAGTTGGGTTCATTTAATTTGGGCTTATGAACTTGGTTGGGCCTTTAATGCGACATCTGAATGTGAAGGACGTGCTCAAAACGCGTACCATTGATTAATTCCCCCTAAATTTTACGGTTTTTTTTGTACTTAGTTTACAGAGAAGGTTTTAAAAAAACAGAAAATTTGACTAAAAGGTTTTGAGGACAAATACCATAAAATGCTATCAAGTATGTAAATTAGGCAGTTTAATAGTATTATTGTGATCTCAATATGCTTACCCTAGACTTATGTGCATACAAAATTAATTGTACCATGTTTGTGTATGCTTGCCAATCTAGACTTAGTCATTAAAGGCTTTGGAGCTAGGATGATTATCTTAATCTAATCATCCCAAGTTCAAGTCTCAATTTTTCATGCCTTTCTCTAGGTAATGGTTTAGTGAGGATGTCGGCTATTTGTTGTTCAGTGGCACAAAATTCCATTTTGACTAATTTCTTCTCAACACTTTCTTTTAAGAAGTGGTGCCTTATGTGACTGTGCTTTACTCTTGAGTGATGAACTGGGTCTTTAGAAATATAAATGACACTAGTGTTGTCACAGTAAATAGAAACGCATTCAAATTTAACACCAAAGTCTCTAACCTGTTGTTTGATCCAAATCATTTGAGAGCAACATGCTGCTGCAGCCACTCATTCTGCTTCAACTGTGGACAAGGATATTGTATTTTGTTTCTTTGAACTCCATGAAACCAGACTTGTCCCTCGGAATTGTACCATCCCAGATGTACTTTTACGATTTACCAAATCGATCACTTGCATAGTCAACATCTGCAAAACCTACTAGATCAAATGAGTTACTACTAGGATAGAACAAGCTTAAGTCACTTGTTCCTTTGAGATACCTTAAAATCTTTTTAACAGCCTTTAAATGTGATTCCTTGGGATTGGCTTGAAATCTAGCACATACTCCCACACTGAAAGCTATGTCAGGTCTACTAGCAGTTAGATATAATAAAGAACCAATTATACCCCTATACTGTTTTTGATCAATAGTTGTACCATTTATGTCTTCATCTAAACGTGTACCTGTACCCATAGGTGTATGGTTGTCTTTGGAATTTTCAAGATCGTAATTTTTCAGTAGTTCTTTGATGAAATTTTGTTGATGAATCATAATTCCTTCCTAAGTTTGCTTGATTTGCAGCCCTAGGAAGAAGTTTAATTCTCCCATCATACGCATTTCAAACTCTTTACTCAATAGAACTGCAAAATACTTGCACAAAGGCTCATTAGTAGCACCGAAGATAATATCATCAACATAAATTTATACTACTAAAATATGAGTGCCTTTGATTTTCAAAAACAAAGTTTTATCAATTTTTCCTCTTTTGAAGTTATTATATAAAAGAAAATTTGAAAGTCTGTCATACCATGATCTAGGAGCTTTCTTAAGTCCATAAAGAGCCTTGTCAAGCTTATAGACATGGTTAGCAAAATCAACATTTTCAAAACCAGGAGGTTGTTCCATGTAGACATTTTCCTTTAAGTAACCGTTAAGGAAGGCACATTTGACATCCATTTGAAATAACCAAAATCCCATATAGGCAGCGAAAGCAATTAAAATTGTAATGGCTTCTAATCTTGCTACAGGAGCAAAAGTCTCCTCAAAATCAATACCCTCTTGCTGATTGTAACCTTTTACCACTAACCTGACTTTGTTTCTGACAATTGTGGTAGGTAGATGGTGTTTAGAGGTATAAATAGATTGGAAGAGACATTTGAAGAGTTTGGTTCATTTAATTTGGGCTTACGAACTTGGTTGGGCCTTTAATGGGACATCTGAATATGAAGGACATGCTCAAAACGCGTAGAAGTTTCACCATTGATTAATTCCCCCTAAAATTTATGGTTTTTTTTTGCTTAGTTTACAGAGAAGGTTTTAAAAAACGGAAAGTTCGACTAAAAGGTTTTGAGGACAAATACCATAAAATGCTATCAAGTATGTAAATTAGGCAGTTTAACAGTATTATTGTGATCTCAATATGCTTATCCTAGACTTATGTGCGTACAAAATTTATTGTACTATGTTTGTGTATGCGTGCCAATCTAGACTTAGTCATTGAAGGCTTTAGAGCTACGATGAATATCTTAATCTAATCATCCCAAGTTCAAGTCTTAATTTTTCATGCCTTTCTCTAGGTAATGGTTTAGTGAGGATGTTGGCTATTTGTTTTTCAGTGGCACAAAATTCCATTTTGACTAATTTCTTCTCAACACTTTCTTTTAAAAAGTGGTGCCTTATGTGAATGTGCTTTACTGGTGAGTGATGAACTGGGTCTTTAGAAACACAAATGGCACTAGTGTTGTCACAGTAAATACAACACACATTCAAATTTAACACCAAAATCTCTAACCTGTTGTTTGATCCTTTTAACAACCTTGAGATCCTTTTAACAACCTTTAAATGGGATTCCTTGGGATTGGCTTGAAATCTAGCACATACTCCCACACTGAAAGCTATGTCAAGTCTACTGGCAGTTAGATATAATAAAGAACCAATCATACCCCTATACTGTTTTTGATACACAGTTGTAACATTTATGTCTTCATCGATCTAAACGTGTACCTGTAGCCATAGGTGTATGGTTGTCTTTGGAATTCTCTAGACCGTATTTTTCAGTAGTTCTTTGATGTATTTTTGTTGATGAATCATAATTCCTTCCTCAGTTTGCTTGATTTGTAGCCCTAGGAAGAAGTTTAATTCTCCCATCATACTCATTTCAAACTCTTTACTCAATAGTTCTGCAAAATACTTGCACAAAGGCTCAATAGTAGCACCAAAGATAATATCATCAACATAAATTTGTACTAGTAAAATATGAGTGCCTTTGGTTTTCAAAAACAAAGTTTTATCAATTTTTCCTCTTTTGAAGTCATTATATAAAATAAAATTTGAAAGTCTTTCATACCATGATCTAGGAGCTTGCTTAAGTCCATAAAGAGCCTTATCAAGCTTATAGACATGGTTAGGAAAATCAACATTTTCAAAACCAGGAGGTTGTTCCACGTAGACATTTTCCTTTAAGTAACCGTTAAGGAAGGCACATTTGACATCCATTTGAAACAACCAAAATCCCATATAGGCAGCGAAAGCAATTAAAATTCTAATGGCTTCTAATCTTGCTACAGGAGCATCTTGCTTATTGTAACCTTTTACCACTAACCTGGCTTTGTTTCTGACAACTGTTCCATATTCATCAAGCTTGTTCCTATACACCCATTTACGTCACATGACTTTTTGATGTTCAGGCTTAGGTTCAGGATGCCATACCTTGTTTCTTTCAAATTCAGTTAGTTCCTCTTGCATAGCTATGATCTAATCTGGGTCACCTAGGGCTTCTTTGTGATTCCTTGGTTCAAGCGTTGAAAGAAATGCATTGAAGGCGCAGAAATTTCTTATTTGAGACCTTGTTTGTGTCCCTTTGTCTATCTCACTTATGATGAGATCCATGGGATGTGAGCTTTGATGTTTCCAAGGCTTGGGCTAAAACTCCCTGTGTGGTGTGACTTCTCCATTGTTGGCATCCACAACTGGTTGTTCCACCTCTTCTGTCTCTTCAAGTGTCTCTGGTGTGCTCACCTGTCCAAGTTCATTACTTTGT
The DNA here is from genome assembly GCA_016808085.1 of Suaeda aralocaspica. Taxonomy (NCBI): domain Eukaryota; kingdom Viridiplantae; phylum Streptophyta; class Magnoliopsida; order Caryophyllales; family Amaranthaceae; genus Suaeda; species Suaeda aralocaspica. The sequence goes on from PYUH01000193.1 coordinate 1,335,738, forward strand.
TCCTATTCCTCATGTTGATCAGTTGTCTTCTGGATATGAGGACATTCTTTTGCAACTTGTTCATCATCACCTGTTCTTTTGTCACCTGTAAAATGTGTTAGTCCAATTTCAAATTCATCATCATCCTGGCCCTCATGAGACATGATGTCAGTTTCATCGAACATAATGTGAACACTTTCCTCAACACACATTGACCTTTTATTATAAACTCTATAAGCTTTGCAATGACTTGAATACTCTAGAAAAACTGCTTCCTCACTTCTCTCATCAAATTTTCCTAGGTGTTTCTTACCGTTGTTGTGCAGGAAGCATTTACCACCAAATGTTCTTAGGTAAGAGACATTTGGCTTTTTCCCTTTGAATAATTCAAAAGGTGTCTTGTTAAAGATTGGTCTTATTAGAACTCTGTTGATTATGTAGCATGCTGTATTAACTGCTTTTGCCCAAAAATTCTTGGGCAATGAACTAGCAATTACCATTGCCCTTGCCATATCTTCCAATGTTCTGTTCCTTCGCTCTACTACTCCATTTTGTTGCGGTGTCCTTGGAGCTGAAAAGTTATGATCTAATCCATGTTCACTGCAAAACTCATCAAACTTTTGATTATCAAACTCTGTTCCATGGTAAGATCTTAAATGTACCAATTTATGTCCACTTGTTCTTTGCACCCATTTCGCAAAAGCTTCTAATTCCTCGAAGGTTTGTTCTTTGGTAGCAAGGAACAAGGTCCATGTACACCTAGAATAATCATCAACAATAACAAAGACATACATCTTTCCACTCCTACTTTAAACATCTACTAGACCACAAAGATCCATATGTATCAACTCAAGTGGCTTAGAAGTACTTACCAAGGTTTTTGATTTAAAAGATGAGCGAACATGTTCTCCTTTAACACATGTATCACAAATTTTGTCACAATTGTACTTAATGTTTGGAAAACCAATTACTAAGCCCTTTTGTCTTAATTTGTTTAGTAGTGAAAGACTATCATATCCACAACGTTTGTGCCACATTAATGGGTCATTGTCTACAACACTTAGACACTTGAGATTGTTTTCAGGAACAAGGTTCAAATTAACAATATAAATGTTCCCTCTCCTTTTACCTTTTAGCACAATGTCTCTAGTGTTGCAGTAAATGACAAGACATTTTTCACATGTAAACCGAATAGTATTCCCTTTGTCACAGAATTGGGAAATACTGAGTAAATTGTGCCTTAACCCCTCGACTAGAAATACATTGTCTATGGAACATTTTTGTTACTTACCAACCTTACCTATGGTGATTATATCACCCTTCTTACCAAAAGTCACTATTCCTCCATTATAGGCAACAAGTGAAAGAAATTGAGTTTTGTCTCCTGTCATGTGCTTGGAACAACCACTGTTGAGGTACCACAGATTGTTCCCCCTCACTTGTGCTTGCACAATAGTTTAGTGGTTAGTGACAGGAACCCAGATTTTCTTGGGTTGTTTTCCCTCACCTCACCAGATCTTACTAAAACTATATATACTAACACATTCAGTCTGCAACATGATGAAACTGAGCTCTTTCACATTTTAACTACCTCAAATCTAGATTAATACTTTGTGAACAATGTGTAAGTAATACTTCCGACAATAACAAACAAATCATAGATATACTTCAATGAAGGAAGGATATGACACAATAATCAGTCATGCAATGTCCCCATTATATCTTCATCTCGGTACAAGTGATACCTGCATTCAAAGGATGCCACCAAGTTACTAATCCAAAATTCTACAGCATATTTTCAAACCTTGGGAGGAACAAAATAAAACACAAGTTCAATGTATATTTGAGTGCTATTTTGGACTGAAAATTAGAAAATTCCTAGCATAAAAAATCACATACTATGATTATTATCAAACAAACAATAACTTTCTTTTACACACACACTAGAGCAGATTTGCTTGAGCTAAATCTAATTTCGCACAAATCCTCTTAGACAAGTCACGCACTTGCTCTTCTCAAGCCCTTGCTCTTGTCATTCACAAATCCCTTCATTTATTTTTAATTTACTTAGTTTGACATTTGCTACTATTCACAAAGAGACTTTGACCAATGTTCTTAATTAATGCAACACCTAGTTAGATCAGCTAGACACGATGCTGAACATTGATACAATATTTTTAATAGTTCATGTAATGAGTACTTGTTACCTCATGAAACATATTTAATAATCATCATTAGTGCCCTGATTTTACATGTGGAAAACTCAATCATGTATTCTACAAAACACAGATATTCAACAAACATTAAAGCAGTACAATCCCAATAACTATGAACAATTGAAATGAGCCTTCCTCAATGACTAATCTCTAACAGCATAAAGCATTAATCTTTGTAATCCACATCGCTTTCCATAAGCAGTAGATTTTTATCGATCATAAATTTATGATACACACCTTAAGTAAATTATAATTTCAATAACTCCATACTTTTATCGATCACTAACATTAATATTATTGCCAACAGATTGAGGAAATGCTAAGATTCAGAGAAAACAATGGTTTTGGGGAGCAAAATAAATTAAGATTGACAGTTGATGAACTATTAAAAAGATTGTATCCTGAACATTGTACTATTATCATTCAAAACATGAAAAGATAAGTGTGTAAATTAAGAAAAAAGAAGTAATTGTTAAGCTTAAACACAACCAAAATCAGCAACCGAAGGCATATGACATATCCTTTAGAGAAAACATTACCACAGGCTCTTATTATGGAAGCCTACCAAACATGATTTCCGTAGATCGACGGAGATATGATGCGGAAAATAAAAATAAAAAGAGTAACCCTAGATTGACGGAGAGCATGTAGTATTGGAGGTCGAATCTTGGTTTCCCTTGGTTTTCTGAAAATAATTCGAACTAAATTTAATTCAAACCTTGGTTTACATGTGGGAGAGTGGAGGTGTGGTCGTTGCCGACGTAGCCGGAGTTAGGTTCGTCGTTGCCGGAGTCAAAGAAGGAGGTGGGGGGTGGCGGTGAGAGAGGGGAACGAAGAAGAAAAAGGAAGGGGGAGTTAGGTTTTGGTGGGATTTGTTTTGGGGTTGCTGTTTAACATGTTATATGTTATGTCCATGTTTTTTTTTTAAATTTTAAGCCCAAGACATTTTTTACTCCGGTCTTGCAACCGGAGAAAATGACAAGTTAACCGGAGTATAAACTTATTTGCTCCGGTTAATTCACGACCGGAGTAATAAGTCAGTTATTAATTCGCGCCTACGATTAATTGCTCTATTTTTTTAATTTCCTCAAACAACTAGAGCAAATGAAGTATAACATATCTTGATTTTTCCACTAGTGTTTGTATCAACATTCTTAACTTTCCACATCCTCCTTGAAGATGTCCAGTTTTTCCACAAAAAGTACAAATTTTGTTGCTAGGTAAATCTACATACTTCTTGACTTTATCTCTCCTCTTGTGGTTAAAACCCACACCTGATCTGTTCTTAGATTGATTCTTTTCAAACCAATTAACAATGTTAACATGAGTTGATTTGTTTTGATTTGACTTTAGGCTTCTTTCAAGATCTGAATTTCTTGTTTTTAAATCAGTGACCTCTTGTCTTAATTTAAACAATTCATTCTTTTCAGCTTGTGTGGGGGACAAATTTATGAAAATGGTTTCAGGAATTAGACACTTGTACCCTTGCAACTCCACATTTAAGAATATATTTTCTTCTTTAACTTTTTCACAAGCATGTTTTAATTCAGTGTTCTTATCAAGTAGTTCAAAGAAGCGGTTCTCAATATCTCTTTTATTAGTCCTAATCCACTTAGCATGTTCTTTGCAAGTTTCCAAAGATTTTTCTAGTTGTGAGACATGTTTGCAGTTTTCTTTATATTCATCTAGAGTTTCCAGCAGAAGCTCTTGAAGTTTAGCAGCACTAAGTTTTTTAATTTGTTCCTTAAGAGCATAGGGACTTACATTGAAACCGGTTAAGTTTTCTGTTTCTTCAAGTTTGGCCATGAGACAAATGTGAGCAGTCTCTTCCTCAAGGTGTTCTTCTTCCACATCAGTTATATCATCCTCTTGTAGAGCGGCTATCATGGATTTTTTGGAGTCTTTCTTTGTAAAAAATGGTTTATGTACAAATTTTGACTTCACCTTCCCTATGCCCTTTTCTGATTCCCACAGTGGACAATCTCGAATGAAGTGATCCAGACTTCCGAACTTATGACAAGTGGTTTTGGAGGATCTAAATTGCTTTTCCTTTGTCCCTTCCTTTGTATATCATCTTCTTCAGTTGTCTCACTAGCAAGGCTGCATCATCTGCACTTACTACAAAATCATTATTCTCATCTTCATCTTCAGTGTTGGTCATGGAAGGTCCTTCAGCCTTAAGAGCAAGATATCGTCCTTTGGATGTTTCTGCTTCCCTAGTTTTAAGATGCATCTCATGAGTCATTAATGAACCTGTAAGTTGTTCAACATTGAACTTGGAAAAATTCTTAGTTTTAAATAAAGTGGTAACTTTAGCATTCCATCTTTCATCCTGAGGTAGATTTCTAAGAACTTTTCTTACTTGCTCTTCATTAGTAATGACTCTCCCTAACGGCTCTAATTCAATAACAATGTTACCAAATCTAACAATCATTTCTTGAACACTTTCCTTAGATTCCATTTTAAACATCTCATATTGTTGCATTAAGTAATCAATTTTAGATTTTTAAACTTAAGTCGTTCCTTCATGAGTTATTTGCAAAAAGTCCCAAATATCTTTTGCCCTCTTGTACCCCGCCGTACGATCGTACTCACGAGGTCCAAGTCCACAATGTAAATATTTTAGTGCAGAAGCATTCAGTTCAATCTTTTCATAGTCCTCCATTTCGTATTCGCTTTCGGGTTTAGGAACAAGCTCACCTTTTTCGTTGTTTTTGGTAATTTGAAAATTACCATCACGAATCACCTTCCAGATTTGGAAGTTGTCAGCAGTAATAAAAGTCTCCATCTTTTCTTTCCACTCTCGATAGTACTTCCCATTGAAGTTGGGAGGCCTTACGGTGGAATGTCCCTCAGTTAGTCGTTCCTCTTTGTTTGCCATGGTTGCAGGATTCACTCGTCAGAATTACCTGCACCCAACCAAAACGAGAACCTGCTCTAATACCAATTGTTAGTTTTGACAAACAATGAAAGTTAAACTAGAGACAAGTAAATCAGAGACATAAGTTTAGAGAGAGTGAGAGACAAGTAGAGAACACGCGATTTTAGCGAGGAAACCTTTCCTAGAGACAAGTAAATCAAAAGGAATGCCAATGGTGAAGTTGAAAGACACAAAGTGAGTCTTTTTGCTAAAGGCTATAAAAAAATAGGGAATTGACTATGAAGAGGTATTTGCTCTAGTTGCACGACTAGAAACAGTGAGGTTGCTAATTTCAATGGAAGATACATCAAATGGATGTAAAATGAGCTTTTCTAAATGGATTTTTAGAATAAGAAGTGTATATCGAACAACCAGAAGGTTATAATGTTAAGGGACAAGAAAATAAAGTATTAAGATTGAAAAAGGCTTTATAAGGGTTGAAGCAAGCACCTCGAGCATGGAACATTCGGCTCAATAGATACCTACAAGAGAATGGGTTTTCAAGGTGCATTCATGAGTATGGATTCTATGTGAACAAGAAAAACAATGATGTTTTCTATGTCTGCATCTATGTGGATGATCTAATATTCACCGGAAGTAGTATCAAAATGTTTGAAGATTTCAAGAAAAGAATGACTCGCGAATTTGAGATGACCGATATGGGACTCATGTCCTATTATCTAGGAATCCAAGTTACAAAAGGAGATGATGGAATTTTCATCTCACAAGAAGCTTATACAAAAGGAGTATGGAAGAAATGTAATCTGATGAATGTTAATCCAGTAAGCACTCCAATGGAATGTGGAATAAAATTGTCAAAGAATGATCCAAATGGAGAAAGGGTGAATCCAACGTTATATAAGAGTTTGGTCGGAAGTTTACGATACTTAACATGTACTCGACCAGACATCTTATTTAGTGTTGGGTTAGTTGTTTTATAGAGCATCCATCTACATCTCATTTGAAAGCTACAAAGAGAATACTCTGCTACCTCAAAGGTACATTCGATCATGGATTGCTATACTGTACTTTAGAAGAATTTAAACTCAAAGGATATTGTGATAATGATTTTGCTGGAGATATTGATGATCACAAAAGTACAACTGGTTTTACGTTCCTACTTGGTAATAGTGTTGTTTCATGGAGTTCAAAGAAACTACCGATTGTTACACTATCCAAGTGCGAAAGTATATTACTGCAACTTCATGTGTATGTCATTCAAAATGGCTAAGAAGATTACTAAAGGAACTACAACTACCACAAACAAAACCCACTGAGACTATGATTGATAACAAGTCAGCTCTTGCTTTGCAAAAAATCCAGTCTTTCATGACCGAAGCAAACATATAGACACGAGGTATTATTTTATCTGACAATGCATTGAACAGAATGAAATTGAGTTGAATTTCATAAAGTCCCTGGACCAAATTGCTGATATCTTTACGAAGCTATTGAAGTATGAAGAATTTAATAGAATGCAAAGATTAATCGAAATTATGAGAAAGTCAAGTTTAAGGGGGAGAGTTAAAAATAGCAATTAACTAAACTTGACAATAATTTATGTTTGAAGCAATAGCATGTTAAGGGACGTTAATTATAGTTGTGTTGAAGAGAAGAATAAGGATTTACAAATATCACCGTGTATTAGAGAATTAAGGATATCCTTAATTTCTTTAGAATATTAAGCATTATAAATATGTTATGCAATTCATTTAAGTTATAACACACAAGATTAAGAGATATAAAACTTATATCTTCTTGAGTGTATTTATTTCCTCTCCATATATATTGTTGTGTCAAATATATTTGTGTGTGTCCACCACGCTTCCAATATATTCATAGTCTTTCGAGCAACAAATAACATTTTCTTTTTATTATTCAATTATTTTATAACTTGCATAATCTAATATAATAATATTTAAGCATAAAAAAGACAATTAAACAGCAAGAATTAAATTTCCGTATGTTTTAGAATATGAAATATGGAAAATAAATTGGTGTGACTTATTTATTTAGAACTGCAAAAATCAGGTAATGAAACCCTATGCATGAAATAATAATGAAGTAATATTTACTTTAGACGTTGTTATGATGAAGACTTTAGGATGAAATACGTAACAAAGTGGAAGTAAATGTTTGATCTTATGTAAAATATATTGTGTTACGAAGATGTCACGAAGTATATACACAATAGATCATGGAAATGTAAATTGATCGATTTCAATTCTTGCACCCAAAATTTTGATACCAAACATATTGGTAGTATCACCTTATTTATCTTAGAAAATAGTAGTGGGGAGAAAAGATAAGTGGGCGACAAAGAACAAAAGAAAAGGCAGGAATAGTCTAGATCAGGCTCGTGTGATCGTAGGAAACTATACTAGTAGTATATATTGTTGAGAATAATCCTGCAAACTTTATGAAGAAAATGTCGTATCATGAGTTAGCAATTACTAAATATAATTTGGAATTTATTTATGGAAATAATAATTAAGTTAAGCTATATAATCATATTTACTCATTAGAGAATAATTATGACTAGTAGGTTGATATGATTAAACTTACAACTACTATTAAATTAATGCTATAAGATCACACAAAGAGTAAAAGGTTGGACTTAAATAAAAGAAAACACAGTAATAATATGATTTTAGGTTTTACTGACTTAATGATGTTATTAAAGATAACAATGAATTAAGAAAAGTCAGGTGATAAAAACGGATGGTATAGTTTTCACGTAAAAATCAAAAACCTAAAAGTTATTACTTTTCTCTCGTTAAAAGTAAGAGGTTTATCTCTTCATTGCTAGCATATTTAGGTTCTAATCTGGTGCACACCCGTGGACTAATTAGAGGAGCAACAATTGAGGCTCCAATTTCCATTCTTGGTCGAAATTCAAGCACACATCAACATTTGTTTTCCTAAACTTTATTATGTTAAATGAAGTACGTATTAATAAATGCATATGATCTAATCTAGATGTTAAGAAATTGTTTCTTGAAATTCCACTAAATTCATCTAGGTTCCTACAGTGATATCAGTTCGCTTAATGTATTTTATTAATATGTTCATGATTTTGATGCAAATTTCATTCACTTAAGATGAAAAATGGTACTACATCTTAGGTTCCAACTAAGTGCTTAAACTCACGATAGATTGTTCTTACTGTAAATAATGCAAATTGGAACACTCACAACTCACACAATTTACAAAAACTTAAATTAGACTAGAGCACTCAACAATCTAATGCTAAGGTTATTTTATTCTTTGTGAGAACACTCAATCACAAATCCAAGAACTAGAAATGAATATTTTGTAGCTTTTTACTCACAAAACACTCGGAAAAAATAAACCTTTGGGAATTTCATTTGAAACTTCACACAAATTAACAACGTAAAACTTGAATTTTTATTGAACTTTTAACTGAATTGTTACAATTGTAATTCGGGCTATTTATAGCTTATAAACGACAACTAAATCTTAAAAAATCCTAAACAAATCATAATACAATTAGAAATAATTAGATTCAGACTCCAACACCATTCACACACCTAAACAAAACAAACTACTCACAAGTTGATCCACTTGCACAACTAAATCTTGCAACTTGAATTTATTCTAACTAACTCCAACTAACTAGAATATATCCTAGCAATTTGAACAACAAACTATTAAACAACATAATCAACAAATATCAACTAAAATACACGGAAATTCCAAGAACCCAAAGCTTCAAGAAAACGCAAAAATTCTCGCCATTTTACTCATCCCATTTTTGCGTTTTTCAAGAAACACTTCAAATCTTCAAGAAACCTTTCAAGATCAAATCTTTAATCAAAAAACCTTCAAGAATTCATTCCCCCTGTCCTTTAAGTTGAAAATTATGATCAAGACTCAACAAAACAAAAGGTCTTAATGCCTGAAATACGAAAAACCTTAGCAAATGCAGTGGGAAAAAACCCATAGGCCAAAACCAACTTATTCACTAAATCCATCATCTTTCCATTGGCATGTGGCCAATCCTAACCAGGTAAATGTAATATGCAACAATGTCCATGAGCCAATCCAAAGCCATGTAAAGCAAATGGTCTAATCCCTTAAATTTCAGAACGACTTAAAATTAAATCCTTGTCACCATTGCTTGACTCACTACTTGAATCTGCTTCCTGATAATCCTCCCTTTCTTCAAAAGGAATTTTCCTCAATTCTTGAATTTGTTGATCATCCAAGTAAGGAGTCAAATCCCCAATGTTGAATATACTGGCCACGCCATACTCTTCCCCAATATCAATCTTTGTAATCATTGTCTCCGTACTTCTCCAAGACTCAAAAGGATCATTCTGGTCTAGGCAGGAGTTTGTGCTTGCGTTTCCCTGAATCACCTAGATTCAATTACTTAGACTTGCGCCTCTTATTGGCATTTTCTTGTACATTTCATTAACCATTTCAATTCTTGCCTTGATTTGATTATGCAGCTTCAACATATTATCAGCATGTTTCCAGGCATCCTCATGTATAAACTCATTTTTAGGAATCTCAATCAAATTAATAGGAACGTAAGGATTTATACCATAGACAACTTCAAAAGGTGAGTGTTGTGTAGCATATGTAGGTGTCCTGTTATAAGCAAACTCTACATGACTCTGCTTGGTATCCCAATCTCTACCAGTTTTGTCTACAAGCCCCCTCAACAACGATCTTATTGTGCTATTAGTCACTCCAATCTGCCTATCTGTCTGTGGATGATGAGAAGTACTAAACAATAGCTTTATGCCTATAAATTTCCACAACCCTTTCCAAAAGTAACTAAGGAACTTGGTATCCCTATCAGAAACAATAGTTCTAAGAACGCCATGCAAACGAACTACCTCTTTAAAGTATAAAGACGCAATACCCATAGCATCTTCACTCTTATGGCAAGCAATGAAATGCACCCATCTTCGAGAATCTATCAACCAAAACCATGATTGAATCCTTACCTCTCTCTGTCCTAGGTAAAGCAACAATGAATTCCATGCTCATATCCTCCTAAGGCCTCTCTAGAAGGTAGTGGCGTATATAAAACCTTGTCAAACGTACTCTTTTCCCTTTGACATGCATGTCCTACAACAAGCAAGAATAGCATGTACATCTGCCACCATCATATCTTTGGCCAATAAAAATGTTTCGGAAGTAACTCAATTGTTTAATTGATACCAAAGTGTCCTGCAAGACCTCCTCCATGAGCCTCTCGAATCAGCAACTCCCTAGTAGCACATTTACGTATACTAAGTTTATTTCCCTTTGATAGAAAACCATCCACCAAGTTATAATGACTTTTTGCACCTTCTCATAATATTCTTTGATTATTTGAAAACCCAACACCTTGGAATCAACCATTGCTATCAGATTATGTCTTCTAGAGAGAGCATCTGCAACAACACTAGTTTTTCCAGCCTTGTATTTTGCTACAAAGTTGATAGAGTAAAGAAACTCCACCCACTTCGCATGTCCAACATTGAGTTTCTGCTTGATGTTGATATGTCTCAGATAATCATGATCAGAATGTAGCACAGAAGCGTGAGGATGAAGATAATGGCTCCAATGATCCAAATCTCTCATTATTGCATAAATATCCTTATCATAAGTAGAATAATTCAACTTCCCACTATTTAGTTTCTCACTAAAATACAAAATCGGCCTCCCTTCTTGCGTAAAAGCGACACCAATTCCTGTACCACTTGGATCACATTCAACTTCAAATGGTTTAGTGAAATAGGAGCATTACACATCTTTTCCTTGAACAATTCAAAGGCTTGCTGAGCTTGCTAGGTCCATTCAAACTTCCCTTGTTTTGTGCATTCAGTTATAGGACTCATAATAGTACTATAATTTCAAATAAACCGCCTATAAAATGAAGCCAAGCCATGAAAATATCTTACTTGAGTGACTGTTGTATGAACAGGCCATGATGATACAGCTTCAACCTTCTTAGGATCCACTTTAATGACCTCAAATGAAACAATATAGCCTAAGAAAGTTATTTCCTTCTGCATGAAATCACACCTCTCAAGTTTCCCATAAAGTCGTTGTTTCCTTAGAACATCAAATAACTTGCCCAAGTGGTCAATATAATCTTCCTCATCCCTGCTATATACCAACATATCATCCAGATACACCACAACAAACTTCCCAATGAAAGGGCGCAAGGCTTCATTCATTAGTGTAATATCCCACATTTTCACGTATTAAAATAAAGTATTTTTGTATTTTATGCGTATAATCTTTGTATTTTGTTCGTATAATTTTAATATTTTTAGTGAAAATTATGTTCAATAGAAGTATTTAATAAAAAGAAATTAATAAAAATAAAATAAACAATAAAGTTTTGGTTAAAAATAGTTATTTGTGTTCTTAAATAATATTTTTATGATTACAAATATTTTAAGAGCTTCTAAAAATAGATTTCAAAGGTTTCCTAATTTACTTAGGAGTATTTATGGGTGTCACAAAAATCCTACTTTGCGGCCTATAAATACCCTACAAAACCTAAAATTCAAACTTTTCATGATCATACTAGTCATTAGGATTCCAAAAATCTAGAGAGAAAAAGGGAGAAAAAAAAAAGAGTTGCAAATTCCGAAAAAAAAAACAGTTCAGAAATTTTGAAAAAAAAAAATTTAAGCTGCCTCGGGATCCGTGCCCAGTCGGATCCCCTTTGCTGCCACCGCCGGACACCACCCAGCCGGCCACCACGCACCGCCACTGCACCTCCTCCCTTCGTTTTTGGTATTTTTTTCGAAACTTATAAAAAAAAAATCTCCTTCTATATTTTTTGATTCAATCTTGCAAATTCATGTTTATAATTATGTTTAATCATGTTTTTATAAGTTTAATCATGTTTTGATATAAGTATGAATTAGTTTAAGGCATGAATTAATTTTGTTGTTCATGAAAATATAAATTAGGGTTTGAAAACTTTATGTAGTTATGATTTTATAAATTTTTATGTTCTAAATTTTGATATTATGATCATAGATTATTATTGGGTGAATTTATGATGATGTTATTAAGTTTAGTTTGATTTTTTAAAGGTTTTAAACTTATTTTATAAAGTTGTCCAAATTTTATAATCATGAATTTGAGTTGAATAAATATTATGAACGTGTTTTAGCATATGAAAAATTGTTCTAAAGCCTAGATTGATTTCATAAATATGTTAGTAGATTGTAGAAGTGTTTTGGCATGAAATCACGATGTTTTTATAAGTTTTTCATGACTTTAAAGTTTATAAATAAATCTGAAATTTTAATAAAAACAAGTTAAATTGAGTTTTAAGTGTCCAAATTGTACTAGTATGATCACACAACGATTCTATATTGATCTATATAAATTTTAGTATGTTTTATGAAGTTGAAAAATTATTTTAAGCATGTTTAAAATGATTTCCAGATTTTATAAATTAATTAATTAGGTTTTTAAAGTATGTAATTAGCATAAATTGATCATATAAGTTAAGTAATGCATTGCGTGATTGATTTGTGTCGTTTTTGGAAGTTTTCAAGGAGTTTTGATAAATTTAGATTGATGTCCACTTCTCTAAAGTGGAATAAAAATTTTATTAAGGTTTTATAAAGCATAATTAAGTCCCGGAAACTAAGTAGAATTGTAATAGAAAAGAAAAGTGAAGTATGGAATTGAATAGAGACCACATAAGAAAGTTTTGGACAAAGTTTCCAAATTTAGTAGTTAGATATAGTTTTTGTAGAATTTAGTCAACAAGGTTTTAATTTAGTTTGGTTTTTCCTTGTGTATGAGACTTTGAATTAGTCCACTTCTAGAAGTTGTGGCGGAGCACATTTACTATACAAGGTACGTAAGTACTAAAGACAAGCATAAGAGTTACAATTCATGCTTGAGTAATTCTTGATTACATGAAATCTTGTATGCTTGTTATGAATCATGAATTTATATGCATGGCAAGTTGTTTAGTAGCATGTTTTTAAAGTTGGATGACATTCCATGTTAAATAGATAGTATAATTTTTATAAGCTTGAATTGGAATGTTACGATCAGTTTAATTTGGCCAATAGTTTATTGATGAAGGAAGAAAGTTATTTTTAAGTTTGTTAGTTACTTAATCAACAAGAAAGATAGTCGTAAATTTTTATTCACATAATTAAAGGAAGTTTTGAGCAATTATTCTATGTGTAATACCACTCACAGTTTAATGTGTGGTCAAGAAGAAAAAAAGTTATTAGCCACTCACAATTAATGTGTGGCGCAGGAGGTTTAGTTTATTTAAAGGACACACCTAAACTTAATTTTGAATCAGCTTAAGCTGAAGATAATTAAATTTACTTACCTGATTGGATGCATGTTTTTTTATGTGATGATGCATGAGAGTCATAACATTATAAACCTGTTAAATCACGTAACGTGTAAGAGGACTTGCATCAAAACTCTTCGAACGTATATACCTTGAGTATGAACAATGGGGGGAGTCATATGGAACAGTGTTCTATGACTCCTAATTGGAGTACAGGACGTTGTACTCTTTTATATTTTTAATGCGCTGGATATCCGTCCCTTTATGTGGCATAGTAATACCTTTTGGGAGTTGCTCCCCAACTTGTGCCCAATAGGGCAATGATTTTTAGGAGGAAACCCGTTCGATGCAAGATCCATAATTATTAATATATTAATAAATTTAATTGAGTCCATGTACAGGAAAAAGGTTGTCAAAGGTAAGTTGAGTGCATGTTTTATCTCTCGTTGTTTTTGCATAGTCTTTAGTAGTTATGTACTCAGCTTTGCTGACTATTTGTTTTGTGTGCATGGCTTTGTCTTGGACTTGGCCCTACGATGAACCACTTGTGGTGAGTAGTTTTCTAGTAAAAGGAAAGCTGCAGGGACCAGTGGGCATAAGTCATTTCATGATGGGATGGAGTGAGAGCGCTTGTTGTGTTTGTAGTTTTGCTTTATTTTAATTGCTTATGAAGAATAACATTTGTTTTGGATGTTTGGTTTTCGAAAGACTTTTAAATATTAGTTTTGGTTTTTAAAAAGCCATTAATATGGTTCCGAAGTGTAATAAGTTTAAAGTTGATTTTAATTTAAAGCTGTTTGAAGTTTAGTTTTAAATTGTTTTGCTTTTAAGACTTCTGCTGTAGTACTTTGATAAATGCCTTAGTCGTTATCACGGTGGTGGCAATACTTTGGTTTTTCCATATTTAGTAGTTTCAGTAAATATATTATTTATTAATTTAATATGTTTTCCGGAAAAATGAAAAGTAGGAAGTAGGGAAAATCCAGGGTGTTGCAAAGTGGTATCAGAGCTTAGACTTCATTTCCTTGGAGGCCTTCCAAACTATTCTAAGTATAAGGATGTTGTTGGCTAGTGGGGTTGTAATTGGAGGTTCTTGGAGGGGTACATTGCTAAGAAGGAACAGGAGTATCAACAAATGAATGCGAATAAGGAGACCCCGCCCGCACCAAGCCCAGCAGGTAGTCAATGGAGTTAAGACCAAATGGTAGAGGAGACTCCTACGGGTTTGAAGACCGGTGAATCCAAGGACAGTTCATTATATGAAATTGAGGACCCATATCCAGTAATCCTAGTATATGTTGACTTGGTAACCGAATCTGAAGGAGAGAAGGAAATATTAGATCCTGAGGAAGACATGGAAGGAGAAGGAGAAGAACAGATGAAGAAATGGGGGATGATACTAAGGATGACCCAGAATTCGTACCGAAGAAAAATATGTTATGTCAAGAGACAAAAAGGATAATGTTAATATGTAGAGACTTTTGCTTAGAAATGTTTAACTGATTATGTCTAATGTTTTAATGCCTAGTTGAACACTTTAAGATATTGTTTACCTTAGTTTGAATAAGTGGCAGTGAGCCATAAGAAGTAATGAGAAAAGTTGACTAATAAAATTATTTTATGAATTAAAGCCTCAAGTAGAATAGAACCAAGGGAATTATTTTTATTTCTTATGTGCTTTATTCTTATTTTAATGGTTGTATAAACAATCAAGACAAAGTGAATCATTCACTCCAAAAGAATGAAATTTCTTTTATGAGATGAAATGAGAAGGTGTTTTTTGATTTAAGTCTATGTTGCCCTAACTTATTGTTAGACTTAATTTAATACAAAGGTCTTTTCCTCTACAAGAGAAATAGGATGGCTGAACGTAATAGCAGTCAGCTGAATGAAGTAGTGAGGCAATTAGCTACTGTAGCTGAACAGTTAGCTGCCAGAGGAAATGGAAAAGGTAGTGACCATGCTAGGGAACTCTTTAAGAAAGTTTCTCAATGCAAGCCATCCACTTACCAAGCAGAGCACAATCCAACTGTTCTAGAGGGATAGTTGAGAGAGTTTAATAAATTATTTGGGGCAGTTGAGTGTCCAGAGGAGCTTAAGGTTAACCATGCTGTGTACTATCTTAGGGGAGAAGTTGATTTATGGTGGTCACAGAATGAGGCTGTAATAAGGGCTTTACCAGGATTTAATTGGGAAATGTTTCAGGAGCAGATTGGTAATAAATTCTACCATGTGTTCCTTCAGAAACCAAAGGTTGAGGAGTTTCTAGAAGTTAAGATGGGGAGTATGTCTGTTACTGTGTACTACTCTAAATTTATAGAGTTATTTAGGTTTGCTCCTGAGGTAGTAGCAACGGAGAGGCTGAAAGCTAGTCGTTTTGAGAGAGGGTTACCCTTAAATTTACAATCACAACTAGCTGGACAGATCTTTCAATCTTTAGATGATTTATATGGTAGAGCTGCTCACTTGTATGCCATAGACCAAAAGAAGAAGGAGGTATAGAAGGAAAGCGAGACAAGGGAGAAAAGGAAGAATGGTGGAGGAAACTTCAACCAACAAGGGAATCATGGTGGGTATAAGAGACCTCGTTTCAACAACTTCCAAGGTAATAGGGTAAAATTTTTGGAAGCCAAATTCTGGAAAAGAGAATAGGGCTCAGGTGGCTAGTCAAGGAGGTCGAGTGTACTTTTGCAAGAAGCGTCCCAACAACCACCCAGGAAAGGACTGTGCAGGGAACACAATAACTTGTAGGTTGTGTAACAAATTTGGACACCGTGAGTATGAGTGCTGCTCTAAGAACAAAGGAAAGGAGGGACAAAATTCTCAAGCTAGGAGGACTTCAGTTGGGGGACAAGAAAAGGGTTTCCAAGGAAATATGGGAGAAAAGGTGACATCGAGGACAGCCTAAGACCTCAAACACCGGAAAGATGAATGGAATGGCTCAAAGTGAAGCGGATGCTAATAAAGATGTGATCACTGCTACTTCTTCTATTTACTCTTTACCTGTTAAAGTTTTGTTTGATTCTGGTGCAACATACTCTTTTGTTTCCACTAAACTCTTAGAAAAGTTAAAACCTCTGTTGGGAAATGTAAATGCAGTAGACATGTCAATAGTGTTACCTTCAGGATAAGAAGTGCAATGTTCAAGGAGATAACAAGATGTTCCTAATTGAAATTGAGGGAGTGGAGTTTAAGGCTAACCTAATTGAGTTTGATTTGGATGACTAAGAAGTGATCTTAGGAATCGACTGGTTGAGTAAGCACAAGGCTGAAATTCAATGTGAACCACAGAAGATCTCGTTAATGAATAAAGGTAAGAAGGTGAGTTATTGGAGGGCAGGAAGACCAAAACACAACAAAATAGTGTTAGTAATGAGGTTTGCGAAGTTTGTGAAGAGAGGTTTTCCAATTCACCTTTGCAGTGTGAGAGATGTGGATCATGTTGAGACTGCTAAACCTGAGGATATTGAAGTAGTGAGGGACTTTCTTGATGTGTTTCCGGAGGAGATTCCGGGAATGCCACCTAAGCGAGAGATTGACTTTACTGTAGTCTTAGTCCCAGGAACAACACCTATTTCCTAAGCATCCTATAGGATGGCACCTGCAGAAATGAGTGAATTGAAGGAGCAGTTGCAGGATTTGTTGGAAAAGAGGTACATTAGGCCTAGTGTTTCACCTTGGGGAGCACCAGTATTGTTTGTGAACAAGAAAGATTGGAGTTTGAGGTTATGTATTGACTATAGGGAACTAAATAAGGTGACGATCAAGAATAAGTATCCATTACCAAGAATCAATGACTTGTTTGATCAATTGAAATGAGCTACTATGTTTTTGAAAATTGACTTGAGGTCAGGATACCATCAATCGACGACATACCGGAAACTTCTTTTCGCACTAGGTATGGACACTACGAATTCACTGTTATGCCTTTTGGGTTGACCAATGCGCCAGGAATCTTAATAGATTTAATGAATAGAATCTTCCAACAGTTTTTGGATCACTTTGTGGTCGTTTTCATTGATGACATATTGGTGTATTCTAAGAGTAAGGAAGAACATATGGAGCATTTAGGGACAATCTTGATGACATTAAGGGAAAATGTGTTATATGCTAAGTTCTCAAAGTGTGAATTCTGGTTGGAGAAAGTAGCATTCTTGGGGCATATTGTGTCTAAAGAGGGAGTTGAGGTAGATCCAGCCAAAATTGAAGCAGTTAAGGAGTGGCCTACACCGATGAATGTAACGGATGTACGAAGTTTCTTAAGGTTAGCAGGGTACTATAGGAGGTTTGTGATAGACTTTTCGAGGATTGCTAAACCCATGACTTCGTTAATGAAGAACGACTGTAAGTTTGAGTGGAGTAATAAGTGTGAAGAGGCATTTCAGATTTTAAAAGGCGTTTGACTACAGCTCCAGTGCTAACCTTGAAGATGGAAGTGACTCTTATGATGTGTATAGTGATGCTTCTAAAAACGGGTTAGGATGTGTGTTAATGCAAAATAGGAAGGTGATAGCTTATGCTTCGAGACAACTGAAACCATATGAGGTTAAGTACCGTACTCATGATCTAGAGTTAGCAACAATAGTGTTTACCTTGAAAATTTGGAGTCATTACTTATATGGAGTGAAATGTAGGATATACACAGACCACAAGAGTTTAAAATTCTTTTTCATTCAAAAGGGTTTAAATATGAGACAAAGAATATGGCTCGAGTTGATCAAGGATTACGACCTAGATATCCAATACCATGAAGGGAAAGCCAATGTGGTAGTCGATGCTGTATGTCGTAAAACAAAACATGGTGTGAACACCTTAATAGTTGCTAATGAACTATGTAAGGAGATTGAGAGATTGAGTTTGGAAATAGTGAACGAGGGAGGGTTGGAAGGAATTCTTTGTAATCTTAGTATCCAACCAACAGTACTTGAGGAAATTAAAAAGAAGCAAGAAGGAGATGTAAAACTGGACAGGCTTAAGGAAAAGCTGAAAGCAGGAAAGCCTATGGATTTTAAGATTCATGAGGATGGAAGCTTAAGGTACAAGGGAAGGTGGTGTGTACCACAGAAATGTGAGGATTTGAAGCGAAGAATCATGGAGGAGGGTCATAATACCCCGTATTCAGTACATCCAAGAGGCGGTAAACTTGACAAGGATCTCAAGAAGATGTATTGGTGGCCTAGGATGAAGAGAGAAGTGGATGAATTTGTGAGTAAATGTCTTACTTCTCAAAAGGTTAAATTTGAGCATAAGAGACCTCAAGGAGAAGTCCAACCACTTGAGATACCAGGATGGAAATGGGATAGCATTTCGATGGACTTTGTGACTTGTTTACAAAAGTCTAAGAATCAGAATAATACTATATGGGTAGTGGTGGATAGACTCACTAAGTCCGCAGTGTTTATACCCATGAAAGAAACTTGGAAAATGGAAAAACTTGCAAAGGCTTACA
This sequence comes from Suaeda aralocaspica, assembly GCA_016808085.1. NCBI lineage: Eukaryota > Viridiplantae > Streptophyta > Magnoliopsida > Caryophyllales > Amaranthaceae > Suaeda > Suaeda aralocaspica. The sequence goes on from PYUH01000193.1 coordinate 1,354,610, forward strand.
TAAAATATGTTTTGAGGATACATGGAGTTCCAAAGGATATTCTGTCGGATAGGGATTCTAGGTTTCTTCCGAAATTCTGGAAAAGTGTTCAGGAGAACTTTGGCATGACCTTGAAGATGAGTACAACTTTCCATCTAGCAACTGATGGACAAACAGAGAGAACCATACAAACCTTAGAAGACATGCTAAGGGCTTGCATAATGGACTTTCAAGGGAATTGGGAGGATCACTTAGATCTCATTGAGTTTTCATACAACAGTAGTTACCATGTAAGTATTGGCATGGAACCCTTTGAAGCTTTGTATGGAAGGAAGTGTAGGAGCCCTTTGTGTTGGAACGACATTGTAAACACCGAAAATTTATCAAAGTGTCAAAATTAAAATAAATTAAATATTTGAGTCAAATAAAATAAATTTATGCACAATTTAATTAATTTATCCCTTTAAATTATATACCCAAATTAATTATAGAATTTGGCTCATAATTAAGTTGAGTTTGGCTGATTATATTATTAGTCAAACTAAAATGTTTATTGGGCCGAAAAGACTACAAGACTTCCAAGTCATCAGAAGAGTCCAAGCCCACTTCTCTGTGTCCAAGATGGAGGACAAACTCTCCTATAAATACCCATCATCACCTCAAAAAGAAAAAAGGCGGAGAAATTCATTGGAAAGAATAGTCAATTGAAGACATCCAAAGAATTTACAAACTTTCTCTGTCAGCAATCAATAAGCACCACAAAATTGTGCCGATTGTTCAGGGATACTCAAACACATTCAAAGTGACATTGAAGTTGGTCAACCCCCACTCAAATTTGGTTGACAATAGCAGGTAACATCTTTGGTTGACGTCGACAGGCGTCATCTTTGGTTGACGTCAGCAACTATCAAATTTGGTTGACGTCGACAAGTGTCATCCTAGCAGTGGAATAGAATCAGAAAACTTAGTTTATTTTGTATAAACTGTTTACAGAGATTGTACCTACATTCAAATAATTAATAAAATATCATTTGTTTACTTAATTGCTTGTTGCTGACTTTGACTTGAAATTTAGTAGCAACAAATTTCTGGCACGCCCGGTGGGACCATCTCTGCTTCTCATCTCCGTTCTTCAAACACTTAAAAAAAAATTAAGAAATGTCTTCCAACAAGAGCATTTCAAAGTCTGCTGAGAAAAAGAAGTGTGTCAATACTCGACGACAATCAGCAAGCCTTGGTGAAGTCATTGGAAATCCAGACAGTGGCATATTCTCCAGGGGAATGAAAAGAGCTGCAGTCACGTCTGCTTAAGCAAGTCTGCGTGCAGCCGCGGTACCTACCAAAGTACGCAATAATAGCGTTCTTGAGGCTGCTTTGGATTCCTTTAACGCATCTTATAGGGAGCGTGAGTCTCCTTTCATTGGTTCAAACTCTACCACTGAACATACAAGTTCAAGTTCCATTGCTGGACACAAATGATTGTCATTGACTTCTTTCAAGTCGTCAAGACAAATTGATGTTGACAAGGAAGAAGACTTAGTTGTTCACACTAGTCCCCGTTACAACCCTAACATAGAGGTTGAATCTGAAACTGATAGTAGTTCTCCTCTCTCATCTCCCCTCAGGCCTTTTGTGCCCAAGGAATCAGGTGAATCATCACAGGTGGACACTGCCTCTGTCATGGTGATTCATGAAAACAAAAGCATGGAGGAACAACTTGCTGACATGAATGCACTCATTAGCAAGTTGATAAAAGATGGAGAGGAAAAGGATGCTGAAATTAAGAAGCAAAACAAGCAAATTGCTAAACTGACAAAGAAGATTGGGAAGCAAATTGTTGAATCGTCTGAAAGTGACGAAGACGACTCTGAATCTTAGGATAATTCAGACAATGAGAAGGATAAAGCTGGTGATCCCAAGAATGCTTTAGTTACTGCTCGACAAATTAAAGATATGATAGCTGAAGCAATCAAGAATCAAAAAAGTGTCAGTGGAAAGGAGGATCATCGTTACGTGAAGCCTTATACCAAGAGGATTGATAAGTTGCACATGCCAGCCGGTTATCAACCACCGAAGTTCAATCAATTTGATGGTAAGGGCAACCCTAAGCAACATGTCGCACACTTCGTTGAGACATGTAACAACGCTGGNGAACGACGCTGGTACTACCAATGACTTGTTGGCAAACAATTCGTTCGTTCTCTCAAGGGTATTGCCTTTGATTAGTATACTGATCTTTCCCCCCAATCAATTGATAGTTGGGAGCAAATGGAGGGAGAATTCTTGAATCGGTTTTATAGTACCAGACGTGTTGTCAGCATGGTTGAGTTGACTGACACTAAACAATGGAAGGATGAACCTGTCATTGACTACATCAGTTGATGGCGCGCTCTAAGTCTTGAGTGCAAGGACAGACTGACTGAAACTTCTGCTGTAGAGATGTGTATTAATGGAATGGATTGGGATTTGCGGTACATTCTTCGTGGAATAATGCCAAAGACATTCCAGGAGTTAGCAACACCGGCCCATGACATGGGGCTTACCATTGCTAGAAAAAATAAAAGTAAAGAAAAATCTGAGTCTAAGGAAAAAAAAGAGTTCAGAAAGGGTGATAAACCTTCTAAACGCTCTACAAAAGAGTCAATGGCGATCACTACCCCTTCTTCTCCTATAAAAATCTCAGGAAAGGCTAAGGGGGAGAAGAAGACTTCTTACCCAAGAGCTTATAGAGGTGATAAGCCAACCTTAAAAGAGTTGCAAGCAAAGAAGTATCCATTCCCTGACTCAGATTTGTCTGGTATGCTGGATGAATTATTGGAAAAGAAGATAATTGAGTTGCCTGAATCCAAGCGACCTGAGGAAATGAATAAAACATTGGATCCAAACTACTGTCGATATTACAGGCTGGTGAGTCACCCTATTGAAAAGTGTGTTACATTGCAGGAGAGGATCATGCGTCTTGCTCAAGAAGGGAAGATTGTGCTTGATCTCGATGAAGCTGTAGGGACTAACCATGCTGCAGTAGTGACTGATGAGCCTTCTCTTCTGTTCGAATTAATACAGTTTGGGTCTCTAGAGTTTTTTTTGCTACAAGTCCGACCATCCAATGTTCAATGTAAAACGGAGACACATGTTGAAAAGTATGTGTCAAACGACGATGACAATGACGAAGGATGGATTCTAGTGACAAGGAGGTGTACTAGGAAGCAAATGACTTCAAAGTTGCAACCCCCTTACCAAACTAGAGGACAACAAAGAAATAAAACTGTTAAGCGTCCAAAGAGGGGACCAAAAAAGGTCACAAAACATAAGATGATGCAAGATGAAGTGCTTAAACAAGAAATTGTTGCTCCTATAATATTAGAAGAATTCTTCCCCAAAGAGTACTTGAATGCCGTGACTGTCAACACAGTCTTAGTTGAAGTTGAGGAACATGAAAATGATGAAGAATAAGAAGAAGAAGAAAAGAAGGATGAACAAGTTCATGAGCATAAGGTGTCACTTAAATTAACCCTTCAACATTCGGGGTCGTCGACGGATCCGAAGATATCGGCTATCCTTGATGCTCTCCCAACGCGCATGGGATGGAAGGGAATATTTCATTTGCCAAGAGAAATGTGTAAACAACTGGCTTTGGCACTTCAGCAGCCAAATTTGTATGCCAACAGGGTGGAAGATGTTGGTGAAGTTAAAGAAAATTCTGACAAATGCGCGTTATGTAATAGCGCCATAGTCTTTACTGATGATGACTTGCTCATGAGATCTAAACCCCACAACCGTCCATTATTTATGACAGGATTTCTTAGGGGACAAAAGGTCGGTCGTATTCTAGTAGATGGTGGGTCGGCTGTAAACATCATGCCTAAGTCCACAATGAATGAATTAGGGATCACAGTAGTAGAACTATCCCAAAGTCGAATTGTGATTCAAGGATTTAATTTGGAGAGTCAGCGTGCAATTAGCATAATTGATGGAGATGTCAAGCCCTTCATTAGAGCAGAGTCGTACTTTACGGATGCCAAGTTCTTTGAGAGTGATGAGGGAACTTCGTCTGAAATATTGCCATCTTAAATTGCTTTAACAGGCAAAACGGAAAACAAAACAAAGGTTGAGGCTCCAACACCAGTAAAAATCACTAAATCAACTCCTGTTGAGAAGCAAATTCTTCTGGAGGAGAAGGCCAAGGAAAAAGTTGAAAGCTTTCTTCCAAACAAGACAAAGACAACTCTAGACAACTCTAGTTCTCCGTTATGTACCCAAGTCGCGCCGCAAGGAAGGCGAATCACCATTTGTGTTGTGTCAGGATGCTCAAGTTAAGCATAGCCAAAATCAAAACGCTAAAATTTTGGTTAAGGAATTGAAGGATAAAGATGTTATATTACCATTGTCTAAAGGTAGTCAGTGTCAAAAGCCAATGACTTTCAAGTGGGGTGAAAGTTCTAAAAACCAAGGTCTCAATAAAGACAAGTTCGACCCAAAAGCATATAAGCTATTGGCAAAATATGGGTATAGTACGACTGTGAAAATCTCACGCCGATGGGAAAAGTTGTTGAAGTTAAGGCAAACAGACTTAATGGTACGCAAAAGATGCTTCAGCAGTATGGCGTTAAAGTAAATGTCCCTAGGGTAGGTCTTAGTTTTGAATCGTCCGAGCCTATCAAGATCACTGTCGGGCATAAGGCAAATACTTCTTGCATGCAATACATTACAACATCGGAATTGGATGAAGGTGGGGGTGAAGACAATGGCATGCCAACACGTGGTTCTATATCTAATAGGGTAGATCCATCAAAACCCAAATCATGCCCCTCTGTATTTGACAGGCTAGGCAAACGCGAAGATGTTGTAAAAGAAGATGATTAAATCTTAAATTTAATTCCAAAAGCTTTGTGCATAAGGGATAAGTCATCTGTCTTTAACCGGATTGGTGCAACACCTAAGATTCAAAAGCCGTCGCGACAGTCGGTCTTTAGTCATTTGAAGAGTAGAGCCAATGAGGCTAAGGAAGATGATTCCAAGAAAAGTCATGTTAAAGGAAAGTATGATGTCAGGAGTGTCATTCCATCTAGGATGATACGAAAGCAAGAGGTTGATATCACCAAACGACAACCTCTAAAGGCCAAGGGTCGGATTGTTGTCATCTTTAAGCAAGATGAGCCATGTGAGGAGTTAGAACAAATTGTTACGTCGCATCACGTTACAGTGCAAGAATTCTCTAACATAGAGGAAGAAGTTAAAATTGATGAAGCTCCCAAAACATTGGAAGATGGTGGGCAAGCCACGGTGGATGATTTGAAAGAGCTAAACTTAGGGAGTTCTGAAGATCCTTGACCAGTGTATGTTAGTGCTCATCTTTCTCAAGAAGTGGAGCAAGAATACCATAATATGTTGTCTAATTATAAAGATTTCTCCGCTTGAACTTATAAAGAAATGCTAGGACTCAACCCAAAAGTTGCGGTACATCGCTTGGCAATAAAGAAAGGTGTCAACCCAAAGAAACAACCTCAGCGATGGTTCAGGCCAGAGTTAATCCCTGAAATAGAGTGAAGTTAACAAGCTCATAGATGCTGGCTTTATTCACGAGATCAAGTGCCCAACTTGGATAGCAAATATAGTTCCTGTAAGGAAGAAAAATGGACAGTTGAGGATTTGTGTTGACTTTCGCGATTTGAATGACGCATGTCCAAAAGATGACTTCCCTCTTCCAGTCACCAAAATCATGATCGATGCAACTACTGGCCATGAGGCTTTGACATTTATGGATTGTACAGCTGGATACAAACAAATTCAAATGGCGAACGAAGACCAAGAGGCAACTGCCTTTTGCACTCCAAAAGGGATATTTTGCTACAAATTCATGCCTTTTGGACTAAATAATGCTGGAGCCACATACCTACAGGCTATGCAAAAGATATTTGAGGATATGATGCACAAAATCGTGGAATGCTATGTTGATGATTTGGTGGTTAAGTCTAAACGAAAGAAGGACCATTTGGAAGACCTTCGCAAAGTGTTTGAGCGATAGCGAAAATGTCAACTTAAAATGAATCCTCTTAAATGCGCAATCGGTGTCACGTCTGGAAAGTTTCTAGGCTTCATTGTGAGACATAGAGGCATTGAGATCGATCAAGCCAAGATCAAAGCGATCCAAGAAATGCCAGCGCTCAAGAATCTCAAGGAGCTGAGGGGCCTCTAAGGGCGCTTTGCTTATATACGAGGATTCATCTCTAATCTTTCTGGAAGATGTCATCCTTTTAGTCATCTCATGAAGAAGGGTTCCCCATTTGAATGGGATGAATCATGTCAAAATGCTTTCCAAAGTATAAAAAGTTATTTGTCTTCTCCTCCAGTGCTGGGGACACCAATCAAAGGGAAGCCACTTATCCTTTATATTGCCGCACAACAACGATCCTTGGGGGCAATGTGTGCCCAAGAAAATGAAGAGGGTAAAGAAACTGCACTATATTACCTAAGTAGAACCTTGGTAGGAGCAGAAGTGAATTACTCTCCCATTGAGAAAGTTTGTCTTGCTTTGGTTTTGCCATCCAAAAGTTGAGACACTACATGCAGGCTCATACAGTTCATGTTGTTTCAAAAGCAGACCCAATTAAATACATATTGACAAGACCAGTACTCGCGGGTCGACTTGCAAAATGGGCCATTCTTTTAGAACAATATGACATCATCTTTATCCATCAAAAAGTTGTTAAAGGGCAAGCAATAGCTGAATTCTTTGCAGATCATCCAGTACATGCAGAATGGGAATTTAAGGATGATGGGTTGCCAGGGGAGGGAGTATTCTATGTGGATGTCTTACCACCTTGGCAAATGTATTACGATGGGGCAGGTCGTCGTGATGGAGCAGGTGCAGGGGTTATACTACTGTCACCCGAAAAGCATGTGCTAACTTATTCATTTGTCTTGACTCAACTATGCTCAAATAATGTGGCTTAGTACCAAGCTCTTATAATAGGCCTCCAAATGGCTATTGAAATGGGAATAAAGGACTTGGACATTTTTGGAGACTCACAATTGGTCATAAGTCAACTTTATGGTGAATATGAAGTCAAGAAAGAAGACTTACTCCCCCTCCACAAGCGTGCTTGAAAGCTACTGGCCAAGTTTGAAACTACTAAGTTAGAACATGTTCCAAGAAGTGCCAATAAGATGGTTGACGCGCTTGCTAATCTTGCAGCCACTTTGGCACTGGGGGCAGAGGAGACCANCAGAGGAGACCATGAATGTACCTATGTGTAATCGATGGGTTGTGTCGCTTGGTGAGAAAGAGAGTGATGAAGAGGTCAATTCAATATTTATCTATCAAAGTAACAAGGAGGATTGGCAACAACCACTTATAGATTACTTGGAACATGGAAAGTTACCAAGCGATCCAAAACGCAGGAATGAGATACATCGTCGACCTCCTAGATTTACATACTACAAGAAAACACTTTATCGAAGGTCCTTTCATGGCCTCTGGTTGAGGTGCCTTGCAGAAGATGAAGCGACTAAAACTATGGAAGAAGCTCACTCTGGGATTTGTGGTGCTCATCAATCAGGCCCAAAGTTGCATGATTATGTAACAAGAATGTACTATTGGCCTACAATGGTACAAGATTGCATGGATTACGCGAAGAAATGTGAAGCATGTCAGTTCCATGCCAACTCTATTCATCAACCCCCGGAACCATTACATCCCACATTGGCTTCTTGGCCCTTTGAAGCATGGGGACTTGATGTCGTAGGACTTATCACTCCAAAGTCGTCCACAAGCCATGCATACATTTTGGCTGCAACAAACTATTTCTCCAACTAGGCTGAAGCAATTCAACTTTGTGAAGTGAAGAAAGAAAATGTGGTTGACTTCATTCGAACTCACATTATCTATAGACATGGTGTACCAAAACGAATATTCACTGACAATGGCACACCATTTTACAATAGGTTGATGACAAGTCTCTGTGAAAAGTTCAAATTCACCCAACATAAGTCGTCAATGTACAACGCTCCTGCAAATGGGCTAGCTGAAGCCTTTAACAAAACGCTTTGTAACTTGTTGAGTAAAGTAGTGTCAAAAACCAAGCGTGATTGGCATGAGCGGATTGGAGAAGCTCTTTGGGCGTACAGGACAACATATAAGACTACAACACACGCAACGCGATATGCTTTGGTGTATGGTGTGGAACCTGTCCTACAATTGGAGTTGCAAATCCCATCATTACGAGTTGTTATACAAGAAGGCCTAACCAATGAATAAAGCGATAAGCTTCGGTTGGCAGAGTTAAAAGCACTTGATGAAAAGAGGCTACAGGCTCAAAAAAGTTTAGAATGCTACCAAGCTCCAATGTCACGGGCCTTTAATAAAAATGTTAGGCCTCGTTCTTTTCAAGTTGGATACATGGTATTGGCAGTAAGGAGACCTATAATTACATCCCGCAAGACCGGGAACAAGTTAACATCTAAGTGGGATGGCCCTTATGTGGTGCGAGATGTTTATACAAATGGATCTTACAAAATAGTAGATAGTGATGGGTTGTGCATTGGTCCTATAAACGGCAAATTCCTTAAACGCTACTACTCTTGAAGTGAAGTTTGTTGAAGAACAGTAGTAGAAGCTTAAAAAAAAAGTGTTACTAGAACTACGTATGGCTTGATCTTGCAAAGCGATGTCATTGCTGCTTGCAAGTACGTAGGCAGCTTGACTAAGTAGAAGTGTTGTGACATTCGATGATATATGATGAAAGAATGAAAACTCAAGTTCAGCCAAACAACAAAAAAAAAAAAAAAAAAAAAAAACTATCTCCTAAGCAAGAGCATAAACTTCAAGTTCAAAAAAAAAAAAAACTATCTCCTAAGCAGGAGTATAAACTGCAAGTTCAAAAAAGAAATCTCCTGGCCCGCAAGAGTCTAAACTGTGAACGGCTAAAACAAAAACAAATAAATAAATAAAATAATTAACGGTGAAAGGCCTAATCAACGTCCATCCATGTTGTGGGTGTAATCGAGGACTGGTAGTCAAGTATCTGCCTCTTATGTTCCTCAAACTGCTTTATTGCTTCAGCATCCCACATAGGAGTAGCCTCCAGTTCAGCTATGCGTTTCTCTGCAGCTTGCACTTTATCCTCGAAAGAAGTTCGAGAATTTTTCTCTTCCTCCAATTTGAGGCTAAGAGCTTCAATTTTCATCTCCAACTCTTTCTCTTTCTTCAGTGATGCAACAATTCCAGACTTACACTGTTGAATTTCCTTAGCTATTATATGTTTAGCATGTTCCACTTGGTCAGGGCGCTGACGAGTGGCTATATTATCTTGTAACTTGAGAAAAGATTCAACAGTTGTGATGTAAGACTCAACTTGATGCTTTGGATCTCCCTCTAGTCCTTCAATGCCCTCATAAATAACTGAAACTTCCTTCCGCATTTTTAAGAGTTCATGGAAAGGGGTTCCTTTAAGGACTGTAAGCAGCTCTACACCAAATGACTTGATTGCACCATTAAACAGTTTGCGAGATGAAGCAGTGAGTTGGTGGCTGGATGTAGGTGAGGATGAAGGAGCAGTCGGTCGAATCGAAGGTTAGCATGTGGCCTCAGATTGCATGTCCAATGTTTCTGCAGTAGCTTCAGGTGAAGGATTGCCAATCGTATTATGAGAACTCGTGGGGGAACTCGAATGGTTATTGCCTGGCAAGTCTCCCATTACACACAATTCCTTCCCTCTTCTAGGATTTGACGCAGGGTCAACTAATGGTTGAGAACCATTAGCCTCATCAACAAGAGACTTATCAATGTTGATCTGTTTTGTCACTTCTAGCTGAAGATCTCCCTCGTAAATGAAATAGATAAATAAATTAATAAAGGGGAGTTAAAAAAAAGATAAAAAAAATGAAGTACCAATTAGTTCAATCTAGTCACATGTTGAGAAGGTTCAGGGACATCATCAAAGAAACCGTTGATGTCCAAAGCGTCATACTCCATGTCAGTAATGGTTAATGACCTTTTACTTCGACGTTTGTGCTTAAAAACAACATCAGATCCAGCATCACTAATGCTATCACCAACATGGGTACCAGTTCGATCTCGATTAGATTTATCCTTGGATGATGAGATATGTACAACAAGATTGTCATTGGTGCGCTCTCGAGGTGTATTGTGGATTTTACATTAACTGACCTTTGGTACCTTGTGTGGTGTTGTTCCAAAATGGGCCTTGGAAGATTTATTGTCGACAACTGAAAGAAGAGCATTGACATTCTCCCTTAGATCTTTTACATTCAGCTTTTCCCACCATGCCTTGAAATTACGGGTTGTCAAATCACACCAATCTAGAGAATGGCTTGGAGCAAATAAGCGCGACTGACTACCTTTGTAAAGCAAGAGATGCCAATATTCCAGGGCCTCCAAATATGTCACGTCGCGATTACGATGACAGCGCCGAAGCACACCATGGACTGCTTGACAAAAACCAAATTGCTTACTAAACCGATGAGGCATGTAAGCCTCCACTTCCAAGTTCCTACTCAGTCTTAGAACAAGGAAACTAGAACGCATAGCTATAGACATAAGATAGCCAAATTTTGGAACTTTGGAATTGCATAGTCTTTAGTATTTATGTACTCAGCTTTGCCGACTGTTTGCCTGGTGTGCATGGCTTTTTCTTGGACTTGGCCCTACGATGACCCACTTCTGGTGAGTAGTTGTCTAGAAAAAGGGAAGTTGCAGGTACAAGTAGGCATAAGTCACTTCATGATGGGATGGAGTGAGAGCGCTTGATTTGGTTGTAGTTTTACTTTATTTCAATTGCTTGCAGAGAGTAACACTTATTTGGTTGTTTGGATTTTGAAAGACTTCTGATTAGTAATTTTGGTTTGGTTTTAAAGGGCCACTGACATGGTTCCTAAGTGTAATAAATTTAAAGTTGATTTTATTTTAAAGTTGTTTGAAGTTTAGTTTTAAACTGTTTTGGTTTTTAAGACTTCCGCTGTAGTACTTTGATAAATGCCTTAGCCGTTATCACGGTGGCGGTAATTCTTTGGTTTTTCCACATATAGTAGTTTCATAAACGTAATATCTTCTAGTTTAACATGTTTTCCGGAAAAATAGGAAGTAGAAAGTTAGGGAAAATCCAGGATGTTACAAAGTGGTTACCAGAGCCTAGATTTTGAAATAAAATGAGTTTTATCTTTTTGAGTACCCTAAGTTTTAATTATTTTTGGAAAGGGAAATTTCTTAAATCGGAAACTTTTGAAAATTGAAATTTTCTAGAAATAGTAATTTCCTAAAAATGGAAAGTTTTGAAAAATAATTTATTTGTGCAGGTATGCAAGGAATTAATGTATGTATTATGTGTTATCGCTTTAATATCATGTGGTGAGTTCGGGTAGGAAGTTGGGCATGTAGGATAGACTTTGTTTCTGTTCTTTCATGCATTGGAGTTTATAATCATGGTGATGCTTATGTGTATAGTTGGGTATAAACAAAATTGTATGTTAGCCACAAGACATTCTTTTGCAGAACGATTAGTTGTTTGTTTTGTTCTTTTGGGAAGGTTGGACCATTAGTTTTATGTTTTGTGCAGGATGACACATAATATGCCTAGTAAGTATACTCAAATGGGGACATTGGAGAAGAAAGATTATGAAAGTCCACCTCAATACGATTAGATGATCCGGTTCTACTGTTGGTACATGAGTACGGTGTTGAAGTTACCACAATGGGATCAACCTGACCAAGTAGCCGCTTTGATTGTTAAGTGTTTACATGACCGTTCACCCTACTTAGAAATTTAGGTGATGTTTAGTGATTTTCATTTTCTTGGAGGCCTTCCAAACTATTCTAAGTATAAGGATGCTATTGGTCAGTGGGGTTGTGACTGGAGGTTCTTGGAGGGGTATATTGCTAAGAAGGAAGAGGAGTATCAACAAATGAATGCGAATAAGGAGACCCCGTCCGCACCAAGCCCAACAGATAGTCAATGGAGTGAAGACCAAATGGAAGAGGAGACTCCTACAGGTTCGAAGACTGGTGATTCTAAGGATAGTTCATGCAATGAAATTGAGGACCCAAACCCTGTAATCCCGGTAAATGTTGACTTGATAACTGAATCTGAAGAAGAGGAAGAAGAATCGGATCCTGAGGAAGTCATGGAAGGAGAAAAGGAGGAAACAGATGAAGAAATGGGGGATGATACTAAGGATGACCTAGAATTCGTAACAAAGAAATACGTTATGTCGAGAGACAAGAAGGATAATGTTAATATGTAGAGACTTTGTTTAGAAATAGTTAACTGTTTATGCCTACTGTTTTAATGCCTAGTTGAACACTATAAGTTATTGTTTATCTTAGTTTGAATAAGTGGCAGTGAGCCATAAGAAGTAATTGGAGAAGTTGAGTAATAAAATTATTTTATGATTAAAGCCTTAAGCAGAATAGAACCAAGGGAACTATTTTTATTTCTTATATGCTTTATTCTTATTCTAATGGTTGTGTAAACAATCAAGACAAAGTGAATCATTCACTCTAAAATAAAGAAATTTCTTTTATGAGATGAAACGAAAAAGTGTTTTATGATTTAAGTCTCTGTGTCCTAACTTTCAGTTAGACTTAATTTAATACAAAGGTCTTTTTCTCTGTAGGAGAAATAGAATGCCTGAACGTAACAACAATCAGCTTAATGAAGTAGTAAGTAAATTAGCTACTGTAGTTGAACAGTTAGATGCCTGAGGAAATGGAAATGGTAGTGACCCTGCTGGGGAACTCTTCAAGAAAATTTCTCAAAGCAAGCCACCCACTTACCAAGGAGAGCACAATCCAACTGTTCTAGAGGGATAATTGAGAGAATTCAATAAATTGTTTAGGGCAGTTGAGTGTCTAGAGGAGCTTAAGGTGAACCATGTTGTTTACTATCTTAGGGGAGAAGTTGACTTATGGTGGTCATAGAATGAGGCTGTAATAAGGGCTTTACCAGGATTCAATTGGGAAATGTTCCAGGAGCAGATTCGTAATAAGTTCTACCCTGTGTTTCTTCTGAAACAGAAGGCTGAGGAGTTCCTAGAACTTAGGATGGGGAGTATGTCTGTTACCGAGTACTACTCTAAGTTTATAGAGCTGTCTAGGTTTGCTCCTGAGGCTGTGGCAACTGAGAGGCTGAAAGCTAGTCGTTTTGAGAGGGGGTTACCCTTAGACTTACAATCACAACTAGGTGGACAAATCTTTGAATCCTTGGATGACTTATATGGTAGGGCTGCACACGTGTATGCCATAGACCAAAAGAAGAAGGAAGTACAGAAGGAGAGTGAGACGAGGGAGAAAAGGAAGGATGGTGGAGGAAACTTCAACCAACAAGGGAATCATGGTGGATATAAGAGACCTCTTTACAACAACTTCCATGGTAATAGGGGAAACTTTGGGAAGCCAAATTCTGGAAGTGGGAATAGGACTCAGGTGGCTAGTCAAGGAGGACGTGTGTACTTTTGCAAGAAGTGTCCCAACAACCACCCAAGAAAGGACTGTGCAGGGAACCTAGTATGAGTGCTTCTCTAAGAACAAAGGAAAGGTGGGGCAGAATTCTCAAGCTAGGGTGAATTTAGTTAGGGGACAACAAAAGGGTTTCCAAGGAAATATGGGAGGAAAGGTGAACTCTCAAGCCGGAAGTAGGAATGGGAATGGAATTGGAGGAAGACAGCCTAAGACCTGAAACACTGGGAAGCTGAATGTGATAGCTCGAAGCGAATCGGATGCTAATAAGGATGTCATCACCGGTACTTTTTCTATTCATTCCTTACCTGTTAAAGTTTTGTTTGATTCTGGTGCAACATACTCTTTTGTTATCATTAAGCTCTTAGAAAAGTTAAAACCTATGTTGGGAAAAGTAGATGCAGTAGACATGTTAATAAAGCTACCTTCGGGACAAGAAGTGCAATGTTCAAGGAGATATCAGGATGTTCCTATTGTGATTGAGGGAGTGGAGTTTAAGGTTAACCTAATCGAGTTTGATTTAGGTGACCTAGAAGTGATCTTAGGAATGGATTGGTTGAGTAAACATAAGGCTGAAATTCAATGTGAACCACAGAAGATCTCGTTGGTGAATAAGGGTAAGAAGGTGAGTTATTGGAGGACAGGAAGACCGAAACACAACAAAATAGTGTCAGTAATAAGGTTCGCTAGGTTTGTGAAAAGAGGTTTCCCGATTTACCTTTTTAGTGTGCAAGATGTGGATCATATTAAGACTACTAAGCCTGAGGATATTGAAGTAGTGAAGGACTTTCTTGATGTGTTCCCGGAGGAGATTCCGGGAATGCCACCAAAGCTGGAGATTGACTTTACTATAGACTTAGTCCCAGGAACAGCACCTATTTCCAAAGTACTCATTAGGATGGCGCCTGCGGAAATGAGCGAATTAAAGGAGCAGTTGCAGGATTTGTTGGAAAAGGGGTACATTAGGCCTAGTGCTTCACCTTGGGGAGCACCAGTACTATTTGTGAAAAAGAAAGATGGGAGTTTAAGGTTATGTATTGACTATAGGGAGCTGAATAAAGTGACGATCAAGAATAAGTATCCATTGCCAAGGATTGATGACTTGTTTGATCAATTGAAAGGAGCCACGATGTTTTCAAAAATTGACTTAAGGTCAGGATACCATCAATTGTGGATTGCTAATGAGGACATACCGAAAACATCTTTTCGCACTAGGTATGGGCATTACGAATTCACTGTTATGCCTTTTGGGTTGACCGATGCACCAGCAATTTTTATGGATTTAACGAATATAATCTTCCAACAGTTTTTGGATAATTATGTAGTCGTTTTCATTAATGACATATTGGTGTATTCTAAGAGCAAGGAAGAACATGTGGAGCATTTGAGGACAATCTTGATGACATTAAGGGAAAATTTGTTATATGTTAAGTTCTCAAAATGTGAATTCTGGTTGGAGAAGGTAGCATTCTTGGGACATATTGTGTCTAAAGAGGGAGTTGAGGTAGATCCAACCAAAATTGAAGCGGTCAAGGAGTGGCCTACACCGAAGAATGTAACGGATGACGGAGTTTCTTAGGGTTAGTAGGTTACTATAAGAGATTTATGAAAGACTTTTCGAAGATTGCTAAACCCATGACTTCGTTAATGAAGAAAGACTGTAAGTTTGAGTGGAGTAATAAGTGTGAAGAGCCATTTCAAACTTTAAAAGAACGTTTGACTACAGCTCCAGTACTGACCTTGCCAGATGGAAGTGACTCTTATGATGTGTTTAGTGATGCTTCGAAAAATGACATGGGGTGTGTGTTGATGCAAAACAGAAAGGTGATAGCCTATGACTCAAGACAACTATAACCATATGAGGTTAAGTACCCTACACATGATTTGGAGTTAGCAGCAATAGTGTTTGCCTTGAAAATTTGGAGACATTACTTATATGGAGTGAAATGTAGGATATACACAGAACACAAGATTTTAAAGTAATTTTTCACTCAAAAATATTTAAACATGAGACAAAGGAGTTGGCTCGAGTTGATCAAGGATTACGACCTAGATATTCAATACCATGAAGGGAAAGCCAATGTGGTAGCCGCTGCTCTGAGTCGTAAAACGAAACATGGAATGAATACCTTGGTAGTTGCTAATGAGCTATGTAAAGACATGGAGAGATTGAGATTGGAAATAGTGAAGGAGGTAGGGTTGGAAGGGATTCTTTGCAATCTTAGTATCCAACCAACAATACTCGGGGAAATTAGGAAGAGTCAGGAAGGGGATGTAAAACTGGACAAAATTAAGGAAAAGCTGAAAGCAAGAAAGCCTATGGATTTTAAGATTCATGAGGATGGAAGCCTAAGGTATGAGGGAAGGTGGTGTGTACCACAGAAATGTGAGGATTTGAAGCGAAGGATAATGGAGGAGGGTCATAGTACCCCGTATTCAGTGCATCCTGGAGGCGATAAACTTTACAAGGATCTAAAGAAGATGTATTGGTGGCCTAGGATGAAGAGAGAAGTGGCTGATATTGTGAGTAAATGTCTTACTTGTCAAAAGGTTAAATTTGAGCATAAAAGACCTCAAGGAGAAGTCCAACCACTTGAGATACCAGGATGGAAATGGGATAGCATTTCAATGGACTTTGTAACTTGCTTGCCAAAGTCTAAAAAAATAGAACGATACCATATGGGTAGTGGTAGATAGATTCACTAAGTCAGCAGTGTTTATACCCATTTAAGAGACTTGGAAAATGGAGCAACTTGCAAAGGCTTACATAAAATATGTTGTGAGGTTACATGGAGTTCCAAAGGATATCGTGTTGGATAGGGATTCTAGATTTCTTACGAAATTCTGGAGAAGTTTTCAGGAGAACTTTGGCACGACCTTGAAGATGAGTACAACTTTCCATCCAGCAACTGATGGGCAAACAGAAAGAACCATATAGAACTTAGAAGACATGCTAAGGGCTTGTGTAATGGACTTCCAAGGGAATTGGGAGGACCACTTAGATCTCATTGAGTTTTCGTACAACAACAACTACCATGCAAGTATTGGCATGGCACCCTTTGAAGCTCTATATGGAAGGAAGTGTTGGAGCCCTTTGTGTTAAAACGACATAAGTGAAACAGTAATTCTAGGACCTCAGTTAATAGAGGAGACCACAGAGAAAATTAGAGTAATACAAGCAAAGATTCAAGCAGCACAGGATAGACAAAAATCCTACGCGAATCAAAAGCGCCAAGATGTTGTGTTCGAAGTTGGCGACAAGGTGTTACTTAAATTATCACGAATGAAAGGAGTGATGAGGTTTGGAAAGAAAGGAAAGTTAAGCCCAAAGTACATAGGACCTTATGAGATCTTGCAAAAAGTAGGAAAGGTAGCTTATAAGCTAGCACTACCAATGGAGTTGAGCAAAGTCCATGTGTCTCAACTAAGGGAGTATGTGCCGGATGAGTCACATGTGTTGCAACCTGAAGCAATAGAGTTACACCAAAGTTTAACCTATGAAGAGAAGCCAATTAAAATCCTAGATAGTAAGCTTAGAGATACTCGTAGAAGGAGTGTCAAGATAGTGAAAGTGTTGAGATCTAACTAAGAAATCGAAGAAGCTACTTGGGAAGCTGAAGAATTGATGAGGGAAAAGTATCCAGAGCTTTTTCAGGTTAGTAGTAGAGTTACGGGGACGTAACTCCTTTTAAGGGGGGGGGGGGGTAGAAAGCGACCAGTTTCGCGCGTTTTTACCCTCTATTTTACAAGTTTTTACGAGTTTTTATGACTTTTAAGTAAGAAATTTCATGTTTGTCTAATAGAAGTTGTCAAGTAAGTGTCTAAAGTCTACAACAACATAGAAGTTTCAGTAACAAAGTATGAAGTAATAGTAGTCTCTATTCAAATTCCATACACTAACCTACACAAAGTTTCTGGACGAAACTTCTTTAAAGGGGGGTAGACTGTAATACCCCACACTTTCACGTATTTAAACAAAGTATTTTTGTATTTCATGCGTATAATCTTCGTATTTATTCGTATAATTATAATATTTTTATTGAAAATTATGTTCAATAGAAGTATTAAATAAAAAGAAATTAACAAAAATATAGTAAATAATAAAGTCTTGGTTAAAAGTATTATTTGTGTGCTTAAATAGTATTTTTA
This sequence comes from Suaeda aralocaspica, assembly GCA_016808085.1. Taxonomy (NCBI): domain Eukaryota; kingdom Viridiplantae; phylum Streptophyta; class Magnoliopsida; order Caryophyllales; family Amaranthaceae; genus Suaeda; species Suaeda aralocaspica. The sequence goes on from PYUH01000193.1 coordinate 1,372,209, forward strand.
TGATTAAAAATATTTTAAAAGCTTCTATAAATAGATTTTATAGGTTTCTAATTTACTTAGGAGTGTTTATGGGACCCACCAAAATCCTGCTTTGAGGCCTATAAATACCCTACAAAACCTAAAATTTCAAACTTTTCCTGATCATACTAGTCAATTAGGATTCCAAAAATATAGAAAGAAAACGGAGAAAAAAAAACTTGCAAGTTCCGAACAAAAAATTTCGAAAGTTTCAAAAAAAATAGAGAGAAAGTCGGAAGTTTCAAGAAAAAAATAAAAATTTTGGAGTGTGCCTCGGGATCAGCGCCCAACCGGACCCCACCACAGCAGCCACCTCGCCACCCAGCCGGCCACCACTGCCGGAACTCCTCCCCCGATTTTGGTATATTTCGAACTTTTTATAAAAAAAAAAATTATAAAAAATAATAATTTCTACTTCTTTATTTTTTTTTTTTTTGATTTCAATCTTGCAAATTTATGATTATAATTGTGTTTAATCATGTTTTTATAAGTTTAACTATGTTTTTATATAAGTATGAATTGTTTTTAAGGCTTGATTTAGTTTTGGTGATCATGAAATTATAAGTTAGGGTTTGAAAATTATAAAGTTATGATTTTAATGAATTTTTGTGTTCCAAACTTTAATGTTATGATCATAGATTTTTTTGGGTGAATTTATGTTGATGTTATTAAGTTTAGATTGATTTTTAAGGGTTTTAAACTTGTTTTATAAAGCTGTCCAAATTTTATAATCATGAATTTGAGTTGAACAAATATTGTAAACATGTTTAAACATATGAAAAATTGTTTGAAGGCCTAGATTGACTTGATAAACATGTTAGTAGATTGTAAAGGTGTTTTGACATGAAATCATGATGTTTTCATAAGTTTTTCATGACTTTAAAGTTTAGAAATAAATCTGAAATTTTAATAAAAACATGTTAAATTGAGTTTAAAGTGTCCAAATTGCACTAGTATGATCACACATCAATTCTACGATGAAATATATAAATTTTAGTATGTTTTATGATGTTTAAGAGTGGTTTTAAGCATGTTTAACATGCTGTCCAGATTTTATAGATTAATTAAATAACCTTTTAAAGTATGTAAATAGCATAAATTGATCTTGTAAATAAGGTAATACATTATATGATCAATTTGTGTTATTTTCGGAAGTTTTCAAGGAGTTTTGATAAATTTAGATTGTTGTCCACTTTTCTAAAGTAGCATGAAAATTTTATTAAGGTTTTATAAAGTATAAATAAGTCCCGAAAACTAAGTAGAATTGCAATAGAGTAGAAAATTGAAGTATGGAAGTGAATAGAGACTAAATAAGGAATGTTTAGACAAAGTTTCCAAATTTAGAAGTTGGTTAAGGTTGTTGTAGAATTTAGTCAACAAGGTTTTTAATTTAGTTCGATTTCCTTGTGTAGGAGACTTTAATTTAGTCCACTTCTAGAACTTGTGGCGGAGCACAATTATTTTACAAGGTACGTAAGTACTAAAGGCAAACATAGGAACTAGAATGCATGCTTGAGAAATTCTTGTTTATATGAATCTTGTATGATTGTTTTGGATCATGAATTTATATGCATGGCAAGTTGTTAGTAGCATGTTTTTAATGTTTAATGGCATTCCATGTTAAATAGAAAGTTTAGTTTTTCATAAGCTTGAATTGGAATGTTCTGATCAGTATAGTTTGGCCAACGGTTGTATGATTAAAGGAAGGAATTTTAAAGTTGATTCGATACTTAATCAACAAGAAAGGTAGTCGTGAATTTTGTTCACAAGATTAATAGAAGTAATGAGAAATTATTCTATATATAATACCACTCACAGTTTAATGTGTGGTCAAGAAGAAAACAAGTTATTAGCCACTCACAGTTAATGTGTGGTACAGGAGGTTCAATTTAGTTAAAGGACTCACATAAGTTAATTCGGAATCACCTTAAAGCAAAGATAATGAATATGGTTGCTTGTTTGTATGCATGAGAGTCATAACGTTGTTAAACCTGTTAATCACTTCAAGTGTAAGAGAATTCGCACCAAAACTCTTGGAACGTATATACCTTGAGTATGAACAATGGGGGGAGTCGTATGGAAAAGTGATCTATGACTTCTACAAGACGTGTACTCTTTTATATTATAAATGCGCTGGATATCCGTCACCTCGTATGACATGGGTAATACCTTCTTGGAGTTGCTCCCAAGTTGGTGCCCAATAGGGAGATTTTAAAGGAAAGGAAACCCGTTCGATGCCGAATCCAAAAGTTAAATATAATAAAAGTCTCATTGAGTGCATGTACAGTAAGAAGGTGGTCAAAGGTAAGTTGAGTGCATGTTTTTATGTCTTATTGTTATTGCATAGTCTTTAGTAGTTATGTACTGAGCTTTGCTGACTGTTTGCTTGGTGTGCATGGTTTTATCTTGGACTTGGCCCTACGATGACCCACTTGTGGTGAGTAGTTGTCTAGAAAAAGGAAAGTTGCAGGTACAAGTGGGCATAAGTCATTTTATGATGGAATGGAGTGAGATCGCTTGATGTGGTTGTAGTTTTACTTTATTTCAATTGCTTGCAGAGACTAACGCTCATTTGGTATTTTGGATTTTGAAAGACTTCTGATTAGAAATTTTGGTTTGGTTTTAAAGAGCCATTAATATGGTTCCGAAGTGTAATAAATTTAAAGTTGATTTTATTTTAAAGTTGTTTGAAGTTTAGACTTCCGCTGTAGTACTTTGATAAATGCCTTAGCCGTTATCACGGTGGCGGTAACACTTTGGTTTTTCCACATATAGTAGTTTGATAAACGTAATATCTTCTAGTTTAACATGTTTTCCGGAAAAATAAGAAGTAGGAAGTTAGGGAAAATGTAGGGTGTTATAGTTTTAAACTTATTTTATAAAGTTGTCCATATTTTATAATCATGAATTTGAGTTGAATAAATATTATGAACATCTTTTAGCATATGAAAAATTGTTCTAAAGCCTAGATTGTTTTTGTAAATATGTTAGTAGATTGTAGAAGTGTTTTGGCATGAAATCACGATGTTTTTATAAGTTTTTCATGACTTTAAAATTTATAAATAAATCTGAAATTTTAATAAGAACAAGTTAATTTGAGTTTTAAGTGCCCAAATTGTACTAGTATGATCACCCAACAATTCTATATTGATCTATATAAATTTTAGTATGTTTTATGAAGTTTAAAAGTGATTTTAAGCATGTTTAACATGCTGTCCAGATTTTATAAATAAATTAATTAGGCTTTTAAAGTATGTAATTAGCATAAATTGATCATATAAGTTAAGTAATGCATTGTGTGATTGATTTGTGTCATTTTCGGAAGTTTTCAAGGAGTTTTGATAAATTTAGATTGCTTGCCACTTCTCTAAAGTGGCATAAAATTTTTATTATGGTTTTATTAAGCATAATTAAGTCTCGAAAACTAAGTAGAATTGCAACAGAAAAGAAAAGTGAAGTATGGAATTGAATAGAGACCATATAAGGAAGTTTTGGACAAAGTTTCCAAATTTAGAAGTTAGATATATTTGTTGTAGAATTTAGTCAACAAGGTTTTAATTTAGTTTGGTTTTTCCTTGTGTAGGAGACTTTGAATTAGTCCACTGCTAGAAGTTGTGGTGGAGCACAATTATTATACAAGGTATGTAAGTACTAAAGAGAAGCATAAGAGTTAGAATGCATGCTTGAGTAATTCTTGATTACATGGAATCTTGTATGCTTGTTTTGAATCACGAATTTATATGCATGGCAAGTTAGTTAGTAGCATGTTTTTAAAGTTAGATGACATTCCATGTTAAATAGAAAGTTTAATTTTTATAAGCTTGAATTGGAATATTACGATCAGTTTAATTTGGCCAATAGTTTATTGATCAAGGAAGAAAGCTATTTTTAAATTGGTTAGTTACTTAATCAACAAGAAAGATAATTGTGAATTTTTAATCACATAATTAAAGAAGTTTTGAGCAATTATTTTACGTATAATACCACTCACACTTTAATGTGTGGTCAAGAAGAAAGCAAGTTATTAGCCACTCACAGTTAATGTGTGGCGCAGGAGGTTTAGTTTATTTAAAGGACACACCTAAACTTAATTTTGAATCACCTTAAGCTGAAGATAATTAAATTGACTTACCTGATTGGATGCATGTTTTCTTATGTGATGTTGCATGAGAGTCATAACATTGTAAACCTGTTAAATCACGCAAAGTATAAGAGGACTTGCACCAAAACTCTTCGAACGTATATACCTTGAGTATGAACAATGGGGAGAGTCGTATGGAACAGTGATCTATGACTCCTAATTGGAGTACAAGACGTTGTACTCTTTTATATTTTTAATGCGTTGGATATATGTCAATGTATGTGATATAGTAATACCTTTTGGGAGTTGCTCCCCAACTGGTGCCCAATAGGGCGATGATTTTTAGGAGGAAACCGTTCGATGCAAGATCTATAATTATTAATATAATAATAAATTTAATTGAGTCCATGTACAGGAAAAAGGTTGTCAAAGGTAAGTTGAGTGCATGTTTTATTTCTCGTTGTTTTTGCATAGTCTTTAGTAGTTATGCACTCAGCATTGCTGACTATTTGTTTTGTGTCCATGGCTTTGTCTTGGACTTGGTCCTACCATGACCCTCTTGTGGTGAGTAGTTGTCTAGTAAAAGGAAAGCTGGAGGTACCAGTAGGCATAATTCATTTCATGATGGGATGGAGTGAGAGCGCTTGTTGTGTTTGTAGTTTTGCTTTATTTTAATTGCTTATGAAGACTAACATTTGTTTTGGATGTTTGGTTTTCGAAAGACTTTTAAATATTAGTTTTGGTTTTGGTTTTTAAAGGGGCATTAATATGGTTCTGAAGTGTAATAAGTTTAAAGTTGATTTTAATTGAAAGTTGTTTGAAGTTTAGTTTTAAATTGTTTTGGTTTTAAGACTTCTGCTGTAGTACTTTGATAAATGCCTTATTCGTTATCACGGTGTCGGTAATACTTTGGTTTTTCCATATTTAGTAGTTTCAGTAAATATAATATTTATTAATTTAATATGTTTTCCGGACAAATGAGAAGTAGGAAGTAGGGAAAATCCAGGGTGTTACAATTAGTCTCATGAATGTACTAGAAGCATTAGTTAAACCAAAAGGCATAATTAACCATTCATACAAGCCATGTTTAGTTTTTAAAGCAGTTTTCCATTCATCTCCTTCCCTTATACGAATATGATGATATCCACTCCGAAGATCAATTTTTGAAAAGAGTTGAGAACCACTCAATTCATCGAGTAAATCATCCAAACTAGGAATAGGAAATCTGTAATTAATTGTAATATGATTCACTACCTTGCTATTAATGCACGTTTTCTAGGTTCCATCTTTCTTAGGTACAAGTAACGTTGGAACTGCACATGGACTCATACTTTGACGAACATATCCCCTAGTCATCAGTTCATCAATCTGCCTTTGCAACTCCTTTGTCTCCTCCGGATTGCATTTATAGGGTGGTTTGTTTGGAATGGGAGCACCAGGAATCAAATCAATCTGGTGTTCAATACCCCTGATTGGTGGCAATCCATATGGTAAATCACCTGTAAAGACATCTTCAAAATCCTTTAATAATTTACGTAAATTTGGATGCTCAATATCCTCTACGTTTTTCACCTCTTTTGCAATCATGAAGTATGCAAATTTTCGAGCAACCAATTCCTTCTCAACTGCTTTTGTGACACAAACAAAACCTTCTTGTCCTCCTTTGGTTTCACCTGTTTCTTTTTGTTTCAGTCACTAGGAAAAAGTGGCAATAAAACCTTCGTCTTTCCCTCCTTGAAAACCTTTTAGACATTTGATTCTCCATCATGGATTTTTTTCGAAAAAATTACCAAGGTCCTCCTAGCCATACATCACTCCCATCCATAGGAACTATATCACAAAGCACCTCTTCATCAAATTTCCCAATTAAGAAATTCACCAAAGCCTACTTACGAATGCTCACTTCATTATCATCATCAAGCCACTTCATTTTATTAGGTTTTGGATGTATAGAAGTCTTCAATTGCAGTTTAACAACTAGTTTTGAAGCTACCACATTGGCGCAACTTCCCTCATCAATAATCAGACTACAAACTAATTCCTTCACCCTGCAAAGAGTATATAAATATTCTCCCTTTGATCCTTTCCAACAGATTTAGAATGCAACATCCTTCTGAGTACTAGATTATTTTCATATGATACTTCTTCTTCCTCCTACTCACTTTCTTATTTGCACTCCTTTTCTTCTTCTTCTTCCTAAAGAATATCATGTGTATACTTATCAATCTCTCTCATCCCACTAACAATTAAAGTGATGAACATAGCCTTTGCACTTAAAACAAGTGACTTTAGGCACACCATCCTCAGTTTCAACTTTCTTCCCTTTATCTCCACCTTAAACCACGAATTTCTTCTGTTCTCCCTTAGATTCAGTTGAAGAATTTGAATTAGTAGCCTCACAACTTTGATATGTTTTCGTTGCTTGTGGTTTTTCTCCTCTCTTCCTTTGTTTATCTAATATCACAACAGTCTTGCTAACTCCATCAAAGAATAGAATAGATTGAAACTCTATTTCGTCACGCACATCCATGTGAAGGCCTCCCATAAAACGAGCAATCTTTTATTCCTCCCTTTCTTCAACTTCACATTGTATTGTCAATTTTTTTAATTCATAGATGTATAATTCCATTGGCCTAATTCCTTGTTTCAATGTTGCCAGCTTGACATACAATTCTTGTTGATAATTTGCAGGGACAAATTGTCTGCTCAACAATTTCTTAAATTTCTCCCAGGTCTCAATTTTACTCTTTCCTTCATGTTGCCTAATCTTCTTGACACCATTAAACCACATAGAAGCATATTTAGATAACTTTGCTACGGCGATTTTGTCCTTCTTATCATCACCTATGCCTTTGTAATCAAAATATCTCTCCAATGCTAACTGCCATTCTAAATAAGCGTCAACATGTCCTAGACCATCAAATTCAGGCACTTCAAACTTCAATCCATGATCATCACCAACAATGGAAGACTTTGCTTTGAGACGGATAACCTCAATAGTCACTACGCCAAAAAGTGTTTTTTATGGCTGTTAGAAAGCTTTTTTATAGCTGTTATTCAACAGCCATTATTCAAAGCGCTATGAAAAGTGATGGCACATTTTATAGTTGTTCTATTGCAGATTGAAATCAAAATTTACCTCTACTCGTTGATTTCACTTGTAGCGTCGATTTCAGTCGTCGAAAATTGCCGCCGGAGATTTAATCTAGAATTTCGTCGGGCGCTTGAGGGTTTTTGTGAGGCGGTTTGTTTGAGCTTGAGGGAGTTCGTGTTTTTGTGAGGCGGTTTGATTGAGAATTTAAGAAGAATTTTTTTTTTAAGTTAGTTTTAAATATTGTTTTTATCGCAGTTGTAAACAAACCGCTATAATAAGCTTTGCTGCTTTAGATTTAACGGTTGTTGCCAATTAACCGCTATAATATGCCTTTTTCTTTAGCTTTTTATGGCTGTTGTTAATTAACTGCTATAAAAAACGTAGCCAACGCACTTTTAAAAGCGGTTATGAGGATAACCGCTATTAATTGACAGCTAAAAAAGATCAATTTTGTTGTAGTGAGTCTAACCTAGGAACAATTCCTGCAACTTGTTTGTTTGTTCGGCAATATACGCAATTAATTCGTCATTGTTTAATTGCCTCTAATTTCCTTGCTCATCCATTGGCTCTTGATACCACTTGATCTATCTTAGGTTCAAACTAAGTGCTTAAACCCAATATAGATTTATCTTACTATAAACGATGCAAATTGGAACACTCACAACTGACACAATTCATAAAAACTTAGATTAGACTGGCACACTCAACAATACAATGCCAAGGTTGTTTTATTCTTTGTGAGAACACTCAATCACAAATCCTAAACTAGAAGTGAATATTCTGTATCTTTTAACTCACAAAACATTCGAAACAAAACCTTTGGGAATTTCATAAGAAATTTCACACAAAATAACAATGTAAAACTTGATTTTTTATTTAACTATGAATTGAATTGTTACAATTGTAATTGGGGCTATTTAAAGCTTATAGACCACAACTAAATCACAAAAAATCCTAAGAAAATCCTAATCCAATAAAAAAATTAGATTCAAAATCCTACACCATTCAACATCCTAGACAAAACAAACTACTCACATGTTAATCGACATGCACAACTAGATCTTGGTACTTTCATTTATTCTAACGAACTCCAACTAACTAGATTTTATCCTAGAAAATTGAATAATAAACTAATAAGCAAAATAATCAACAAATATCAAATAAAATACACGGAAATTCCAAGAACCCAAAGCTTCAAGAAAACGCCAAAATACTCGCCATTTTACTCATCCCACTTTTGCGCACTTTCAATTAACACTTCAAACCTTTAAGAAACCTTTCAAGATTCAATCTTTTAGTCAAAAAACCTTCAAGAAGTCATTCCCCATGTCCTTTAAGTTGAAATTGATGATCAAAACTCAACAAAAACAAAAAGACTCAACGCTTGAAATAAGAAAAACCCTAGCAAATGAAGTGGGAAAAAAACCCATAGGCAAAAACCAACTTATTCCCTCAATACACCATCATTCCATGGGCATGTGGCCAATCCTAACCAGGTAATTGTAATATGCAACAATTTCCATGATTCAATCCAAAGCCATATAAACAAAATGGTCTAATCCCTTGAATTTTAGAATGACTTAGAAGTAACTCCTTGTCACCATTGCTTGACTCACTACTTGAATCTGCTTCCTGATAAAAAATAATTATGGTTCAATTATCCTTTTTTTTAATAAAAACACGTTCATATTTCTTAGAAGAGAGAGAGAAGGAGAAGGAAAAAGAAAAAACAAACCCTAATTTTATGTTCTTACCCAAAATGTTTAGAACCCTAATCTTTTTCCCAAAAAATTGATTGAATTAGACCGAATAATCTACAAATAATTTGCGCCATAAATCTTACCAGTATTTTCATGCATTTTATAAATTTAATTTAATAATTATAAAGTGTATTTTTATGAAAAATAAAGTTTTAACAAATTAATTAAAGAAATTTTATCAATCAAGGAGTTGAAACATTTATTTCAATGTTTTATAAAATCTATAAATTATTTTATGGAATTTTAATTTTTTTTAAGGTATTTAAAAAGTTTCCAAATCGGGTTTGAAAAGATTTTCTAAATTGTTTTAAAATAAAGGCATAAAAGTAATTTCCATCATTAAGGGTATTTTAGTAACTTCAACCAAATTGATTTTGGGCCTATAAATACTCCATTAAATCATAATTTTTCTGATAAATTCATGAGTTTTATGTTTTAGGATTTAGAAAAGAGAGTGAGAGAAAAGAAAAAAATCAACAAAAACAAGAAACCCGAAACCCTTCACCAGCGCCTCTCCGCTGTCGGCTGCCACATGCCGCTTGCGGGCCACCGACCTACCCTCCTCCCTCCTTTTCGATTTTCGAGTATTGTAAAAAAAAATTCTTATCTTTTCTTTTTAATTTTAATTCAACTCATGTTGAAATTATGTTATGATCATGTTTTGTATGGCCATGTTTTAGAATTTATAAAGTATGATTATAAGTATGTTCATGAAATTAAAAAATTAGGGTTTTATGAGTTATGAAAATTTATTAGTTCTATCATTTTAATGTTCTAAATTATTATTTTATGATCATAGACTGTTATAGTAATGATTTATGATGAATGCATAAAGTTTAGAATGTTTGTAAGAGGTTTTAAGGTGAATTAATATTGATGTAAAATTATCTAAAGCATGAATAAAAAATAGTAGTAGTATTATGATTATGTTTTTAAGCATGAGAAAGGATTTTTAATGTATAAAATTATAACATGATGATCTTATGATGTTGTTATAATGTTCTATGCCCAAATTATGGAGCTTGAAAGGTTCTAATGAGGTTTTTAAGTGATTTATTATTGCTTTAAATTTTGTAAAACCATTTTCATGCATAATAAAAATATTGAGTACAAGAAATAATGACTTATAAGTGTTCTTAAGGCATGGAATCATCACATGATGATCTCAGAACATACGTATGCCATTTTAAGGTTAAATTATGATGTTGAAAAAGGTTCAAAAGATTTTTTAAGTTGTTTTTCAAAGCTGCCATTTTTGGAAAAATATCCAAATTCAAGTGCTTTTGAAAAGGAAAATTATGGGTAAAGTATGGAGTTAAATAAAGATGATATAGGAAAGGTTTTAGTTTATTTTTCACCACTAAATTTTAGTTTAGAGTTTTTGTAAAGTTTATTCAATGAGGTTTTTAATTAGTTTTCATTGTTGCTTTGTAGGAAGCTTCGAGCTAAGTGACTTTTAGAAGTAGTGGCGGGTAATCGCTATAACACAAGTTATGTGAGTACTAAAGGCGTTCATGTGCTGCGAAATCCTGCAAGAATAGTTCTTAAGTCTCATACTAGCACTTTTGATGCTTTGAAAGTTATAGACTCGTGTTGACTTGTGTTGACTTGTATGAGAAGTTATGTTATGGCATGATTACATGAAAAGTTTGTTTTGACTACTATGATTTACATTCTGTTTTTATAGTATTTATATTACATCAATGATGTTGGAATGTTAAATGTTTTGAAAGATGTTAACTAGTAGTCTAAAAGTAAAGAGCAAATTAAGTTGTTTAATAACTTGAGGATTCACACCAAAACTCTTGGAGGGATTTATAGGAAATAGTAATCTATGACTTCTAATCGGGGTAGAAGACATTGTACTCTTTATTTATTTTAAATGTGCTGGAATTCCGTCACTTCATGTGACATAGGTAATACCTTCTTGGAGTTGCTTCCAATTTGGTGCCCAAAAAGGGCAAACGTTGACAAGAAAACTCGTTCAATGCGAAATCCACAATTAATTAATTAATTAAGATAACTTTAACGGTTGTTGAGTCTTTGTTACAGGTACATGGTTATGGGAAGGTATAACTATGTGTATTTATGCTCTTGCTTACGTATATTATGTTAGTGTGTTGTATAGTCTTTGGTGGTTATGTACTTAGCTTTACTGATTACGTGTTTTGTTTGCATGGCCTTGTCTTTGTCTTGGCCGTACGATGACCCATTTCGGGGCGAGTAGAATTCTAGAATGAAGAGAAAGCAACAAGTACATGTTGGCATAGTGAATCATGCTAGGATTGAGTGTGAAGAGTGTTCTCGGTTGTTGTTTTTTGTTTTTTTGTTTTGGTTATGCTGTTCCTAATTCTCGTTTATGACTTTTGGTTTGTTTGTTAGACTAATGATTGTTTTCAAACTTATAAAATTTAGTTTATTTTAAAGGGTGGTTGTTTTGGTTCCAATTTAGTAATAAGGTCAACTACATAAAACCTGCGAATGGTAACGGAATTAAGGGACAGTATGCTAATCAGGGTGGTTGACTGTACTTCTACAAGAAATGTACTAATAATCATCAAAGCAAGGAGTATGCTCAGAATTTTGTGACTTATCGTATGTGCAACAAGCTAGGGCATCGTGAATACGAGTGCTACTCCAAGCTTAAAGGAAAGGAAGGACAAGGGTCTCAATGAAAGGGTAATTAAGCATGATGTCAGCAAAAGGGTTTCCAAAGAAACATGGGAGGAAAGAAAACACAACAAGTCGGGAATAGGAACGGGAATTGCAATCGAGGAAGTCAGGCTAGGACCCCGAATGTTGGAAAGCTAAAAGTGATGGCACAAAGTGAAGCGGATGCTAGTAAGGATGTGATTATTGGTACTTTCTCTATTCACTCTATTCTCATTAAAGTTTTGTTCGATTCTAGTGCAACGTATTCTTTTGTATCCACTAAAGTTTTGATCAGTTTTCGGAAAAATAGATACAATAGATATGACTATAGTGATACCGTTAGGAAAAGAAGTGAAGTATTCAAAAAGAAATTTGGATTCTTGATTGAAAAAGAGGGAGTGGAGTTTAAAGATAACTTGATTGAGTTTGAGCTAGGGGATCTAGCGGTTATTCTAGGAATGGATTGGCTGAGTGAACATAAAGCTGAGATAATTTGTAAGCCGCAGAAAATTGTGTTAGTTAAGAAGCGTAGAAAGATGAGCTATTGGAGGACAGGATGATCAAAGCACAACAAGATAGCTTCGATGATGAGGTTTGATAGGTACGTAAATAGATGTTTTCCAATTTACTTCTGTAGCGTGAGGGATGTGGATTATGTAGAATCTTCAAGGCCAGAGGACATCGAGGTAGTGAGGGATTTTTAGGATGTGTTTCCTAAGGAGATTCCGGAAATGCCACCGAAGCGAGAAATCGATTTCACAGTAGTCTTAGTGCCAGGATCATCGCCCATTTCCAAAGCACCATACAGGATGGCACCTGCGGAAAAGGAACTTAAGGAGCAGTTACAGGATTTGTTGGAAAAGGGTTACATTAGGCTTGGTGTTTCACCTTGGGGAGCGCCATTGTAGTTTGTAAAGAAGAAGGATTGTAGCATGAGGTTGTGCATGGACTATAAGGAGTTGAATAAGGTGACAATCAAGAACAAGTATCCTTTGCCAGGAATTGATGACTTCTTTGATCAGCTGAAAGGACCTACTGTGTTCTCAAAGATTGACTTGAGGTTGGGATACCATGAATTGAGGATTGCTGACGATGACATACCGAAGATAGCTTTTTGTACGAGGTATGGGCACTACGAGTCCACCATTATGTCGTTTTGGTTGACGAATGCGCCAGCATTTTCATGGATATGATGAATAGGATTGTCCAATGATTAATGGAGAAGTTCGTGGTTGTGTTCATTGATGACGGTTTGGTGTACTCAAAGAGCAATGAGGAGCATGGAGAACATCTAAGAGCGATTTCGACAACGTTGAGGGATAATAAGTTATATGTTAAATTCTCGAAGTGTGAATCTTGGTAGGAGAATGTTGCGTTTTTGAGACATTTTATGTCAAAAGAGGGACTTGAAGTGGATCCAACGAAAATCGAAGCAGTGAAGAGTGGCCTACACTGTAATACCCCATATTTTCACGTATTTTAAGGAGTTAATTTCGTATTTTATACCTATGTTTTTAGTATTTTTATTAAAAAATTAAGTTCAATAAAAATATTAAAGAAAGGAAATTTAAATAATTTTCAAACAAAGTAATTATTTTATGTTTATAAATTAAAATTCATGTTATTTTAAATTTTATTAAATATTTTGAAAAGTTTCTAACAATAGATTTTTTAAAGTTTCCTAAATTGTTTTAAAACAAGGGCATAAAAGTAATTTCAAACATTAAGGGTATTTATGTAATTGCACCAAATCCTACTTTGGAGCCTATAAATACCACTTAAAACCCCAAAAATTCAGATTTATTTTGCAATATATTTCTTTTTTTTTTTTTTTTTTTTTTTTTTTTTTTTTTTTTTTTTTTTTTTTTTTTCTTTTTTTTTTTTTTTTTTTTTTTTTTTTTTTTTTTTTTTTTTTTTTTTTTTTTTTTTTTTTTTTTTTTTTTAGAGAATTAAGGATTAAAAAAAAAAAAAAAAAAAAAAAAAAAAAAAAAAAAAAAAAAACGGTTCGAAAGTTTCCAGAAAAAAAAACAAACAAAAAACTGCTACTTTTTTTCGTCTGCCCAGCCTCACCGCCGCTGCTGCCTTGCGTCACCACCCTCCTCCTCCCCTTTTGGTATTGTCGAATCTCTTATGAAAAAAAATTCTTCTCTATTCTTTTTAATTCAATCTTGCAAAATTCATGTTTATAATTATGTTCAATCATGTTTTTATGATTCTAATTATGTTTTTTAAATTATGATTATGTTTCAGGTATGAATTTATAAAGTTGATCATGAAATTTTAAATTAGGGTTTACGAAATTCAGGATTTTATTGTTTTTAATGATTTAAACTTCGATATTATGATCATGAATTATTATAGTATGAATTTGTGATGATTTTATGAAGTTTGGATTGATTTTTAAAGGTTTTTAAGTTGTTTAAGATTGCTATCCAATTTTTATAATCATGAAAACTAAGAGTAAAAAAATTATAAAAGTGTTTTACTTCATGAAAAATTATTTTAAAGCATAGATTAGATGTATAATGATGATAATAGATTGTAAAAGAGTTTTATGCCTGATTTATGATGTTTAGATCAGCTTTTAATAAATAAATAAAGTTGTGAATTTTTGTTAACATGTATCCATGCACAATAAAAATAGTAACACGTGAAATAAGTAGTCATAATTATTTTTTATGCAACTAAGTAGTAACACGTGATATTTAGAAGAGTTTTAATGTGTTTTTAAGAAATTTTATAAAGCTGCCATTTTTGAAAAATTACCTAAAATCAAGTGTTTTGCAAAAGAAAAATTTTAATAAAGTATGGAATTGAACTGAGACCATATAGGGAACGTTTTGGACAAGTTTCCAACATAAAAAGTTAGTTTAAAATTGTTGTAGAAGTTAGTCATCAAGGTTTTAATTTAGTTTCGATCTTCTCTATGTAGGAGAATTCGAGCTATAACTATGCCATAATCGTGTATTAAAAGCCCTAATATGTAGAGAAAGACAGCGCTTTTTGCGTGCTATAATATGGGGATGCTGGGAAAACAGTGATAGCACTTTACAAAGTGTTGTTAATATGTGAATGATACTACAACGCTCAACTTATAGCACTTTAACGTGCTGTAAAAAATAATTATGGTACTATCATTTTGGCGCCCAAATTTCAAATTTTACAATTGCAGCGCTTCAACTAAAGCACTTTAGAGCGTTGTCTATTTGCGTGCAGGCACCAAAAATAATTTTGGCGGGTTTTTCATTCCATTTCAGCTTTAAATTGGCGATCATTTACAAAATATACATTTTGTTCCTGTTCTAAATTTAATTAATGAACTACCATTTCATTTTTTTTTTTCAATTGAACAATATACATTCTAATAAAAAATTTTTAAAAAAAATCTAATTTTATTAATAACTATAGAATTCATACATCAAAAAATACTTAAATTACTGCAATAAAAATATATTAATTAGTTTATGATCAAAGACGTATCAAATTAAAAGTAGGTAACAATAAAAATATCATCTATTTGCAAATGAAAATAAGAACCTAGTTCCCAATTGCAGAGTGCTTACCATTATTGCACCTCCCACTTACCATCCATTTGCTCCACCCACACCACATAGTCTCTCCACGCCAATGTCAAAGTATCGTGCCCATGCACATCTCATTACCACCGACAAAACCCTCATTTAAGAGTGCCACAAATAGATGATCAATATGTATCCCCTATCTCATTGTTATGGTTACCCTTAATCAAACAATACTCGCCGCTACCAATCCAGCTTTCTACAAACTCCACAAATTTTCCCACATATGCCGAAAACACATTTATAGCCAAAGTAAATTCAATAACAATCAAACAAAATTAAAAGCATGCATCAACATGGATTTGAGTTTGTTTATGCTCGATTGTCTCTTTCATATACCTCATCACATAATACCCACAATCAATTCCATTTTATTGACGAGGGCACTACAACAATAATCAAATAAAACAATACTCAATTAACAAAAACTTATGATGTAACATCTTGGTAAACAAAGGAAAATTAAAAGTTTACCTGCATTTGCAACCACTTAGTATTTATTTTAATCCTCTGTTGCGTTTCTCTTTCACTTTGAAATAAAAATTGTTCTACATCTATAAAATTACAAATTATGTTCTATAAAAATATATAAGCACCATAAAGAATAATAATTATTTATGAATGTAAAACCGAAGTAATGAGAGGTCTGAAAATTATCAATAAAAGAGATAAAATTAACAAAAATTGAGTAGAAAATTTGGCAGAGTCTCCTTTGTAAATTGGACAAACCATAAACTCACAAAATTGGAGTTAATTAAAACTTTTAACATGTTTCAAATATAATCAATTGCTAGAAATCCCAAATATTAATCATAGTGATTATCTACAATCTAGATATAAGTTATTACTTACGTCTCAACCACTATACGTAAATCCTCAAAAAATTCGTTTCCCATACCCTTGTTTTTTTTCATTGTACAAGGGATCCATAAAATAAACAGCATCTTTGAACGGGTCAATTACAGACATCACCCAATGGCGTCTATCAGTAGAATAACATTAAAAGCAAAATTAAGATCATATGTATACACAAATTGGAAACACATACTACTTTCTACTGTTTATGACATTTAACTTCGACAATGTTTAATTTCATACCCAGCGTTATATGGTGCAATGAAGACTCTGGCTTTTCATGCACCTTTGAGAAATGTGTCTTAAATGTATCGAGCTCTTGCCATCCCGTCTTCGTTTGCCTTTTTTATCTCTCCCTTTTTTAATTGTCCTATGGGAGATATTATACTGGGACATAAGAAGCCAAACAAACTCACTAATCCAAGCATTTGGCACCGACGATGGCATATCCTACAAAAATGCAAATAACAAACCACTTATAATACGACAATCATGAAAATCACAATCAAAGATGCTAAGTATTACATATGCCATATAAGTCAAAACATGACAAACACCAGCTTCTTCTTGTGCAAGAAGTTGATATATTTCCTCTTGGCCACTAAAAATTTGTTGGTTTTGACCATTAATACCAATGTCAATAACAATATCAAGTTGCTCATCACGGCTCCTCTTAAATGTATACTTATACAACATTTGAAGAGTTGCTGGAAGAGTTTAAGGATGAGGAATTCTAGCCCTGTCATTGACATCCAATTTACATGGCTGTAACTTAGATGATGCATGAGAGGGATCATCTTTTTTTTGTTACTTTAGGTGCTTGGGAACCATTTCTACGACTATGATCTTTTGATGGAGTGTGCGAGTTTGAATCACCAATAACTTTATCGTTGTTCTCTAATACATTTTTGTATGCTTGATATTTTTCAGTGTGCTGTGGTCATTTATCTTCATAGTTTTTATGCTTTATCATCATGGTGTTGAGCTATTAACACGTTGTAATTTTCAGGCTTTTAAGTACATGTGATGTTGGTTTGTTTGGATATTTGTTAATCTCTACCTTGTTTTTCTACGAGTAGACGAAGAGGAAGGCTAGGTTTGACCAATTACAATTGGATAAGGGAGCTCCGAAGGTCATTAAAGAGTAGGAGAAGTGTGATGTCTCTTATTTTTCTTAACATCGCTTTACTCTTATACTTTATGTCTATACCATCTACCATCAATTAATAAGTATCGTCACAATGCTCTGGTTACTTCCATCTTATGGGGCCTCCGTCATCTTTTGTGGACTAAATGTTGTCGTGTGTTGTGAATTTTGAGAATTAACTTGATCATGTTGCTCATTCTTAGTTTTTTCTTGTATAATCTGGTGGTAATTAGCTTGATCATACCTTTTAACAGAAACATTTGGCTTACTTTTGTGTTGCAAATGATCATGTTAACTAGATTCAATTCGTGTATTTTTCACTAATTTCGTGTTATTTGGTTATTTGAATTTGAACATTGAATGTCTGTGCCTTATTGCTTCAATTGCATTCTTTTGTGTATCATTCTACATTAGAATAAGATATGTTAGTGTGCACTAGCAGTCACTTATTTTAAACATTGTATTTCTTTTGTAGCACCATCAAAATATGTTAAGTTTCTGTCATTTGTTTGCCTAATGGTTTCGTATTTGGCTAATGGTTAATTGCTATGCAGGAAAAATTCTAAATTTCCTATTAGCGGAAGCTCTCTACTTTTCTTCACAAATGATGTTGATAACTTTTCTTTCTCCAGGGTTCAATCTCGAACATCTAAACCAGTTGTGGTTCTGAATATGCCAAGGCTTATCATTAGGGTTGCAAAAAGTTGTTTGTGTAGTAGAGTCTTATTTACTGCATGGCTACCAAAGACAATTGTAAAAGTCAACAAATTTCAGTTTGATGTATGCTTGAGGATATCTAAGTCTACTCTCAATCAACCAATCACTCACTCACACATACACATAAACTCAGAATCACACACTCACTCAGTCACTCACACATAATCTCATTCACTCAGACACTCACCCACTCTCTTACTCACACAGGCATTCACACAGCCCTACTCTGAGTCACTCACCCACCCTCTCACCCACAAAGTCACTCGCACAACCATTCACTCACACTCACCCACTCTCTCACTCACACTCTGACTCGCTCGCTCTCTCTCTCTCTCTCTCTCACAATCACTCTCTGTCTGTCTCATCCTCAATCAATCACTCACTCATTTTCTCTTTGTCTCTCTCACGGAGACTCTCTCACTCACACTCTCACTTATTCTCTCTTTATCTATCTATCTATCTATCTATCTATCTATCTATCTATCTATCTATCTATCTATCTATCTATCTATCTATCTATCTCTCTCTCACATTCACTCTTTGTCTCAAAGTCACTCACTCTCTGTCTCAGAGTCTCTCACTCTCTATCTCAGAGTCTCTCACTCACAGTCACTCTGTGTCTCAGAATCTGTCATCCAAAGTCTCTCTCTCACTCACTCTTTATCTCACACTCTCTCACTCAGCGTCACCCACTCTCTCACACTCACCGTGTCACTCACACTCTCTCACTAACATTCCCTCACTCACACAGTCACTCACACTCTCTCACTCACATTCCCTCACCCACACAGTCACTCACTCACACACACATTAACTCAGTGACACACAAAGTCACTCACTCACTCACACAGTTACTCACCCAAAATGTAACAAAATTATACCCACTCGAATATTCAGAATTTTCACCTAGTTCTGCAAAATTATACCCAGATCATACTTGAATTTCCACCAGGAAAAAATTCAAGAAGCCAAAATATAGGTGCTCATAGAACATAATTCAAAAATCAGAATTCAAAGAATTAAATCTATATATCAAACCCAAACTGAACACACTACATTCAAACAAAGCATGCACATAGAACAGAAATTATTGAAATTATGCCAATCTGAATAACACTAATCTGAATTCAACGAAATTGCTCCAGCTTGTTTTCGATCCAAGAAACCAAAATACAGCACTCAAAAATTTCTCATAAAATTGCTTCAACAAAATTCAATAAGCCAAAATATAGGTACTTTATAGATTCCAATAATCAAAACAACTAAGAGCAAATAATTACCTTTTTTTCGATCCAACTTCAACATTCAAATAAACAGCTTCAATACTCCCAAAAACAACAAAATTGCTTCAACAAAATTGCTCGTGATTTCAGTTGGAGAAGGAATTCCAACAAAATTGCTTGTGATTTCAACAAAATTATTACTTAATTTTAGGGTACAAGGGATTTGAGTGTTGTTATTTGACAATGAATTTGATGAGTTTGTTTTTGCTTTATAGATTAGAGAATATATCTAAGTTTTTTTAGGAAATCTGATTTTGATTTTTTGGGTTTGTTTAATGAAACATATTTAGGTTTAGTTTTGTTGAAGTACTGCAGTTTTACATCGTGGTTTTTAAATTTTTTTTTTGTTTGATATTTGAAATTTTAATGTAATTTATTTATTTTTCTATATATAGCACCCAATTAATAGTGCTCTCTAATGTGTTATTGTTTCGCGGTTTTTAATAACGCTAATTTACAACACATCAATTAAGTGCTATGGTTATATTCTTTTCCAAATTTACAAATACTAAATTATAACACTTTATTAACTGCACTTACTTAAGGTGCTATCTAATTAGTAAATACTTTTTATAGCACCTAAATAACAGCATGTATAAAAGAAGTGCTTTTTAATGAAAACAAATTATAGCACTTTTTACAAAGTGCTATAATTTCGGTGCTTTTAATTCATACTTTTGGCATAGTGCTAGTTGACTTTTAGGAGTTGCGGCGGATCACCACTACTTTAAAAGGTACGTGAGTACTAAAGGCGAAGTAAAAGTAGATTTCATGCTTGGTTGATGACTTTACATGTTATGAATATGAATATGAATTATTGTTTAGTTGACTTGCATGAGAAGTATGCTAGTATGATTTTCATATTGTTTTGATATTCCACTTTTATAGGATCTTTAATTTAAGCATGAGTAATTGGAACGTTGAATTATGTCTAAAGTTGGCCAATAGTTAATAAAGAAGGAAAGAAGTTAATTAAGTTGATTAGTTACTTAATCAACAAGAAAGGTAGTTTGTAAATTTTTATTCACATGATTACTAGAAGTTAATGAGAAAATATTTTTATGCATATGTAGCCACTCATAGTTTAATGTGTTGTCAAGGAAAGGATAATTAGTTAGCCACTCACAGTTAAAGTGTGGTACAGGAAGTTTTTAGTTTAATTAAATGACACACAAAATTATTTTTGTATCATTTCAAATCAAAGATAATTAATATGGTTTGATTGATGATATACATTTTTATATGTGTTGTTATGTGTGAGTCATAATGTTGTTAAACCGGTTAACCACGTAAAATGAAAGAGGATACGCACCAGAACTCTTGGAACGTATATACCTTGAGTATAAACAGTTGGGGAGTCGTATGGAACAGAGATCTATGACTTCTAAACGGAGTACAAGACGTTGTACTCTTTTATATTTTTAATGCGCTAGAATTCTGTCACTATATGTGACATAGGTAATACCTTCTTGGAGTTGCTCCCAAGTTGGTGCCCAATAGGGCGATTTTAAAGGAAAGGAAACCCGTTCGAAGCGAAACTCAAAGTTTATATATAACCAATAATTTTATTTAAGTTGAGTCTATGCACAGGTGAAGAGTGGTCAACGGTAAGAAGTATGTATGTTATACTTTTATTTTATTTTTAATATTAATCATGTTTTGCATAGTCTTTGGTATTTATGTACTCGGCTTTGCTTATTGTGTGTTTTGTGTGCATGACTTTGCCTTTGACTTGGCCCTACGATGACCCACTTGTTGGTGAGTAGTTGTCTAGTGTATAAGAGAAAGTTACAGGTACAAGTGGGCATAAGTCAATCATGCTAGGCTGGAGTGAGAGTGCTTGCATCGTAGTTTTCTTAGTTTAATGCTTTATGGACTTGTTAGTTATTTATTATTCTGATGTTGCCTTTTGTTTTGGAAGTTTAAAGTTTATTTGGTTTTGAAGAGCAATTAAGATTCATTTTGGTTTACTTTTGGTTTTTGACTTGGTTTGTTTTGAGTTATTTTTAAGTTTCATTCTAAGTTTTAATTTTGTTTTGGGTTTTAAAGACTTTCGTTGTAGTACTTTGATAAAAGCCTTAGTCGTTGTCACGGTGGTGGTAATACCTTGTTTTTTCCTAGTTAATTAGAAGTTTTTATAATTATTATCCTTTATTTATATTATAATATTTTCTAGAAAGTCTAGACAAGGAAGTTAGGAAACTCAAGGGTGTTACATACGCCTAAGAATGTGTCAGAGGTGCGAAGTTTCTTTTGCTTATCAGGATATTATACGAGTTTCGTGAAGGACTTTTCGTGAATTGCTAAGACGATGACATCGTTGATAAGGAAGGAATACAAGTTCATTTGAACTGACAAGTGTGAGGAAGCATTTCAGACTCTAAAGGAGTGGTTGAATACGGCTCCAGTGTTGACTCTAACATATGGGAGTGATTCCTACGACGTATATAGTGATGCTTCTTAGAATGTTTTGGGATATGTGCTAATGCAAAACAAAAAGGTGATCGCGTACGCTTCAAGACAGTTGAAGCCATATGAAGCAAATTAAACTATCCTACTGTAATACCCCGTAATTTTATACACGTTATAAAATTAAAATAGTATTTATACGTACATTTTACGTATTTTAAAGGAATAAAAGTATTTGAAAATAATTAATTAAAGGAATTTAATTAATTACGGAGTTTTATTTACTTTATTTTAAAGAAATAAATTTTTATAAGGTCATAAAATAATTTTTATGAAGGTCTTAAAATGTGTGAAAATATTTTGTAAGGCTTTTAAAAGTGTTTTTAATGGGTTGCCATGATTAGTTTAATTATGGGCCCAAAACTAATCCCACTTCAATTAGACCTTTTGGGCTTTTCCTAAACCAACTCTAAATCCTTTTGGGGCTTTAAATACCCCCTTTTAAACCAAAAATTCAGAATTTCCCAAGCATTCAAGTTAGGATTTATTTCCAAAATCAAAAGAGAGAAGAAGAGAAAAAAAAAAAAAAAAAAAAAACGAAGGAGAGAAGCGACGAAGAGGACCGAAGTCGCCGGCCACCTCTCCCCGCTGCTGCCCCTCGCCGGCCGGCCGTCGCCGCACCACCTCTCCCCCTTTGCCTTCTCGATTTTCGTAGGCACAAAAAAAAAAAAAACTTTTCTTCTAATTTAATTTAATTCTTAAGCATGTTTTAAATTAGTTTTGATCAGTTTAGTAATGTTTTATGATTATAATCATGTTTTTATGATTTGTATTTATGATTTAAAAAGTGATCATGAAATTTTAATTAGGGTTTGAGAAAGTATGAAGTTTTATTGTTTTTAAATTATTTTTATGATCTAGATTGAAGTGGTATGATCATATTTTAATTATATATGATGTTGAAAATTATGATGTTTAGATTGGTTTTTAACAAATTTAAAGTATATAAAACAAATCTGAAAATTTGTAAATGCATGTTAAAACAAGTTTTAAGTGTTCATATTATATGCTAGTATGATCATGTATGAAATCTATGATCACTACTATATTTTTAGTATGATTTATGAAGTTTAAAGATGATTTTAAGTATGATTTATAAGCTGTCCAGATTTTAAAATTCATAATTAATGTTTTAAAGTATGTAATTAGCATGAATTAATCATATAAGTTAAGATATTACTTATATGATCAATCCATGTTGTTTTTAGGGCTTTTCATGAAGTTTAGAGAGGTAAAAAGGATTTTTAATTAAATAAATAATGCTGTATTTTTATTAAGGCATGTTTATAAGAAGTAAAATTAAGTGTTTATTACTTACAAGTTTCCAAATTAAATTCTAATGCATGATCGAACCATAAACCTATAGGATATTAATATGGTTTTTTATGCAAAAATAATTGTTTTAAAAGAGGTTTTAAGAGGCTTGAAATAATTAAAGTAAAGCTTCCATTTTGGAAAGTAATGAAAATAGAAGTTTTCGAAAAGAATAATAAAGAGACAATGTTATTGAATTGAATAGAGACATAGTAGGAAGTTATGGATGTTTATCCCTAGTAAAAAGTAGTTTAAGTTGCTTGAAAGTTTAGTCAAAGAGGTTTTTTCTTATAAGTTTTCCTCTTATGTTTTATAGGATTCGAATCAAGTGAGTTCTAGAAGTAGTGGCGAATCAACCGCTATTACAGGTACGTAAGTACTAAGATCATGAGTAGAATATCATGCTAGGATCATGCTAGTAGTAGATTGAATATATAAGTTTCATGTTAAACTATATGATATGAAGTATGTTTGTGACTCTTGTTGACTTTTGTTGACTTATTGAGCATGTTCAAGTATGCATGATTACATGATAATCCATGAGTATTTATTTATGCATTCTATTATATATATATTATTATATAATAACATCAAGGATGTTTGGAATGCATTTTTAAAAAGAAGTTTACGTAGTCACAAAAATGAGCATGAAAGATTATGTTATTAAATATTTTGAGCAAAGAAGAGTTAGTGAATTTTATTCACATGATAGTAGTAATTGAGCAATTTATTATTATTATCCACTCACAGTTTATGGTGTGGACTAGTAAAGGAAGTTATCCACTCACAGTTTATGTGTGGACTGTTAAGGAAGTAATTAACCACTCACCTTAATGTGTGGTCTAAAAGGATTAATAAAGGATAAAATATGTTCACTTATTAATGAAGATAATTAATATGGTGTTCATGTCATGTTTGTTATGAATGTTGTGTGATGTTATGCATGTTATGATTTTTGTTAGTGAGAGTCATCACAAGTTATAAAGGGTTATCACGTAAAGTTGAAAGAGGATTCGCACCAAAACTCTTGGAACTATATACCTTGAGTATGAACAGTGGGGGGAGTTTTGTCTAACAGAGGATTCAACTCCTAGTTGGGGTACAAGAACGTTGTAACTTCTATTTTTTAGATTTTATCTTAATGCGCTGGAATTCCGCCACTAGGGGGCTAGTATACCTTCTTTGGAGTTGCTCCCAAGTTGGTGCCTTTTGGCAATTATTTATTTTATAGGAAGGAGCCCGTTCGATGCGAAATCCAATTATATAATAATAATTCTGAAGTAAGAGTCTTAGGGTCTTATGATGTTTGCAATTGTGGTAAAGGTATGGTTGATGTTTTACTTTGATGCTCTTGCCTAGGTATTTCATGCTAGTGTGTTGCATTGTCTTTATGCTTATGTACTCAGCTTTGCTGATTACGTGCTTTGTGTGCATGGCTATCTTTGTTTGGCCCTACGACGACCCATTTATTATTGGCGAGTAGAATCTTGAATAAAGAGTAAGCAACGGTTTCATCGGTGGCATCTAGTCGATCATGCTGGGATTGAGTGAAGAGTGTTCATGTTGTTTTAGTATTTGCTTAAAATTAAGTGACTATTAGCTATTTATTATATCATGATGGATTACGTTGTTTTAAAGATATTAAATATTACTGGTTTGAAGGGCCGTTATGTCGGTCCAAGTTGTTATAATATCATGGGTTTTGTTTTTGAAGTTTATTTTAATTAAGTTGTTTTGGTTTGTTTTTTAAAAGTTAAGTCTTCCGGGTATTACTTTGGTAAATGCCTTAGCCGTTTTCACGGTTGGCGTAATGCTTTGGTTTTCTAAGTAGTTGGGGCTCGATTATTTTTATAATGTTTTCCTCGGAAATTAGTAGTTTTAGGAGGAGAAACCAGGGTTTTACAAAGTGGTACCAGAGCCCGTTTTTATAAATAAAATGTTTTAGTTTTTGGGTACCCTAAGTCTAAGTCCGAAGTCACCCTAAGCTGAGGTCATTTATTCATTCATTTTGAAGTGTCTTGAGACAAATGTTTTTAGAAAGTCATAAAATAGAATATTTCTAGAATAAAATATTTCCAAAAATAGAAATTTTCAAAATGGAAAAAGGTTTTGTTTGTTACATGTGCAGGTACACAAGGAGTTAGGTACGTTATTATGTGTTATTGCTTTACAATCATGTGGTGAGATTGGTAGGAAGTTTTGGGCATGTTAGGATAGATTTATTTTCTTCCTTCATGCAAAGATATTGTTTTCTAGTTGACTGTTTTTATGTGACTAGTTATGTGTAGAAAAGATTGTTTGTTAGCCATTGATCCTTTTCTTTTGAGAAATGGTTTGTTGTTTTTTGTTTTCTTTCTCTTGGCTGGGTTGGTTAATTGTTAGAATCTGTAAGTGGGGGGGGGCAATGTTGACCAACTGCCTAATAAGAATTCGAAATAGAACCTTGGAAAAGAAAGATTAGAATATGTTGGGACAATATGTGGAAATTCGTTTATTGTGATACCAAAGAAATGTGTTAGGAACGAAGGAGTATGAGGATGCCCATGAGTGTCAGCCATGATTATAAACTTATTTACCTGACCGTGAACCCTATACCAAAATTAAGCAGAATTTGATGACTTTTACCTACCTGGAGGGATTCCTAATTTTGCTAAGTAATATGAATGAGTATGGTTGTTGGAGAGTCTCTATGGGTATCTAGAGAGTTATTGGTCTTAAGGGAAGCAGAGCATAGGGCTGCATTAATGAAAAATCCTCCATCACCTGAAGTCCCTGAAGCTAATGGAAGCTGTAGTCTGAGGATAGTTCCTGTTTTGAAATGGAAGATCCAACCCGATCATCCCAGAGTATTGTGGATCTAGGTACCGATTCTGAAGAAGAAACAACCTATTGATAAGATGATATGGAAGAAGACCCAGAAGAGGATCTGAAACATTGAAGATGATGTTGAGGAGACCCTGATTTTCTCCAGAGGGAATATGTTATGTCTTCAGATAAGCTTGATAACACTAATGTTTAAGTAGAAAAGCAATTTTGCTATTGTTATTATTATTAGTATAGTATGTTATATATTGAGGATGTAAACCTCCTAGTGCTATTTTGTTTAAGGCGAATAGTGGCAAAGGGCCATGTGAATTTAAGAAATTAGTGTTGTTAATTATTTCTAGAAAAGGAGCATAAATAAAGCCATTACTTTATTAAGTATTGTTTAAAGGGGAAATTCCAAGGGGAATTTATTTTATTTCTATGTGCTTTATTTATATTTAATGGTGGTGGGAAACAATCAAAAGTAAAAGTGAATCAATACTCTAAGGAAGTATATACTTACCTTACTTATGAGGTTAAATTGAGAATGTTGTTTATTGCTCAAAGTAAAGTTTTGTGTTTAACATAGGAGTTAGGACATAGTATAAAAGTAGTGTTTCTTTTCTCAGGAAGAAACAGAATGGCTGAAGAATGCAAATCAGCTTAATGAAGTAGTAGGCAATTGACAACTGTAGCTTCAGCAGTTAGCCGAAAGAGGAAAATAAACCAAGGAGTAGACCCCGCTGGGGAATTGTTTAAGAAATTTTTCACAGAGTGAAACCACCACTTATCAAGGTGAACCTTAACCCTCTGTTTTAGAGGGTGTTTAGAGAGTTTAATAAGCTATTTGGTGCTGTAGAGTGTCCGAGAGTTTAGGTGAACCATCGGTTTTACTATTTAAGAGGAGAGGTGATCTGTGGTGGTCTCAAATGTAGGCCTGTGTTAGGGCTTTGGCCTGGTTTTAACTGGACTGTGTTTCAGGAGCAAATCCGTAATAATTTTTACCCTGTCTTTTTGCAAAGCAAGGCTGATGAGTTTCTTAGACTTAGAATGGGAATATGTCTGTTACGGAGTAATTCGAAGTTTAGAGTTAATCTAGGTTTGCTAAGGAAAGCTGTAGCAACTGAAATTTGAAGGCTATCGTTTTGAGTAAGGGGATTGACCATAGATATTCAGTTGCAACTTGCTGGTCAGTGTTTGAAACGCTTTGATGAGTTGTATGGAAGAGCGGCTCATTTTATGCTTTATAAACAAAAGAAAAGAGGAGTTGCTCAAGGCAAATCCTGAGGAAAGAGGAAGGTTTTGGTGGGAATATCACCATATGAATCAAAGGTGGTTTAGAGATCTCTTTATAATTCTCAAGGAAATATGGGGAAATTTTTGGTAGGCCAATGAATAGTAATGGTTTTTAAAGACAACCTGCTAATCAGAATATCGTGTGTATTTCTATAAGAAGTGCACTAACACATCCAGAAAAGGATTGTGATGGATCTATTATACTTGTCACAGTGCAACAATATGTCATGGAGTACTACAAGTCTTTTCTAGAGTAAGGGGAAGAAAGGTCAAGTTCTCAATTCCAAGGGCAATTCTTCTGCAGGATGACAGCAAAGAATTTCCAAGGACACAATGGAGAGAAGAGCTTCGCAGACAAGCGAAGTTTAATAATGGAAATGGCTGGAAGGGAGTCGGCGAGCTATCATAGTGCAGGAAGCTGAGTGATTGCAAGGATGAAGCTGATGCTATATAGCATGTGACTTACTGATATCTTCTCTCTATTCACTCTCTACCTGTAAGATTTGTTTATTCTGGTGCTACAATTCTTTTTTGATCCACTAAGGTTTTGCAAACTTTAGAATTCTAGTTGGGAAAGTAGAATCCTAGATATTCCAATATTGATTCCGTCGTGACGGTGTGCAATGTTTCTAAGATATATTTAGATGTGCCACATTTGATTGAGGGTTAGTTGAGCTTAATTAATTGAATTTGAATTGGGTGACTTAGAATGATCCTAGGGATGGATTTGGTTGAGTGAGTATAGGCTAGATATGTGTTACCCAGCAGAAGATTTCTTGTTTAAAAAAGGGCCAAAGGTTAGCTTTTGGAAAGTTCAGGAGAGGCCGTAGATGCAAGAGAATCCGGTCGTATGATGGAGATTTGCGTAGCTTTTGAAGAGGGGATTTTCCAATTATTTGTGTAATGTGAGGATTTGGATGTTTGGAGACAGCTAAGCCAGAGAACATCGAGTATTAGGGATTTTCTGACGTGTTTCCGGAGAGATTCCGGGAATGCCGCCGGACGGGAAATCGATTTTACGTATCGACTTGATGCCAGGTACTTTGCGCCCATTTCCAAAGTACCATTAGGATGGCTCCTGCGAAATGAGCGAGCTTAGAGGATCATTGCAGGATTTTGTTGTGAGAAGGGTTACATTCGACTGTGGCTTCACCTTGGTGAGTCACCAGTTGTTGTGTTGATGAAGAAGAAGATGGAGTTGAGGTTGTGTCTTGATTATAGGGAGTTGAATAAGGTGACGAGCCAAGAACAAGTATCCTGTTGCCGAGGATAGATGACTTGTTGATCAGTTGAAAGGAGCGAGTGTGTTTTCAAACGATTGACTTGCGTCATGATATCATCAATTAAGGATTTGGCTAATGAGACATACCCAAGACGGCTTTTCGGTAGAGGTCAATGGCACTATGAGTTTATAGGTGGTGACGTTGGTTACAAATGCGCCAGCAATTTTTATGGACTAATGATAGGGTGTTTGCATCAATTTTTGGATAAGTTTGTGTTAGTTTTATTGAGCTATTTGGTGTACTCAAGTGTAAAGTGGAGCATGTGGAGCATTTAGGAACAATTTTTGTCAACGTTAATGGAAGAAATCATGTATTCTAAGTTCTCAAAATGTGAATTTTGGTGGAAAGATTGCATTTTTTGGGTCATTTTTGTGGTCGAAAGATGGAGTTGAGTAGATCCCGCAAAATTGACATAGTCATATTTCATTACTCAATATTTTATTATGCCTGAAACATTGGTTTTACAAACTATACAGCATAATCAATCACTTAGAAACCTCATTAGACCTTCAAAACTCCATATTTTGGCAAGAACAATTAGAAGCAGCTCATAAGACATCATGTTATATTTTATTACATTAAAACCTTTTTCATGCTTAAAATATAATCATACTACCCTTAACTACTACTACCTATTGTTTTTATTCATGCTTTAGATAATTTTACGCACTTTAAATTCAATTCACCTAAACCCTAAACCTTTTAAAACATTCTAAATATTATCAATTCATCATATCATTACTATAACAATCTAATGAATCTACAAACAATACAGTTAAACTTTTAAATGAGATAGAACCTAACAAATTTTCATAACTTATAAAACCATTATTTTAGAATTTATCATAACATCTTATAAATCATTTTTTATAATTCCGAAACAGCCTAAATTTTAAAACTGAGCTATAACATAATTAAACTTAATTTAAACATAGTTGAATAAAAAATAAAGATAAGAAACGATTTTTTTAACATACTCGTAAATCGGAACGGAGGGAGGAGGGTTGGCTGGTCTTGTCGCCGGTCTCGTGGGGCCGCAGGCGGTAGATGGTAGCCGACGGTGGGGGCGCTGTGAGGGGTTTTTCGGGTTTAGGGTTTGTTGTTTTTACTTATTTTTATTTATTTTTCTTTTCTCTCTCTCTCTCTATTTTTTTTTGTAATTCAAAACATAAAATTCCTATGAATATACAGTGAAAACTCTGATTTAATGGGTTTTGTTGGCCCAAAATCAGTAATGGGTGAAATACTAAATATACCTTAATGTTGAAAATTACTTTTATGCCTTTGTTTAAAAAACTTTAGGAAACCCTTTAAAAACCCAATTTGGAAAACTTTTAACAATACCTTACTAAAAATTAAATGCCATACAATAATTTTATAAACCTTATAAACTTGAAATAAATATTTCAACCCCTTATCAAATATATTGTCTTTAATTAATTAATTTATGCCTTTTATAAGTATTAAATTAAATTTATAAATGCTGAAACTACAGGTATTATAGTCCACTCCCCTTAAAAAGGTTCTGTCCCGAAACTTGGGTAAACTATGGTCTGAACTTGAATAGAACTCTGCACTTTAGTGCTCTCTCCAAACTACTATTCCTTTTTAACCTTATTTTTTTGTTATACTTTAGAACACTAAAACCTTTCTATTAAATGGTGCACAACTTGCCAAATTAAGGGAAAAATTCTCGAATTCTATCACACTCGACCCCCTTAAGAACTGAGTTACGTCCCCAAACTCGACTAACCTGAAACAATTTTGGATATTTTTTTCCTCATCACACCCACAACTTCCGCAAGTTGTCCTTCCTCAATTTCCCTATTGGACCATCAAAACACACTTTATATCTGAGGCCTTTCCCTACGATACCATGACTTTGCTATCAATATTTTTATATCGGTCTTTTCCTCATATAAGTAGGCTTTGGTCTAACTCAGTCCGTGCTTCCCGGGTGCACACTGTGACTTTCAAACTTATAACTACCTTTTAATTCTTGCAAGATTTCCATAAGGTTCACTGTACTTTGGACGTACTTTTTCCTTTTTCCCAAGCTCATAAACGCCATTCATTGGTGCTACTTTTTAGTAACAGCCTTTCACCAACCTCAACCAGCCTCATCGACGCTTTTTGTATTCACCTAGGTTTCTGTCTACTTGTGCAACTTGTCTGAATCTTCACTGCATTACTCTCACCTTGTTGGTGAGTCTCCTCATCAATTGAGGTCTCAAATACTATCTCCACTTAGTCGCTCAACTAAAGAACTTCTACACTCCTCCATACACTCCTCTTCAAAGGTGTCATGCCAATTGCTTGAATCGTAACTGTTATTGTACAGAATTCGATCAATCGCATCTATCTTCTCATTTACTTGAAAATCCATTACATAAGCTCTCCATGTTTTCCAACGCTATATCGTCCTCTCTATCTGTCCATCAGATTGCTGGATGTGAAAGTATACTCCATCTTCAATGTAGTACCGAAGTTCTCCTTGACACTTTTCCACATTAGGAAAAAGCCTAGAATCTGCTATCGAACACGTATCCTTTGGAACTCCCATGTAGATCACAACATACTTTAGGTAAACCTTTGCAAGTTTGCTTTCCATTTTCCCAAGGATCGTTCATCGATATAAACAAACTGCTATTTAGTAAGCTTATACCACCACAACCACATATGTCATTTTGATTCTTTGAGCTTTCAAGCATGGTTGCAAGCCATGATATGCAATCCCACTTCCATCTTGAAATTTCAGTGGTTGAACTCTCCTTGCACCTTTTAGCTCTCAATTTCACCTTTGACATGGTAAGACACCTACTTCGCTACTTAAAATAACCCCCCTCTTCGTTTTGGGCCACCAACTAAAACACCTTTTTTCCCAAATCTTTATCACATTTCACCTCCAGGTGACCGAGTATGGTGTAATTATGGCTTCCTCCATGATCATCCCTTTTATTAGTCTTCGCATTTCTGCGTACACACCACCCATATCCTTAGAGACCTTAATCCCATCTTTTTGGATTTTTAAAGCTGGAGCCTTCTTTTGCCTTCGATTTCGTTTCCTTTTATTCTGTTATCTTTTACGTCTCCCATTTCCGTTCTCCTTTGATCTCCTCAACACAGTTGTTGTTGGATATCAAGATTACTAGATTCCCTTCCACCGACCTTTCTTTCAACTATTTCCACAAACTGTTTAGCCTCTCCATGTCCCTAGATAATTCGTTAGCAACTACCGGAATTAATTCCATGCTTCATTTGAACTTAAGCACCCTGGTTTCTCCTTCCCTTCATGATATGTTATATATAAGTCATAATCCTTGATTAATTCAAGCCATCCGCGTTAAAGCTTTTTGATCCATTTGTGTGATATAAGTACTTCAAGCTCTTATGTTTAGTGTAGATTCTACACTTTACCCCATACAGAATAGTGTCTCCCAAATTTTACAGTAACAGATCGCCGCCAGTTGGAGATCGTGGGTAGGTGTAACACCCTGGTTTTCTTCCTTCCTAAACCTACCTAACATTTCCGGAAAAACATTTATAAATAATCGAGGCCCCAACTCTACTTTAGAAACCAAGCCACTACCTTTGGTAAATAGCCTTAGCCTTTCTCACGGTGGCGTGTGCTTTGGGTTTCTAAAGTAGTTGGGCTCGATTATTTTATAAATGTTTTCCGAAATGTTTATAGTTTTAGGAAGGAGAAATACCCAGGTTGTTCACACCTACCCACGATCTCCACTGGCGGCGATCGTGTTTACTTTAAATATTGGAGACACTATTTGTATGGGGTAAGTGTAGATCTACACTACAACATAAAGCCTTGAAGTACTTTTTTCACACAAATGGATCAAAACATGCTTAAAGGAGATGCTTGAATTAATCAGGATTATGACTTATACTATACATTCATGAAGGGAAGGCTAATGCAGTAGCGGATGCTCGTAAGTTTCAAAATGAAGCTGGATAATTCTCCGGTAGTTGCTAAACGAATATCTAGGGACATGGAGAGGCTAAACTGGAATGTGAAGAAAGTCGTGGAAGGAATCACTATGTAATCTTGTATCCAACCAACATTGTTTGAGAACATCAAGGAGAACGAGAATGGAGACTAAAGTTAACAGAATAAGGAGAAATCGAAAGGCACGAAAGCTCCAGATTTTCAAAATCCCAACGATGGGATTGAAGGCTAATATATGGTGTGTGTACCGCAGAAATGCGAATACTTAAAAAGGATATCATGGAGGACGGCCATAAACACCATACCGGTTCACCTGGAGTGAAAAATTGTAAAGTTTTGAAAAAGGTTTATTGTGCCCGCAAACGAGAGGGGTGGTATTTTTAATTCGTAGTTAGGTGTCTTACAGCAAAGAGTGAAATGGGGAGCATAAAAGGTTGCAAGAGAAGTTCAACCCATCGAAATTTCAAGATGGAAGTGGGATTGCAATATCAACGGACTTTGCACTGTGAAAGTCAAGATCAAATATGACACTATGTGGGTTGTGGTGGATAGCTTACTAAAGCAGAGTGTTTATATCGTGAACATCCTTGAAATGGAGCAACTTGCAAAGGTTTTACATAAAGTATGTTGTGAGCTACATGGCGTTCCAAAGGATACGTGTCTGATAAGAATTCTAGGCTTCTTCCTCAATTGTGGAAAGTGTCCAAGAGAACTCGTACTACATGAAGAGAGTACTACTTTCCCAATCCAGCACTGATGGACAGACGAGAGGACGATATGGCGTTGGAAGACTATGTTAGAGCTTATTATGGATTTTCAATTAAATTGAGAAGATTGAGGGTTGGGGGAGATTGTGATATCGAATTCTTGTCAAGACAGTGGTACTGTCATGGCAAACATGGCAGGTTACACCTTTAGAAGAGGTGTAGGGAAGAAGTGTATAAGTCCTGTGGAGTGGAGCGACATAAGTGAGATAGTGTTTGAGACCTCATTGATAGGAGGAGACTACCACAGGGAGAGTAATGCAGTGAAGATTCAAGTTGCACAGCTGACAATCCTAGGTATCCCAAAAGCGTCGAGAGGCTGAGTTTGAGGTTGGTTGCAAGGTGTTACTAAACGTATCACCATGATGGACGTTAGAGCGTGGGAAAAAGGGGCAAAATACGTCCAAAGTACATTGAACCTTAGAATCTTGTAAATAAGTTTAAAGGTAGCTTATAAGTTTTGGATAGATTCCATGTTGGCACCCGGAGACGACTGAGTTAGCCAAGCCTCACTTATGATGAAAAGCCGAAACAATACTTGATAATCAAGTTCATGGTAATCGTAGGAAGGCCTCAAGATATAAAGGTTTTGTGTCCATCAGAATTGAGGAAGCACTTGGGAAGGTTTGTGGGTTTGATGAG
>PYUH01000193.1:1413524-1453279 GCA_016808085.1 Suaeda aralocaspica
AAAAAAAAATAGAGAGAGAGAGAAAAGAAAAATAAATAAAATAATAAAAACAACAAACCCTAAACCCGAAACCCCTCACCAGCGCCCCTCCCCGTCGGCTACCATATGCCGCCTGCCGGCCCCCAGAGACCGGCGACCGACCAGCCCACCCTCCTCCCTCCTTTCCGATTTACGAGTATTGTTAAAAAAATCTTCTCTTATCTTTTTATTTTTTATTCAACTTATGTTTAAATTATATGTTTAATTATGTTATGATCAAGTTTTAAAATTTATGGCCATGTTTCAGAATTTATAAAAAATGATTATAAGTATGTTCATGAAATTATAAAATTAGGGTTTTATAAGTTATGAAAATTTGTTAGTTCTATCTCATTTAAACGTTCTACATTATTGTTTTATGATCATAGATTGTTATAGCAATGATTTATGTTGAATTGATAAAGTTTAGAATGTTCTTAAAAGGTTTTAAGGTGAATTTAAATTGCTGTAAAATTATCTAAAGCATGAATAAAAAATAGTAGTAGTAGTAGTATGATTATATTTTTAAGCATGAAAAAGGATTTTTAATGTATAAAATTATAACATGATGATCTTATGATGCTGTTATAATGTTCTTTGCCAAAATTATGGAGTTTGAAAGGTTCTAATGAGGTTTCTAAGTGATTTATTATTGCTGTATATTTTGTAAAACCATGTTCATGCATAATAAAAATATTGAGTACATGAAATAATGACTTATAAGTGTTCTTAAGGCATAGAATCATCACATGATGACCTTAGAACATACGTATGTTGTTTTAAGGTCAAATTATGATGTTAAAGAAGGTTCAAAAGAGTTTTAAAGTTATTTTTTAAAGCTACCATTTTTGGAAAAAATATCAAAATTCAAGTGTTTTTGAAAAGGAAAATTATGGGTAAAGTGTGGAATTGAATAAAGATGATATAGGAAAGGTTTGTGGTTGATTTTTCACTACTAAAAGTTAGTTTAAAGTTTTTGTAAACTTTAGTCAATGAGGTTTTCAATTAGTTTTAGTTGTTGCTTTGTAGGAAGCTTCGAGCTAAGTGACTTTTAGTAGTATTGGCTGGTCATCGCTATAACACAAGTTATGTAAGCACTAAAGGCGTTCATGTGCTGTGAAATCATGCAAGAATAGTTCTTAAGTCTCATACTAGAACTTGTGAAGCTTTAAAAGTTATAGAGCCATGTTGACTTGTTATGGCATGATTACATGAAAAGCTGGTTTTGACTACTATGTTTTACATTCCGTTTTTATAGCACTTCTATTACATCAATGATATTGGATTGTTAAAGGTTTTGAACGAAGTTAATTAATAGTAGTCAAAAAGTAAAGAAAGAGAAAATTAAGTTGTTTAAACTTGAGCAAGAAGAAATGTAGTTAGTGAATGTTATTCACATGTATAATAGCAAAGTTTAATGAGAAAACAGTTAGCCACTTACAATTTATGTGTGGATAAAAGAAGGTTTAATTAACGAAGAAATAAGAAGTAAATAATATGATCATGTGTAAATCAAGATAATTAATATGGTGTTCATGTTGCTATGTTTGTTATGAATGTTTCATGTATGTTTTATGTGAGCCACAATAAGTGTTAATTGATAATCATGTAATGTGAAGGGGGATTTGCACAAAAATTCTTGGAACGTATATACCTTGAGCATGAACAATCGAGGAAGTTATAGGAAATAGTAATCTACGACTTCTAATCGAGGTACAAGACATTGTACTCTTTATTTAGTTTGAATGCGATGGAATTCCATCACTTCTTGTGACATTGGTAATACCTTCTTGGAATAGTTGCTTCCAAGTTGGTGCCCAAAAAGGGCAAATATTGAGAAGGAAACCCATAGTATTCTTATATTCATCATGAAAGACTCATATCAAACAACCATGGCCTACCAAGCAAAATATGATAGGCGTCCATTGGAATCACATCACACCACAATTCTCCTTCATAAGTACGACCAATATTAAAAGAATCTAAGTCCTTTTGACTCACTTGAATCCCCTTCCCTTGATTTAACCATTGAATAACATAAGGACTAGAATGAGGAGTTGTTTTTAAGTTTAACTTATACATAACTACTTGTGATGCCATGTTATTACAACTACCACCATCAATTATCAAGGTACATACCTTTCCTCCAATGGTACAACGAGTGTGAAAGATTGACTCACGCTACAAATTCTTCTCTTGAGATGCCATGCTACTCAAGGTCCTCCTAACCACCAAACATTCCCTTTGATCCGGTTCAAGAAAGGCCTTTTCCTCCTCCTCTTCGTGGACTTCTTCCTTTCCATGATCCTCCATGCCATCCTCATCATACTCAACCAAAGTAACAACCTTTTTATTTGGATAATCAACAGCAATATGCCCAATACCTTGACATCTATAACACTTTCTAGGAGTAAACTTAGAATCTGTCTTTTGTGAGAAATTTGTGCTTGGTTTTGTGTTTGGCGTGGGGGTTTTAAAACTTTGTGTTTGGGCTTTTGGCAAAGAATAATTTGAAGTAAAGGGACGCGAGGTCTCACCTTTACCTTTGATCTGTTGTTGTTGTTCAACCTTGTGGCCTAAGCTTACAAGCTCTTCTAAAGTAGCATAAGGATGCAACTCAACCACATTAGCCACCTTTGGATTCAAGCCTCCCAAAATGGACACCAATGAACTGCACACTTCATAACATAGGACTAAAACTCCCTAGCATAGTCTTCAAAAGATTAGTTCCTTGCTCAAGATGATGGAACTTACGAAAGTTCTCTTGAACATAGTAAGTAGGAAGAAATTTTGTTTCAAAAGTTTTTTCATTTTCTCCCAACTTTTCACTTTAGTTTTCCCTTGCCTTGATCACTTAGAACATATTTTTGCCCACCAAGTGGAGGCATACTTTCTAAGCTTCAAAGCCACGATTTTCACCTTCCTATTTTCAGGTATTTGTTTGTAATCAAACACCCTCTCAACCGTTCTAAGCCATTCAACAAATTCATCTGCATCAAGTTTGTCATCATTTCCAGGGATGAGAACTTTGATGTCATTATTTGTCTTATGACTCCTCCTAGGACGTGGAGTATCCTCATCCTCTCTCCCCTCTTCAACACTACTTTCAGGATCAGAGAAGGATGGAGATCCTTCTCTTTGACTTTGCAATTTGAGAGTCAAATCTCTCATTTGATCTTGCAAGTACTCCATTTGTTTTTCATGTGCCTCACTTTCTTCCTCCATTTTAGCAACATATTCTTGCCAATTTGGAGGAGGAGTATTAGAATTTGACATGATCAGTTCGGAAAAACAAAAAGAAATGTTTTTAATGGACAAAATATTGAAGGAAACACGAAATTGTGCACCCTCCCTCTAGCACCAAATGTTGTATATTCGTAGTACACTAGGAACATACAAGGGCTAAGCCATGTTATTTTAAGGATATATGACTAAAGACCAAACTATTTCTTAGATAAGACACACCACTAAGACTTAGATTGGGTTTCCTAAGAACACAACTCAACTCTAGTCACGAAAGTTGAATTAGCAAAGGAAGAGATTTTTTTAATTTTATATCCAAGAAATCTAACGTTTCTAATCTAAGAAACAAGATAAACACTCAAAGTGATTTTTGATTCAAGCTTCTATATTTTTGTTCAAGAATTTAATAGGTATTTATAATGTTACAAGATTTCATGGGGATACAAAAACTCTCAGAAAATTAAAACACAATAAACTCTACTAAATGCGCATTTGATCAAGTCTAAATGTCTATGATAATGTCTTCTGAATTTCTTCGTATTCTTGGATTCTTCTTGAGCTGAAATGATCTTCAATGGTAGACTTAATGTCCCTTTTAATTTCTGGTCTTGACACAATTCAGAAGTCTTTCAAATTCGAATTTAAAGGCTGATTAAAACTGGCCAAAACAAGCTCCCAAGAAAATCGCTCGCAGGGGCGTGATTTAAGGCATTTTTCTTCAGTTCTGAGCAGCTTCAATGCTTGCTCTAAATGGCTTGTTTCTTGCTGATTATTAAGCCCCAACGTCTCTCATTAACTGCTATAACTCCCACTTTAAATTCCCTTTTGAATTTCAGCATCAATTAGGAATATTCTCTCCCAATGCTCGCCATCCGGATTTGCTTAATTTGAGAACTGAATTTCTTCCAAGTCTTAATGACTCTAGCTACTTTATTTCAATGCTAATTGAATCAACTAACATAGAATGACACACTTGCTAATTAAAATTACGTGCTAATTAAAACAAATAAGAATGACACTTATAGTTTTATTACAACCAAACAAATTAAACTAGAAATGTAACATGGAACGTTTTGGACCGTCCCTCAACTAGCATGTCTTGTGAATGGCGCATGAATTGGACTCCTTGTGCCACGTTTTTGATGAGTTTATCATCCATGATCATGTGGCTAGGCTTGACTACATCATGGTTATTCCTTATTCAAAGGGGAAAATTAGTTTTTGGACAAAGAATTGTGGTTAGTTGAAGTTTGTTTAGTTGCTTCTTTTTTTGATAAACATCATTTATTGAATCTTGCTTTATTATTAATTGCTGTAGTCATCAAGTCCGGTAACAACAATAACATCAACAACAACAATGCTTCTGGTTATAATTTGCGTTATGTACCTGAAAAGGACAAACTGAATGCAACCAATTTTTAGAATGGGAAATGGTTACGAGAATTGTTCTTAGAGCCGAAGGAAGAGAGAATGTTCTTGATAATCCACCCCTACAAAACCCTTGCTAGAAACTGTTTCTACAGCTGAAAAAAGAGCTAGGCAAATCTTAAAGACTAACCCTATGCAAGTAACATGTTTTATGCTTACTTGCATTGAACCTGAATCCCAAAATGTTTTGGTAACATGGAGGCCTACTCCATAATGTAGCAACTTAAAACTATGTTTTACAAGAATGCTAGATTGGAGAGGTTTGAAGCTAATTGTAAGTTATTGGAATGCAAGTTGGAAAGAGGGAAGCTTTTTGGTCGACATGCGTTTAATATGAATGGGCATTTTCAGATCATGGAAAAATTAGGTTTTCCCTATCCAAATGAGTTAGCAACTAATATTGTGATCAGATGGTCCTTGCCTAATTAACTTCAAGATGAATTTATATATACAAGGAGGGGAGGCTACTTTGCAAGAGTTTCATGGTATGTGGGTTCGTGCTTAGAATAATTTACCAAACCTGAACATAAGGATGTTCTAATGGTTAGGAAGGGTAAACAGTTGAAGAAGAAAGGGATTCTTAAGAAGAACAAAAAAGGCAAAGATGTTACCACTGCTGACACTTCAAAGCTAAAGGCCACTCATAAGGATAAAGTTGCAACACTACATGAGTGCTTCCACTGCCACAAGATTGGCTACTAGAAGAGGAATTGCCCCCACCTATGTAGAGGAGAAGATGAATGGTACTTTTAATTCAGGTATACATGTTATAGAAGTTAATTTAGCTACAAGTGCCTCGTGGGTATTTGATACTGGTTATGGTATTATAGTTTACACTTGTATTTTGGTTTAGTATTAGAACTTAATAATTGCTATTATGTTTTAGTTATTACTAAAAACATAGTCTAAGTTCCGGTTTTGGATTTGAAAGGATTTTCATTTAATATTAAGAACAATTGATGTTTTGCGTATTTTTATGATATGTTCTATGTTTTTGCAAAATTATCACATGGTTTATATGTTCTTCACATACAAACTCACATATATAACATAGACAATAAGAAACACAAAACAAATGAACAAAACCCTACTTATCTACGGCATTGTTGATTTGGCCACATAAGCTCAAAACGCATTGAGAAAATTTATAATGATCGACTTCTCAATTCATTTGATTTTGAATCTTTTGATGTGTGTAAGTATTGTTTGATAGGAAAAATGGCAAAGTCACCTTTTACCAGTTCAAGTGAAAGGGCCAATGATCTCTTAGCACTCATACATGACAACGTGTGTGGACCTATGAGTACATTAGCTAGAGGAGGGTACAGCTACTTCATAACTTTTACCGATGATGTGAGCAGATTTGGATTTGTTTACCTCATGCGGCATAAGTCGGAGTCCTATGAAATATTCAAGGAATTCCAAAATGAATTAGAGAACTAAATTGGAAAGAAAATTAAGGCATTGTGATCCGGTCGTGGTGGTGAATACTTATCCATTGAGTTCAATGATTATTTGAAGATTTGTGGAATTCTGTCACGATTGACTCCACTAGGGACACTACAACTAAATACAGTCTTTGAAAGAAGGAATCAAATTTTATTAGATATGGTTCGACCAATGATGAGTCTTGCTAGTCATCCCTTTCCATTCTGGGATTTTGCGCTTGAGAAAGCGGCATTCACACTTAACAAAGGACCTTCCAAAGCAATGGAAAAGACACCATCTGAAATATGTATCGGAAACGTTCTGAAGATGTCTTTCCTCAAGATTTAGGGTTGTGAAGCTTATGTAAAACGTTTACTTTTTGATAAGCTTGCACCCAAAGTTGATAAATTTTTTTTTTGTGGGTTACCCAAAAAAGACTAAGGGATATTAATTCTACAATCCAAGCGAAAACAAAGTGTTTGTTGCTCGTAATGGTGTTTTTCTTGAAAAAGAATTTACTTCTAGGAAAATAAGTGGAAGTAGTGTATATCTCAAAGAAGTCCGAGATGAGCAACAATTGGATGAGATTAACACCTTTTCAGAGGTGGTGCAACATGAGAATGCTCATAAGGCAGTACAATCAGTTGGCACAACTCCTACCCCCCCACATGCAGTTAGTCCATGCAAAGTCACTCAACCTAATGAGGTGGATACTACGTCGATTGTTTCCCTGCGTAGGTCTAGTAGGACCATAATTCCTTCAAAAATATACATTGATTTCCTTTTAACTGAAAGTTCTGAAATAACAGTGTTAGAATCAAAAGAAACTACTAATGACAAAGATGCTTTGAAAGGAAAAGACTTCGAAAGATGGCTCGAAGCCATGAAATCTGGAATGGAATTTTTGACTGAAAACCAAGTTTGGGACTTGGTTGAATTCCCAGATAGGGTAAAACCCATTGGATGCAAGTGGATTTATAGACTAAAAACATAAAAGGATGGAAATATTTACGTTTTCAAAGCTAGGTTGATGGCCAAAGGTTTCAAACAAGTTCATGGTATTGAATATGATGAAACCTTTTCGCCAGTAGCCATGCTAAAGTCCATTAGGATTATTCTTGCGATTGTTGCTTTTCGAATGGATTTTTGAAAGAGGATGTGTATATGACATAACCTCAAGCTTTTGAAGATCCAAAAAGTTAAAGAAAGGTATTGTAAGACCCTAGAATTTCCTAACTTTCCTCCTTTAGATTTTCCGAAAATATAGTATAAATATAATAATGAATAATAATTATTATAGCTCCTAATTAACTAGGAAAAAACAAAGTATCAACGCCACCGTGACAACGGCTAAGGCTTTTATCAAAGTACTACAGCGAAAGTCTTTAAAACCAAAACTGATACAAATATTGATCACAACTTCAAAGGTTTGATTGAAGCTGCAAAGAAAGGTGCAACCATGGGAGAATTAATTGCTTATGGAGACTTAAGTCTAATGGGTGCATCTAAAGTTTGTATTTGCGTGTGCATGGTCACACATATCTAGGTGGGCACGCAAATCAAGGAAAGATGGTTGACAAGGGGAATAATTTGGTTTTGCCTATGAGTTTTTCTCCCACTTCACTTGATAGGGTTTTCTCATTTTAGACTTTGTGTCTTTCATTTCTTGGTGAGTCTTAATCATCATTTACAACCTTAAAGACATGGGAAATGAATTATTGAAGGTTTCTTGATTAAAATATTTGATCTTGAAAGGTTTCTTGAAGATTTGAAGCAAATCTTGAAAATTGCGCAAAATTGGAGCATGCTTGTGTGGCGAGATTTTGGCGATTTTTGTGCAAATTTGGGTCCTTCAATTTTTTGTGTATTTCTGGTTGTAATTTGTTGATTATCTTGTTTATTAATTTGTTAGGAAGTTTGTTAGGATATTTTCTTGTTTAGATAAATTTTGTTAGAGTTTGTTAGCAAGATAAGATCAAGATGTAGTGATGATGTGGCAATCTTATCTTGTGAGTCATTTGTGAGTTATTAGGGACGATTTTTAGATTGGTTTTGTGCGTATGTTTTTAGTTATTGTTGTTAGGATTTTGTTGATGATTATGACTATAAATAATGTCAACATTAGATTGTAAAATTCAGATTTTGTTATTGAATAAAAGTTTTGTTTTGTTTACTTGAAAAACAAAAATCCGAAATTGTGAGTTGGTGGTTGATTCCTTTAGACTCTAGTGAGATTGATTAGTGGCTTTGAGGGTGCCTTGTCACCCTAAATTTGTGAATTTTGGTGGCATAGCCTGTAGAGATTCGTGAATTTAGTTCTATCCCTTGTAAGTTTTTGTATTCATACGAAAATTCACATCAAAAATCAAATTAAAACTCAAAATGAAACTTGAAATTACGTCAAATACAAAACAAAGTCAAAACCAAAAGAAAACCAAAGTAAATCTTTATTACACTTGGGAACTATCTTAACGTCCCTTCAAAAACCAAATAAACTCTAAGCTCCGGAAATAAAAGTCAACATCCAACAATAGCAATATTAAGAATCAAGTTCACATAACTATGAAAACTACAATGCAAGCGCTCATACTCCAACCCAGCATGATTGACTATGCCCACCTGTACCTGTAGCTTTCTCTTATTATAGACAACTACTCGCCAACATGTGGGTCATCGCAGAGCCAAGTCAAAGACAAAGCCATGCACGCAAAACACACAATCAACAAAGATGAGTACATAAATACCAAAGACTGTGCAAATCATGATTGATATTAAAATAAAAGAAAAATATAACACACATACTTCTTATCGTTGACATCTCTTCACCTGTGCATAGACTCAACTCATAAAAAATTATTTATTATGTTTAAACTTTGGATTTTGCATCGAACAGTTTTCCTTTCCATTAAAATCGCCCAATTGGGCACCAACTTGGGAGGAACTCCAAGAAGGTATTACCTATGTCACATAAAGTGACGGAATTCCAGCGCATTAAAAGTATGAAAGAGTACAACGTCTTGTACCCCAATTAGAAGTCATAGATCACTATTCCATACGACTCCCCCCATTGTTCATACTCAAGGAATATACGTTTTAAGAGTTTTGGTGCGAATACTCTTTCACTTTACGTGATTAACCGGTTTAACAATATTATGACTCACACATAGCAACACATAAAAGCATGCATGACATCAAACAAAATCATATTAATTTTCTTGAATTTAAGGTGATTCACAAAATAATCTTGTGTGTCCTTTTAATTAAACTAAACTTCCTTTACCACACATTAACTGTGAGTGGCTAACTATTTATCTCTCTTGACCACACATTAAACTGTGAGTGGCTATATAAATATTTGCTCATTAAACTTTTATTGAACATGTGAATAAAAATTCACAAATTACCTTTCTTGCTGGTCAAAGTAACTAATCAACTCAACTAACTTCCTTTTTCTTCTTTATTAACTATTGGCCAAATTTAGAAATAATTTTAACATTCCAATTACTCATGACAATTAATAGTGCTATAGATGTGGAATATCAACTAATTAAATATAAGAATCATACTTTCATACTAGCATATTTCTCATGCAAGTCAACCAAACAACAATTCATGTTCACATTCATAACCTGTAAGATTAACAACCAAGCATGAAATCTAGTTTTACTTTTGCCTTTAGTACTTACGTA
The DNA here is from genome assembly GCA_016808085.1 of Suaeda aralocaspica. Classification (NCBI taxonomy): domain Eukaryota; kingdom Viridiplantae; phylum Streptophyta; class Magnoliopsida; order Caryophyllales; family Amaranthaceae; genus Suaeda; species Suaeda aralocaspica. Next base: position 1,423,331 of record PYUH01000193.1, read on the forward strand.
CCATGTATAGTAGTGGTGATCCACCACAACTCCTAAATGTCAACTAAGTCGAAGTCTCCTATATAGTGAAAAATCGAAACTAAATTAAAACCTTGTTGAATAACTTCTACAACAACTCTAAACTAACTTTTATGTTGAAAACTTGTCCAAAACATTCCTTATATGGTCTCTATTTAATTCCATACTTTATTTTAATTAATCTGTTGCAAAACACTTGATTTTTGGTAATTTTACAAAAATGGCAGCTTCATAAAACCACTTAAAAACACTTTGAAACTCTTCTAAATATCATATTTTGATCATAAAACATTATAGTCATGTCCAAAGATCATCATTGATGCATTAAGAATAATTATAACAAATTATTTCACGTGTCACTATTTTTATCAAGCATGAACACGTGTTAATAAAAATTCATAGCTTTATTTATTTATTCAAAACTCCTTATAAACTCATCATAACATCATAAATCAAGCATAAAACTCTTTTACAATCTAACACCATCATTATATATCTAATCTATGCTTTAAAATAATTTTTCATAAAGTAAAACATGTTCATAATATTTTTACTCCATGTTTTCATGACTTTAAAAATTTGACAGCAATATTAAACAACTTTAAAACCCTTAAAAACCAATCTAAACTTCATAAAATCATCACAAATTCATACTACAACAACTCATGATCATCATATAAAAGTTTAGATCATTAAAAACCACAAAACTACAAATTTCATGATTTCATATACCCTAATTTAAAGTTTCATTAACAACTTTATAAATGCATACTTTAAACTTAATCATAACTTTATAAAACATAATTAGAATCATAAAAACATGATTAAACATAATTATAAACATGAATTTTGCAAGATTGAATCAAAAAGAAAAGAGGAAGATTTTTTTTATAAAGGGTCGAAATTATACCAAGAGAGGGGAGGAGAGGTGGCCAGCGTGGAGGGCCAGCATGTTGGCTATGTTGCAGGCGGCGAGTGAGGCGGACGAAGGGACGCACGAAAGGGGGGGGGGGAAGCAAAGAAGAACAAGCGATGAAGTTTTTTTTTTCGGAAATCTCTTCTCTTTTTTTTCTCTCCCTTTTTTTGGAAATCCTAAATCACTAAAGTTGCAAATTAAATCTGAAATTTTCTGATTTAAGGGGTATTTATAGGCCCAAAGTAGGTTTTGGTGCAATTACATAAATACCCTTAATGTTTGAAATTACTTTTGTGCTCTTGTTTTAAAACAATTTAGGAAACTCTAAAAATTCTAATTTTAGAAACTTTTCAAAATATTCAATAAAAATCAAAGTGACATGAAAAATAAGTTATTAACTTTATAAAACATAAAGTAATTACTTTAATTAACAATTAATTTAAATTTTATTCTTTATTTAACTTAAATTCTCAATAAAAAATACTAAAAAAATACATGTGAAATACGAAATTAAATTCTTAATATACGTGAAAATATGGGGTATTACATGTATGCAAGCTTAAGAAGTCTATTTATGTGCTGGAGCAAGCATCAAGGGTTGGAATCTCATATTTGATGAGTTGGTCAAGGAATTTGGCTTTCTCAGAAATGAAGAGACACCAAGTGTTTACAAGAAGTTGAATGAGAGTAGTATTCCTTTTTTGGTCTTTTATATAGATGACATACTTCTCATTGGAAATCATAAAACCATGCGTGAGTCAGTCAAGGAATGGCTCAAAAGTTCTTTTCTCTCTGAAATACTTGGGAGAGGCAAAGTACATTTTGGGAATAAAAATCTATAGATATAGATCGAAAAGGCTTATTAGACTTAGTCAAGAGACTTGTGTTAATATAGTATTTGCTAGATTCAGATTGGAAAACTCTAAAAGAGGATTTTATTCCCATGCAACATGGCTTAACACTTGGCAAAGCACAATGTCCATTCAGTCCTGATGAGATCAAGCAGATGAGTAATGTTCCTAATGCTTCTGCAATAGGATCCATCATGTATGCTATGATTTGCACCAGAATAGATGTTGCATATGCTCTAAGTATATGTAGCAGATGCCAGTCAAATCTAGCAGATGCGCACAACTAAAAATATTCTTAAGTACTTACGAAGCACTAAAAATAATTTCTTGGCTTATGGTGGAGAGAATGAGTTGGTTATTACTGGATAAACCAATACGAGCTTCCAAAGTGACAAAGATTGTAATACCTCAAATTTTCACGTATTTGAAAGAATTATTTTCGTATTTTATACGTATGTTAGATTTTAATATTTTTATTGAGAAATTATATTCAATAATAATATTAAACAAAAAATTTTTGATAAATTTTAATCAAAATAATTGTTTTGTGCTTATAAATGATATTTTATGTTTTATTTAATATTTTGAAAAGTTTCTAAAAATAGAATTTTTAGAGTTTCCTTAATTATTTTAAAACAAAGGCATAAAAGATATTTCAAGTATTAAGGGTATTTGTGGAATTGCACCAAATCCTACTTTGGGGCTTATAAATACCCCTTAAAACCCCAATTTTCAGATTTTATTTTGCAACTTGGTGATTTAGAATTCCAAAAGTTTAGAGAGAGAAAGAGAGAAAAAGAAAAAAAAAATACTTCGAACAAAAAAAAGTGTTCGGAAATTTCCGATGGGAAAAATAATTTGTCGCCTCTCGCCGGAGCCCCGCCGTGCGCCGCCACATGCCGCCGTGCTGCTCCGCCTGCCGCCGCTGCCACCGGCGGCCACCTCTTCCCCCTATTTTGGTATCTTCAGAACTTATAAAAAAATTCTTCTTCTTTCTTTTTGAGTCAATCTTGCAAATTCATGTTTATAATTATGATTAATCATGTTTTTATAAGTTTCAATCATTTTTTTATGAAGTTATAATTTATTTTAAAGCATGAATTTATTTGTTATTCATGAAATTTTAGATTAGGAATAAAATTATGAAATTCTTGATTTTATTGGTTTTAATTATTTAAACTTCAATATTATGATCATGAATTGTTGTTGGGTGAATTTATGATGATTTTATGAAGTTTAGATTGATTTTTAAAGGCTTTAAACATATATTATATCGCAGTCCAAATTTTGTAATCATGAAAATCAAAGAATAAATATTATGAACATGTTTTGGTTTATGAAAAATTATTCTAAAGCATAGATTTGTTTCATAATGATGTTAGTGGATTGTAAAAGAGTTATATGATGAATTTATGATGTTTCTATGAGTATTTAATGGGTTTTAGATGAATAAATAAAGCTGTAAATTTTTATTAACACTTATTTATGCCCAATAAAAATAGTAACATGTAATGTAGTAAGTTATAATTATTTTTAATGCATCTAAGTATTGTATATTGATCTTAGGACATGACTATAGTGTTTTTTATCAAAATATGATATTTAATTAGAAAAGTTTAAGAGTGTTTTTAAGATGGTTTACAAAGCTGCCATTTTTGGAAAATTACTATTTGCAATAGAAAAATTAAAGTAAAGTATGGAATTGAATAGAGACCATATAGAGAATGTTTTGGACAAGTTTCCAATGTAGAAAGTTAATTTAGAGTTGTTGTAAAACTTAGTCAACAAGGTTTTAATTTAGTTTCAGTTTTTCTACGTAGGAAACTTCGAAATAGTCGACTTTTAGGAGTTGTGGCGGATTACCACTACTTTATAAGGTACGTAAGTACTAAAGGCAAACATAAGAATTGGAATTCATGCTTGGTTGATCTTTTATGTTATGTTGTTGTGCTTGTTTTGGATTGTGAAATTGACACTACAAGAAAATCCATTTATTGCAACGACTTTTTTGCAACGACAAAAAATGGTCGTTGCAATACATCAGTTTTAGCAACCATAAACTAAAGTCATTGCAAATGTTGTTGCAAAAAATCAAAAATTTCATTTCCCTCCAACAAAAAAAACGCGGGGGTTGAAAAAATTTTGGTCAGCTGATACGCATATCAATGAGCAAAACTTCGAGGGTTTGGGTTTGATTGAAGGTGGAAAACAAGAAGCAACCTTGGGGGAGTTAGTGGCTTATGGAGACACAAGGCTTCTTGGGTTGGCTAGGGTGGATTTCTACGTGTGCATGGTGACATGCACAAGCTTATTCACGTAAATGTAAAGCAAGTATAGTTAGTAGTTTAGAAGTGTTGAGCTATATGGGTTTTCTTCCCACGTCATTTGATAGGGTTTTACCATATGGTGTTTTGTTATTTTCTTGATTAGTTTATGAGTCAAGGTTGATGGAATCAAGCATGAGAAACACAAAAATGGAGGTTTCTTGAAATAAAGATTGAATCTTGAATAGTTTCTGAAGTTCTTGAAATCGGAAGTCCAACAAAATCAACGAGAATCAACGCAATGCTATTGCGGGATTTTTGAAGATTTTTGAAGTTGGGGGCAACGTTGTCAACGCGAATTTTGTTGTTGTTTACGTTGGTCACCTAGTGGTTGTTATTCGGATATATGTGGCTAGTTTGATTTTGCAAAATATCTAGATTTAGACTAAATCAGATTACAAATATATGGTGCAAGATATGTTCCGTTTTGATGAGATTTCTTGTTATCCTAATCGTAGTTTTGTTATACCATATATCTAAGTAGTTAGATATGTTTGGATTCTGAAATATTGTGTGGCATGTTTAGCTATAATAGGATGTAAAATACATCAATAAAATTCAGATTAGCTGATTGAAAACATAAGTTTCCGGTTTTTCTTTGTTTCAATAAACAATTTTGGGAGTTTCTTGTGAAATTCGATTGATTGAGTGTTGCTTTTGCTTTATCTCACGTGAGGATAGTTTCTATATTTGAGGGTGCTTTGCTTTAATCAAATTCTACCAATTATTCGCCTTAGAATTCAGATTGTGGTGCGTGGCTTTATCAAATTTGAATCTAAGTTTCTTTGTGGAGTGGCGTTTGTCTATAACAAAATTCACATCAACTTTTGGTGCTCTCGTTGAGAGATTCATTCAATCTCAAGTATCATCATCAATTATCATGGCTCAAAAGGTGGAGACGAAAATCCACAAGGATTCACGAAGGTTTAGCTTGGCTCAAGCAAAAGAGCTACTATGCAAGGAGAGATTGACGGAGTTAAAGGCTCGTTTTAGATGAAGTCCTAACCATTAGGGCTTCTACCAGAAAACTCCTACCAAATCTAAACAAGAGGAGCTCATCATCAAGTGAAAGTGAGCAAGAGAGTGTAAGGAGTGTACGCAAACCAAAAAAGGGATACCTCATCAAGTTCCAGTGACGATGAGGAACCAAGATCAAGGCACAAACATTGGAAGATGAGGGATGATGATCGAAATCTAAACTCGAAATTCCTGAATTTAATGGAGGTATGGATCCTGAAAAATTTCTGATTGGATTCGTAGGGGTTGAGAGGATTTTTCGTTACAAAGAATATGATGATCATAGTCCTATAAATTGGCGGAATTAAAACTCACTTCCTATGCAAGTTTATGGCTTGAGGGTTTACAAAGAAAGAGAAGGAAAGAAGGTAGATCAAATATCTTCATGGTCCAATTGAAAAGGGAGATGAGGAACGTTTTGTTCCTCAAGATTTCGAACAAAACAATTTCATCAAGATGCATACATTAAAACAAGATAGAAAAACGGTTGATGAGTATATGTGGAGTTTTAAAATTGATCATGATTTGTGATTTAGAAGAGAAGGAGGACCACAAAGTGGCTCGTTTTGTGGCTGGTCAAGATGAAATATAAGGGAGAAGGTCGAATTACAACCTTATTGGACCTTTGATGAGTTTGTAGAGTGGCAGCAGGGTTGAGAAACAAGTTGCACGCAAAACAAAGACATACTTCAAAACCTATGATTCTAAAGAAAAGCGTGATACTTTTCCTCAAACCAAACTTTGATAAGGTTACTAAACAACCTCATCAAGGATAAGAGTTCATCTTCAAAACCCCAAAGTATTATTCACGCATTATTGTTTTCAAGTGTAAAGGGCAAGTCACATTCAAAGAGTGTCCTCATGCTAGGGTTACAAACAACTCGAAATTGGGTAAGATGGGGAAGGCCTTGAAGAAGAGGAGGAGATGTATGGGGATGAGGAGAGGAAGAGTATGGCATTGATGAAAATATGGGGAAGACACGGAGGAAGTCCAACCAGAAACACAAGGCCAATCCTTGTGTTACGTAGGGTATTACAATCTCAAAGTGCATAACCTTTGGAGAGTCAAAGGGATAAAATTTTTCTCACAAGGTGTAATTTCAAGGCAAGCTTTGGGTGTAATCATAGATACTGGAAGTTGCACAAATGTAGTATCTACGTTGTTGGTGGAAAAGCTCGCAATTCCTACAAGATACATCCTCAACCATACAAGCTACATTGGCTTAGCAACACAGTGATGTTAAGGTAAACAACAAGCTTTGATTGCGTTTAAAATTGGTAAATTTGAGGATCAAGTACTTTGTGATGTTTGTCCTATGGATGCTTGTCACATATTATTGGGTAGGCCTTGGCAATATGATTCGTTTTGTGAAGTTTAATGGGAGGAAAATGTTATATTGTGCGAAGAACCCTATGAAAAATCATATGCATTAAAACCCTTGATGATTTCTAAACCTAAACAAGCATGGTAATTCTAAAGGTGTTTGTTGGTGGGTGGAAAAGAGTTATAAAGGGAGTTGAAAACAAGTTCTATGTCTTATATGTTGTTAGCCAAGAGGTACAAGATGAAGCCCCAGAGATTCCTAGGTTTTGCATCCTATGTTGATAGTTTTCAGATGTGTTTCCTAATGATTTGCCACCAGGATTACCCCATAAGAGGGATTGAACTCAAATTGATCTTCCTGGGTCTCAAATCCTAACAAGCCTGCATATAGATGTAATCCAGAGAGACGAAGGAGATACAAGGCAGATTGAGGAATTAATGGAGAGGGGATACGTGAGAGAGAGCATGAGTCCATGTGCTGTGCCTACTTATAGTACCTAAAAGGATGGGACGTGGAGAATGTGTATTGATTCAAGGGCATTAACAATATAACCGTCAAGTATGGGTTTCCTATACCTAGATTGGATGATTTGCTAATAATTACATGGTTCTCAATTATTTTCAAATTGATTTGAGGAGTGGATATCATCAGATAGAATGAAGGAGGGTGATGAATGAAAACGGTTTTAAAACAAAGTAGAGGCTTTGAATGGTTAGTCATGCCTTTGGGTTAACTAATGCACCTATGTACGTTTATGAGGTTAATGAATGAGGTCTAAAGCCATACATGGGTAAGTTCGTAGTGGTATATTTAGATGATATTTTGGTGTATAGCAAGAGTGTAAATGATCATCTAGCCATCTAGGAGTGTTTTGGGACATTACGAAACAAAAGCTCTATGCAGCTCGAAAAGTGTTATTTCATGGTACCAATGTGACGTTTTTGGGGTATATTGTGTCAAAAGATGGGGTTTCTGTTGATCCATCTAAAGTGGAAGCTATAAAATCATGGCCAACACCAAAAACGTGACTGAAGTACGTGCTTTTCATGGGTTAGCTTCGTTCTATAGGAGGTTTGTGAAGAATTTTTCATCTGTTGTTGCTCTATAACCGAATGCATTAAAGGATACCTAAGTTTGAGTGGACTAGGGGGCACAAGAGCTTTTGAATTGATTAAAAAGTTGCTTTGTAACACACCCATACTAGCCTTACCAGATTTCTCTAAACCATTTGAAGTAGAGACAGATGCAAGTGGGGTTGGAATTGGTGCTGTTCTAGTCCAAGGGAAGAGGCCAATTGCTTACTTTAGTGAGAAATTGAATGGTGCTAACTGAACTATTCACATATGAAAGGAGTTCTATGCCATTATTAGAGCTTTGGATCATTGGAGTCATTATTAATAAGGCCTAACCACTTCATATTACATTCTGATCATGAAGCATTGAAGCACATTAATGGTCAACAATTTGAATCCAAGACATGCTAAATGGGTTAATTTTTGCAATCTTTTCACTTCTCTTCAAAGTACAAAACGGGGAATCTAATGTTGTTGCTGATGCTTTGTCAAGAGGTATACTTTGCTTGGTGTTTTGAACTTTAAGTTGCTTGGGTTGGAATTGATAACTCATTTTACAGCAGATGGGTGATTTGGACCAATAATGGCGCAACTTTCAAAGGGGTCTATGAGTTCCTATGTGTTACATGATGGGTTTTTGTTTAAAGTTAATCTATTGTGCATACCTAAGTGTTCTATACGTGAGTTGTTAGTAAGGGAGGCTCATGAGGGAGGTATTGCTGGACATTTTGGCATTACAAAGACATTAACCATGTTGAAGCATTTTTATTGGCCAAAGATGATTGTTGATGTTGAGCCATAATTGCTCAATGTCTACTTGTCAAAAGGCGAAAGCAGCCTTTCATCAAGGTTTTTATACTCCATTGCCAGTGCCAGAGGGACCTTGGGAAGATGTTTCTATGGATTTCATTGTAGGGTTACCAAGGACAGCAAGGGGCAAAGATGCTATTATGGTAGTGGTTGATAGATTTTCGAAGATGGCTCATTTACCCCATGTCACAAGACAAGATAGCTATGATGGGCTGATTTATACTTTAAAGACATCATAAGGTTACATGGGTTCCAAAGACTATTGTAAGTGATAGAGACACAAATTCATGAGCTACTTTGGAGTCACTTTGGAGGTTAATGGCACGAAACTTTTGTTTAGCACATCTTATCACCTCAAACAGATGGGCAAACGAAGTCACTAATCGAACACTGGGGTTTGTTGCGTGGTGGTGTATAAGACACAAAAAGATGGGGATTTGAAGCTTGCTCATGCTGAATTTGCTTATAATAGGTCACCTACTATGCTACTAAGCACTCACCTTTCGGATTGTCTATGGAGTTAATCCTAAGTTACCAATTGATTTTGTAAGTATTCCTAAAGGGGAGTTGGTACACAAAGATGCCAAGACTAAGGTTGAGTACATGCAAAAACTTCATGCAGAAGTAGGGCTCGAATTGAGAAGGTTAATGATATTTACAAGGCGCGAGCAAACAAACATAAATCAAACATGTCTACAAAGAAGGGGATTTGGTTTGGTTACACTTGAGGAAGGAAAGATTTCCAAATCAAAGGAAGAATAACTTATGCCTCGTTGTGATGGACCGTTTAAAATCATAAGTAAAGTGGGGGATATGCTTATAAAGGATTACCAGGAGAATATGGAGTCCATGCTACTTTCAATGTTGGTGATTTAGCTCCTTATGTTCCTGATGACCAACTTCGAGGTTTGAGGACAACTCTTTTGAAGAAGAGGAGGATGATACGCATATCATGAGCAAAACTTCGAGGGTTTGGGTTTGATTGAAGGTGGAAACAAGAACAACCTTGGGGGAGTTAGTGGCTTATGGAGACACAAGGCTTCTTGGGTTGGCTAGGGTGGATTTCTACGTGTGCATGGTGACATGCACAAGCTTATTCACGTAAATGTAAAGCAAGTATAGTTAGTAGTTTAGAAGTGTTGAGCTATATGGGTTTTCTTCCCACGTCATTTGATGGGTTTTACCATATGGGTTTTGTTATTTTCTTGATTAGTTTATAAGTCAAGGTTGATGGAATCAGGCATGAAACACAAAAATGAGGTTTCTTGAAATAAAGATTGAATCTTGAAGATTTTCTGAAGTTCTTGAAATCGGAAGTCCAACAAAATCAACGAGAATCAACGCAATGCATATGGCGGGATTTTGAAAGATTTTTGAAGTTGTGGCAACGTTGTCAACGCGGAATTTTGTGTGTTTTGACTTGGTCACCCTAGGGTTGTTATTCGGATATATGGTGGCTAGATTTGATTTGCAAAATATCTAAGATTTAGACTAGAAATCAGATTACAAATATATGGTGCAGATATGTATCCGGTTTTGATGAGATTTTCTGTTATCCTAATCTTAGTTTTTATACCATATATCTAAGGTAGTTTAGGATATGTTTAGGATTCTGAAATATTGTGTGGCATGTTAGCTATAAATAGTAGGTAAAATACATCAATAAATTCGATTAGCTTGATTGAAAACATAGTTTTCCGGTTTTTTCTTTGTTTGACGAAGTAAACAATTTTTGAGAGTTTCTTGTGAGAAATTCGATTGAGTGAGTGGTGCTTTTGCTTTATCTCACGTGAGGATAGTTCTTAGGATTTGAGGGTGCTTTGCTTTAATCAAATTCTACCAATTATTCGCCTTAGAAGTTCAGATTTGTGGTGCGTGGCTTTATCAAATTTGAAGTCTAAGTTTCTTTGTGTGAGTGGCGTTTGTCTATAACAAAATTCACATCATCAGCTAACGGCAACAAAAGAAATCATTGCTAAAACATTTCATCGGAGTACAGCAACACTAAATATTGTTACTAAAGATGAGTAGTACTTTTAGGAACAATGGATACCGTTGCAAAAAATAAGTGTATAGTATAGCAACAACTTGTCGTTGCAAAACGTATATGGTACTAATACCTCAAATTTCTTATACATATACCTAAAATTAATACCTCAAATTTATCCCAACTTATCTCCTCAAACAATCAAAACCCACTGCCCAAATTTATCCCCTTTCCTCCACCCCACCTACAGCAGCACTCCATCGAAGATGAGCATCACCCTCACAGCACAACAAAACTTACACAATATTTATAGCAGCATCCCACCGAAGACCACCATAACTCCACTGAAGACCACCATCACCCTCACCTCACTCAATTTGCACAGCATCACCCTCACGACCTCTTCGCGGCTTCACCCGTCGGCCCACCTTCACCCCACCTTCAGCCACCTTCGCCCAGCAGCACCGATGACCACCATCACCCTCACCTCACCCAATGTGCACAGCAGCAGCGCACCGTCGCCCTCAACTCCAATTCCTTCAATTCGCCCTCAACTCCTTCAATTCGCCCAACAGCCTCGCCCTAGTTCATCCACATTAAAAATCTTACAGAAAATGGTGTTTCTGATGCTAAAAAAATTGTCAAAAAAATTGTCAGCTAATAGATTCAAGAACTTATTAAAAGGGATCTGGTATTCTTGAAGAACAAATATTGTAAGTTTTCTTTTTTTTTTACTGTAAATCTGCATATATGTGGGATGTTTTTAGTTAGTATACCCACTTTTTTTTTCTATCTTATTCTAATTTACTGCTTTTGAAACAGTCCATAAATCATGCATTATATGCAGCATTTTGGTTAGATTGTAACTATCACTAAATGAGAATTATAAAGTTGAGAAAAAAAAGCTACTTATAACTTATAGATTATAGATTAAAGAGTTGATGTTATAGTTTTTATTTTGATGTAATGGTATAACTGAATTCACAGATTTGTGACTGTTTTTGGTACTATGTATGGACTTATTATATTATATGGTTTATGCTCTGTGATTGTGAGTTCTGACATTAGTTGGTACACTATTGAATTGATTTCCCACTTCATTGAATGCATTGGTAATTGTTTGATCAAAGCTGATGAAACTTCAACTAGATTTTAAAATTTTGAAAAGTTCAGTAGTATGATTGGGGTTTTTTGTTGTCATATGTATAGTAATTACTGGTTATTTGTTGAAAAGTTCAGTAGTATGATTGGGGTTATTTGTCATATGTATAGTAATTACAGTTTTTTGAAAAGTTCAGTAGTATGATTGGGGTTCGGCAATTAGCAATTACTGGTTATTTGTTGTCATGTGTATAGTAAAGTTCAGTAGTATGATTAGGGTTTTTTAAAATTCGTGGATTATAATTTTCAATCTGAAAAATTTGTGCTTAATTATTCTAAGGATGTTGTGATTGTGTGGTTGTTCATTTTTTCCTTTTCTTTTCTTAGGTAATTCAACTCACATTTGAAGTTCATAATTGCACTTGTTTTGTTGCTTAATCGTTCAATTCAGTCGTTAGGATTTGCAAGTACACAACCTTCTCCTTAAGACTAAGTTTAATCGTTTTTTAAAATTAAAAGGTTTAGGTTAATTTTTCGTGATTGCTAAATTATTTTATTTGTTAGTGGTAGCAATTGTTTCATTTATCATAATGTTTAATCTAGTTGAATTGCTAGTTTCATTCGATTGTACTGTTGTTCAAGTTTTATTTTTGATGGAATTTTAGTTTCATTTGATTTTTTAGTTTCATTCGATTAGCCTCAACTTTGTTTGTTTAGTTGTATTTAATAAAATACTAACCTTATTTTACTTTAGTTTTCTATTTAATCTCTCCTTTTTCTACAAACTACTAGAACACGAAATTGTACATGTGGCAAATTACGTGTTCAATTTTTTTAATAAGCCTAATTAAAAATTCAATGGAAAAAAAAAAGATATGTCTTTAAGACACACTTGAATATTAAGGATTGTCCTCATTGATTATGGGTTGTTAAAAGCAACAGCAATGCTTTGTAAATGAGTTTTGTGTTTTGGACATTTATTCTTTCTTCTCCCAAATGTGATGCTTATGTTCTTATTTTGTCACATTAGGAGATGACTATAGATAAGGCATGGATGAAAGTAAAGAATAGTTCCTCTTGTGACTATGTGAAGGGTGTTGACAACTTTTTAAACTTTGCTATTTCAAATGTTAGCCAAGAAGAAAGGACACTATCACTATTAGGTGTCCTTGTAACAATTGTCGAAACATAATATTCAAAAGAAAGTGTGATGTGAGATTAGATTTGCTCAAGTGGGGGATGTATGACAAGTATACCATGTGGGAGTTCCATGGAGAAGTATCACAAGGTGCAAGGGAATATGAAAATTACAATCATATTGATCTTGATAATGACTTTGGCATATCAATGCTCCAAGATGCTTGTGGTGTGGGTCCAATGAATATTGGGGGCGATGATGAATTGTTGAATGATATTGAACATGTCACCGAAGAACCTAATGAAAATGCCAACAAATTTTATTGACTATAAGAATATCAAGCTAGAGCTGTTAAAGGTGAATGGAATGACTATGACTAAGCTAGAATACATTGTGAAACTTTTACACATGAAGGTTCTATATAATTGGTGTGACAGTTCTTTTGACAATTTACTCAATTTTGAACGGCAGGCATGGGGAATTGATCTTCCATAATCTTATTACGAGGCTAAAAAACTCATTAAGGATTTAGGTCTTGATTACATAAAGATTGATGCTTGTGAAAATGATTGTATTTTATATTGGAAAGAGAATGAGAATTTGAATGAGTGTTCCACTTGTGGTTTATCGAGATGGAAAAATGATGAGAAAGGGTCCTTAAAGGGAACTAAAGTGCCTCATAAGGTTTTGCAATACTTTCCTTGCAAGCCGAGATTGCAAAGGTTGTACATGTCTAGAAAAACTGCTAAAGATATATAGTGGCACAAAGAACAAACTATGGATGACGACATTATGAGGCATCCTTGTGACTTATATGCTTGAAAATCATTTGATGACGAGTATGGTGAATTCGCAAAGAAAGCACGTAATGTAAGGCTTGGACTAGCGGATGGGTTCCAACCTTTTAATCATTCACAACATAGTATATGGCATGTTGTTCTTATTCCCTATAATTTACCACCATGGGTTTGCATGAAACCTAATTCCTTTTTTTGGACTTTTCTCATACCAGGACCCAGTAGTCCAGGGAGGAATATAGATGTGTATCTCAGACCATTAATTGATGAATTAAAGGATCTTTGGGACAATGGGGTTGAAACTTATGATGCCTATTTGAAGGAAAATTTCAGATTGCGTGCATCTCTTTTGTGGAATATCAATGACTTTCCAGCATATGGAGATTTGTCGGGATGGACAATAAAGGTGGTTTTGCTTGCCCCTGTTGAAATAAAGATACAAAACGCACGTCACTCAAGCACAAAGGTGGTTATATGCGACATCAGCGTTAGCTGCCACTTGATCATAAGTGGAGAAAAGATGCATCTTCTTTTGATAATAAGCATGAGAAATGTCATGCACCGCAACCACTTACTGGGGATGATGTGCTGGGGCATTTTACTAGATTTACACAAGCGAAATTCGGATAGAATGAATCAAAGAAAAGAAAAAGGGAGGGTGAGAATTGTTTGTATGGTTGGAACAGAAAAAAGCATTTTCTTTGATTTGCCTTATTAGAGAAAATTAAAATATCCGTCACAATTTGGATGTTCTGCACATTGAAAAGAATGTCTCTGATAATATTTTAGGAACCTTGATGAATATTAAAAAAAAAAGACTAAGGATACTATAAAGGCTCGCATGGATTTAATGAAAATGCGGGTGAGGAGAGAGTTGCATCTAATTGTCGATGGAGACAAACTTCGCGTGCCAGTTGCATGCTACTCTTTGAGCGCAACAACGAAGGCTGGCGTATGTGACATGTTTGCTAAATTGAAGTCTCCAGATGGATATTTATCAAACATTTCTCGTTGTGTCAAAGATAATGGGAAAAGAATTTCATGTATGAAGAGCCATGACCATCACGTGTTTATTGAACAATTGCTTTCCCTTGCAATACGGGGCTTCTTGCCAAAACATGTGTATGAGCCTTTAGTTGAGTTAAGTTTCTTCTTTAGAGACTTGTGCTCTAGAAACTTAACTATTAGGCAACTTGAAATGCCCCGGCCATCAAAAAAAACACCGCGTGCGGGGTCCGATTTTGCATGCTCTACTCTCAAAATGCGGTTAGAGAAAAAAATTCCTTACACATTGTGCAAACTAGAGAAGGTTTTTCCTCCTGCTTTTTTCGATGTCATGGTGCATTTGGTCATTCACTTAGCTGCCGAAGCACAGATTGTCGGACTATGTTAGAGATCGGTGGATGTATCTAGTTGAGAGGTAGGCTTCTTTGCTTGTATTTATATTTTGTTTATAGGTTACAATATCAATTTATGAATCCAAGTATGACGATTTGAATTCAATAATTATAATAGGTATATTCGAACTTTGAAAGCCTATATCCGTAATAGAGCACATCCATAAGATTGTTTTGCCGAGGGTTATCTAGCGGATGAGTGCTTAACATTTTGCTCTAGATACATGAAAGACATGGACACCAAGTTTAATCGTTCAAGAAGGAATGAGGAAAATGAAACCATGAGTGAGGATGCCTTACAATCTAACCTTGAAATATTTAGACCACTTGGATGTTGTATTGGAAATGGTGTGCCGATGCGTCTTGATTTCAAGGAGTGTAGTGAAATCCATTCATACATTCTTCAAAATTGTGATGAACTAATCGAATTCACTAAGTAAGTGTTTCAATATTACAACTTTACCACTTTTTAAATTTATGAATTTGTGAAACATTATTAAGTATTCTTATTCTCTAAACACCAAAAGGGAGCACAAGTTAGAGCTACATGAGACTAATGCCTATGTTACTTCCCTTATTCCATTATTATTGTTTCTTTTCATGTAAGTTTCTAGTGTTATTATACTGCTTGTGGTTTTGTCGATGGTGAATGACTTGCATTTGGGATTGTGGATTACACATGAATGATAGTGGATAATCTTTATTCCAGGTTATGGAGGTGTAATTTGGAGTTGATAGTGTATTACACATGAATAATTGTGGTTTTCCTTGTAGTTGAAAATTAATGTGATAAGGCTTGGTGATGGGATTTGCATGAATATAGAACAGAATGATTGTGGATTAAAAATTTTCAGGTTTTGGAGATGTCATTTGGAGTTGTAAACAGGTTTTGAAACCATTCATATGGTGGCTTAGTTCAATATACAAAGGAGACTCTGTCGAAATTTATATTTGCCTTTTCATTGTAGTTGAAAATTAATGTGATAAAGCTTGGTGATGTGATTTGCATTAATATTGATCAATACAATGATTGTAGATTAAATAATTTCAGGTTTTGGAGATGAAATTTAGAGTTGTAAATTTTAGTTTTTGAAACCATTTATATGGTGGCTTAGTTCAAAATACAAAGGAGACTCCGCTAAAATTTATGCTCCACTTTTTGATAGTATCTTTTATTTTTAAAAAATATCTTATGCATTCTCTTACTTATGAATTAACTTTTACCATTCTAATACATATAGGGTTAACAAGATTGTGATCGCATTTTGTTATGAAGATGTTGAAGGTTGCTAATTGTATGCGTGGCGCTTTTGGGTAGTAATATTGCTATAACTTTTGCTATTAATAGGAAAGTGCAAACATTCTAACATTAATTGATATAATGTATGTTTTGGACTCTTTATGTAATGATGATCACATATTTTTGGTTTGTAATATACATATTCTAAATATATATATGTTTTATTTGAAATTCTACTTTTGGAAGTGGTTGGATTATGTGCAACCAAAATGTATATTTCCGCAGTATATTTGGTTAAAACATTGATGATTTGTTTCAAAGAATGTTGTGACTTTCAATAAGGTTTTGCAACAAAAAATTGTTGTTGCAAAAAATGTATGTATGAAATTTGATACGTTTAGTAACGACAAAAGTTGTTACAAAAGATAAGTACTATTAGAAATGAGAACATTTTGCAACACCAAAAGTCGTTGCAAAAAGAAACTGTCAAAAAAAGAATAACTTTTGCAACGGAAACTGTCGTTGCTAATCAAGATGTATTGCAACAGCTATTGTTGTTGCGTAAGACCATATATATGTCGTTGCAACAAATAGTACATTAAATTGGGATACAGGTGTTTTTGGCAACGACATTTTAAAAGCAACGACAAAAGTCGTTGCAAAAACAATGTTTTTGGGCAACGAAAAAATTTGTTGCCAATGCTTTCGCTACAGCTATACCCACAACGACCTTGCAACGACAAAAGTCGTTGCTAAAGCTATTTATAGCAACGACTTTTGATCTTTTGTTACGACTTTGATCGTTGCAATAAATGGATTTTCTTGTAGTGGACATGCATGTCAAGTTTTATTAGAAGCATGATTTTATAATATTTTGACATTCCATATTTTAGCAATATAAAGTCTTCAAGATGGAATTGGAATGTTATAATGAGTTTAAAAATTGGTCAATAGCTTATTGAAGAAGAAAGGAAGTTATTTAAGTTAGTTAGTTACTTAATCAACAAGAAAGGTAGTTTGTGAATTTTTATTCACATGATTAATAGAAGTTAATGAGCAAATATTTTTATACATGTTGCCACTCACAATTTAATGTGTGGTCAAGGAGAGAGTAAATAGGTAGCCACTCACAGTTAATGTGTGGTAAAGGAAGTTTAGTTTAATTAAAGGACACACCTAAGATTATTTTTAGAATCACATTAAATCAAAGATAATTAATATGGCTTGCTTGAATTTATGCATACTTTTATGTAATGTCGTATGTGAGTCATGACATTGTTAAACCGGTTAATCACGTAAAGCGAAAGAGGATTCACACCAAAACTGTTGGAACGTATATACCTTGATTATGAACAATGGGGGGAGTCGTAAGGAATAGAGATCTATGACTTCTAATCAAGTACAAGATGTTGTACTCTTTTATATTTTTTATGCGCTGGAATTTCATCACTTTATTTGACATAGGTAATAACTTCTTGGAGTTGCTCCCAAGTTGGTGCCCGATAGGGCGATTTTAAAGGAAAGGAAACACGTTCAATGCGAAATCCAAAGTTTAAATATAATAATCAATTTTGTTTATGTTGAGTCTATGAACAGGTGAAGAGTTGTCAACAGTAAGATGTATGTATGTTATTATTTATGTTGTTCTTGTTGCATAGTCTTTAGTAGTTATGTACTCATCTTTGCTGACAGTTTTTTTTGTGTGCATGGCTTTGTCTTGGACTTGGCCCTACAATGACCCACTTGTTGGCGAGTAGTTTTCTAAAATAAGAGAAAGCTACAAGTACAAGTGGGCATAAGTCATTCATGTTGGGCTGGAGTGAGAGTACCTACTGTGTAGTTTTCGTAGTTCTTCCTTTTATTGCTTATGGAGTGGTCTAACTACTATTTGGATGTTCTTTTATTTACAAAGTTTAAGTTTTGGTTTAAAGGGACATTAAGATGGTTCCGAAGTGTAACAAAGTTATAATTTGGTTTTTATTTCGGATGTTGGTTTGATTTTAGTTTTGAGATTGTTTTTTAATTCGTGTTTTAATTTGGTTTGGGTTTTAAAGACTTCCGATGTAGTACTTTGATAAATGCCTTAGTCGTTATCACGGTGGCGGTAATGCTTTGGTTTTCCCTCGTTATTTCGGAGTTTTAGTAATTATTATTCTTTAATATTTATAATATGTTTTCCGGAAAAGCTATTGAGGAAGTTAGGAAATTCCAGGGTGTTATGATATACGTGTTTTATGTTGTGTTTTTCCCTTATTTTCGGTTGATTCTTGTGCTAAATAGTTAAGTTTGTGGCCTTGTTTTGATTAAATATCGTATTTCAATGTAAAGTTATGTTTTGGAACGGTTTTAGCATCTTCATTTGACTTTTAGAACCTTTTACGATTATATTATACTCTGTCGGTTATTACGCGTGGTTTTCGGTTTTGTTTTATATGTTTCAGGAGCGTAATAGAGAGTTATGAAGTCATTAGAAGCTAAAACGATTCAAAAAGCACTTGCCCCGGGATGCGTGCTAAGTTACGAATGAGATTCGAAGAATCGAGCGAAGAACTCAAGCAAGATCATCAAAATGTCGTTCCTCATTGTTTATGCGGGCGCAGCCTTTAAAGCTTCTCTGACCTATGCGCCCACAACATAGATCAGAGAACTCATAAGTCCCAAAATTGAAGACCTGCGGGCGCAGGGAAGGATTCGTTTTTGTTCCCCACGGGCGCAGGTGAAGGGTTTTAAGAGTCCGATTGATTTTTCCGCGCGGTTTTGCTTCGTGGGTTTTATTTTAATAAAACCCAAATCCTATATATACTCTATGTAGAGGGGGCACGACTCTACCTAGTTTTTATCATACTTTTAGACCTAGGAATCGAAAATTACTTATTCTCTCTAGAATTGTAGGATTAATTACTTTGTTCAACAATTCAAGCTTTCGATTAATGCAATTCAATCTTTATTTTGGTAATTTCTTTCCTTATGCTTTTTAATATTTTTAATTTCATGATTCTCTTTAATTTCTTAGTTTTTAGTTTAGATTAATTAGTTTTGCTAGTTTGTTTCTTAATTTAGTTTTATTAGTAATTAATTTAGTTTTAATTAATTCTTTGTTCATGATCATGTTGTTTGATTTCAATTTTGCTTTTGTTCCCTTAATTATGAGTGAGTAGTTGTTTTCTCTAGGGTTAGGGGATCTATGATCATGATTTGAATTTAATTTATGTTTTCTAATTAGTTCTTGGCTTTTAATTGAATTCCTATTATTGATTTCTAGTGATTGCAATTAAATTGTGGCCAGATTTAGTTATAAGTTAGGTTATTATTGAAATCGAGGCCGAGAGGTAAGATTACCACAATTAGACCACTGAATAATAGGCAAAAACGAATTTATGCGAGCGAGAGTGAATTCTATGGTACTTCTTCTAGAAGAAGACTAGATGTTAGGCCATAACCCTAACATGCAGGAAGTGGTGAAGAAAGAGGTTCTCAAACTTCTTGATGCAGGTATCATTTATGTTGTGCCAGATTCTCAATGGGTAAGTCCAGTGCAGGTAGTCCCTAAGAAGGGGGGAACAACTGTTGTGCAAAATGATAAAAATGAACTTATCCCCACTAGGGTTGTTACAGGTTGGCGAATGTGCATTGATTACCAGAAATTAAAAGTTGCCACCAAAAAGGATCATTTCCCTCTCCCTTTTATTGATCAAATGTTAGAAAGGCTAGCAACTAATAAATATTTTTGCTATCTAGATGGTTATTCTGGGTTCTTCCAAATACCTATCCATCCTGATGATCAATCTAAAACTACATTTACATGCCCCTATGGCACTTTTGCTTACCTTGGAGAGCCTTTTGGTCTATGTAATGCACCTGCTACTTTTCAAAGATGTATGATGGCTATATTTTCTGAGTTCATAGAGTCTAGCATGGAAGTCTTCATGGATGATTTTAGTGTCTATGGTACTGATTTTGATTCATGTTTGGCTAACCTAACTAAAGTGCTTAAAAGATGTGAATAGATGAATTTGGTCCTCAATTGGGAGAAATGTCACTTTATGGTGACGGAAGGAATTGTCCTAGGACATCTAGTCTCCGAAAGAGGTATTGAAGTAGATAAACCTAAAACCCAAGTTATTGAACAATTACCTCCACCAGTAAGTGTAAAAGGTGTTAGAAGCTTTCTAGGTCATGCAGGGTTTTATCGTAGATTCATCAAAGATTTTTCTAAAATTGCTAAACCCTTAACCCAACTACTATTAAAAGATGTTGAGTTTAAATTCACCGATGAATGCCTTAAATCTTTTGATTTGATCAAACAAGCACTAATCTCAGCACCAATCATTCGATCACCTGATTGGGAATTACCTTTTGAAATTATGTGTGATGCTAGTGACTATGCTGTAGATGCCGTGTTAGGTCAGAGAAAAGACAAGATTTTGCATGCATTTACTATGCTAGTAAGACTTTAGATCCAGCTCAAATTAACTATGCCACAACTGAAAAAGAACTGCTTGCTATAGTGTATGCTCTCGATAAATTTCGCTCTTATCTTATAGGTTCGAAAGTTATTATTTACACTGACCATGCAGCTTTAAAGTACTTACTTGGCAAGAAAGAAGCAAAACGGAGGCTTATTAGGTGGATTTTGCTCCTTCAGGAGTTTGATCTAGAAATCCGTGACAAGAAAGGTGCAGACAATATGGTTGCAGACCACCTATCTAGGATTCAATATGAAGATGGGGAGATTTCAACTCCTATTGATGACTCTTTTCCTGATGACCATCTTCTAGCTGTGATTTCTAACACTCCATGGTTTGCTGATTATGCTAATTATGTAGTTGGAGGAGTGTTACCTCCCGATCTTACTTGTCAGCAACGAAAAAAGTTTTTACATGATGTTAGGCGTTATTTTTGGGATGACCCTAACTTGTTTCGTGAGTGTGCAGATGGCTTATATCGCAGGTGTGTACCAGATTGAAATGTCTATGGAGTTCTGCACCATTGCCACTCATCACCCTATGGAGGACATGCTGGGCCCACCAAAACGATGTTTAAGGTATTGCAATCCAGTTTCAATTGGCCTACGATACTCAAGGATGCTAGAGACTTTGTCATGTCTTGTGATTCGTGCCAACGGACAGGTAATATCTCAAAAAGGCATGAAATGCCTCAAACAGGTATTTTAGAAGTTGAAATCTTCGATGTTTGGGGTATTGATTATATGGGTCCATTCCCTTCTTCTAACGGTAATCGTTTTATATTGGTCGCTGTGGATTATGTTTCCAAGTGGGTGGAAGCAATTGCTTCTCCCCATAGTGATGCTAACACCGTTTTAAGAATGTTTAAGCAGGTTATTTTTCCTAGGTTCGGAGTCCCTAGAGCTATAATCAGTGATGGGGGAACGCACTTTCATGAGAAAAGGTTGGATAAGTTGCTAGAGAAATACGGTGTTTACCACAGGACGGGATTGGCATATCACCCACAAACCAGTGGTCAAGTCGAGGTTTCAAACCGAGAAATCAAGTCCATTCTAGAGAAGACGGTTGCGAAATCAAGAAAGGATTGGAGTAGCAAGCTTCATGATGCTTTATGGGCGTATAGAACAGCGTTTAAAACTTCAATTGGCACTTCCCCATATAGATTGGTTTATGGAAAAGCGTGCCATCTTCCAGTAGAACTTGAATACAAAGCTTATTGGGCAATCAAGGAATTAAACATGGATGCTAAGCTTGCGGGTGAAAAACGGTTGTTACAATTGAATGAATTAGATGAATTTCGGCTAGGAGCATATGATAGTGCCAAAATTTATAAAGAAAAGACGAAAAAATGGCACGATAAACGAATCATGAAAAGGGAGTTTCAAGTCGGTGATAAGGTTCTATTGTTTAACTCAAGACTTTGATTATTCCCTGGAAAGCTGAAATGTAGATGGAGTGGCCCCTTTACAGTCATAAATGTTAGCAAATTTGGCTATGTTGAAGTTCAAAATGAAAAGGGTGAAATATTCAACGTTAACGGTCAACAGTTGAAGCCATACTATGAAGGAGATGTCATCGGTTTGGTTGCAGTCATCCAACTCGATGATCCTAAGACGCCTTGATTACTAATGCAGCCATGGTCAAGCTAGTGACCTTAAAAGAGCGCTCCTCAGGAGGCAACCCGAGCTTTCTATCCCTTCTTTTCTCTTTTTGCATGTTTTTGCGTGTTTTTGTGTGCTTTCGTAGTTTAGTTTAGCTTAGTTTAGCTTTNCAGTTTAGCTTTTGTTTTGATTTTGTGAAGTCTAGCTAAGGGACTAAGTGTTTAATGTGTAATTGGGGTAATTAAGGAGAGTTTAAAAGTTAAAACGTGCTTAAGAGATGATTAATAATAATAATATATAAGTTAATTCATTAATTAGGGAGAAAAAGAAAAAAATCAGCAAAAATGAACTGCAGAGAGTACCTGCGGGCGCAGCAGTCAAAACACATACTCTTCTATGCGCCCGCATTTTAAAACAGAAGCTCAGCATTTCTCTACAGACTTCACCTGCAGGCGTAGCCCTTACGTTGTTTTTCTTCGCTGCGGGCGCAGGGGGCTCTTGCGGACACCCGTTCGTCCTTTTTCTTTTCTTTTCGCGTGGGCTTAGTAATCAACCCGTATCTTATTTTTTCGGCCCCCCCCCAATACTAATATACTTATATTATTATTATTATTATTATTATTATTATTATTATTATTATTATTATTATTATTATTATTATTATTATTTCTTTTTATTATCAATATTATTTTTATTTTCATCTTTTGATTTCCTAAACTCTCAATCTATCTTCTTCTTCTTCTCTCACACCGTTAAAACCTCAAAAACCTTCAACTTCAATTCACCATAACTTCCTCCATCCTACTCCAAATCACTTCAAATTTTAACACAACACTCCTCTCACTACTCTAAACAACATATTGGAGTTAAAATTTGGAAAAAATCATGAATTCCATAGCCTAGGGTTCGAAATTTGAGTTCAATTAGGGTTTGATTTGTGGGATGCTTCTTCAATTTTCATCAAATTTCTTGCTCTATTATCATCTACTAAGGTATAACTTCCTTTTAATCCAATTTATTTGAAGTTTTATGAAGTTTTCATGAATTTTCAATTTTTCGGTATTTTTATTAAGATTTTAATTGATCACTCTAAACTTGATTGTAGTTGTTCATGAGTGTTTAACAGCTATTTTTATGCTTCATTATCATGTTTGGAGTTGTTTATTATAAGTAATTGGAAGTTTTTGTGCTTTATTGTTGAGTAAGATTTCCATGAAACTTTTGATGATTACTCATGAAGTTGTTGTTAATTAGGAGTGTTAACTAGTTAAATTCATGTTTAAAGTCTGTAGAATGCTTAAAATCATGCTTTGGATTACTTCATTGCTTACTTAGAACTCTAGCTTTGATCATGAATTTTTAATAGCAACTTTCATATTGAACTTTATGCTTATAAAATGGTTAGTAGTTGCTACTTATCTTAACTAGTCATTATTACTTGTTCTTAAAGTCTCATTGAAGTTGTTTGGATGTGTTTAAGGCATTAATTGTTCAATGGTTGAGTTCATATAATGGTGTAAGTTGGTTTTTGGTGTTGCACTTGATGCTCTTTTATGAATATGAGCTTGGACATGTTGGTTTTGGAGGCATAGTATGCAAGTAATGCTTAATTTTGAATGTTTTTGGTTGCACTCTTGGCTTTAGTTGATTAGAACTTTGTAGTTCTCATTGGTTTAGTTGCATTTACAAACGGGTCATGCCGAAATTTCCGCAGAATCTTGTTTGTAACTTTGATTGTATGATGACTACAATCCCTTGATTGTTTTCTTTGATCATGCTTTCACATCTCATTATTCTTCATGCTTTCACGATTGACATGATTTTGGTTCCAAGACTCGCTTTAATGGAATGCTAATTTCTGTCTTTCCTGCATATGTCTTGTAGGATCACGAGAAAATCAATTGGCAAACTACTCGGCGAAGGCCCCAAGAAGTCTCTGAAAACCGGGGCATCCTCTTCAGCTTCCAAGGGAAAGCAGCCATCCTCCTCCCGAACACCACCTCAGAACCGTCAGGACAGGCGAAAACGTCTTGATAAGCTCTCCAAAAGAACAATCAGGTGCACACGGTTCTTCCACAAAGAAACATGTGACAAGCTTGGTATCACCGATCAAGTGATGAGAATGGCTTACCGGATTGGATGGGGAAACTAGATCAACGCCACTATGCCCGGTTCTAATGGAAAAACCTAGCAGGTCCCACACACATACCGGGAGCTCACCTTGGAGTTCCTATCCAGTTACCACTTCCATGTTTCCCAGGAGACCCCTAGTGTTGAAAGAAAGACACACATCAGCTTCACCATCTTCGGGCAGTGCTATGAGATGGATGTTGATGAACTAAATGAGAGGTTTCTATGGAACCCTGAAAATGCAGTTTGGGCTACAGCTGAGCATGAGTGGGGACCGTATTTTGAGGGAACTCGGTAAGAGAGAATCACTGATGGCAGCTCCACCTTCACTTCTACCACCGCTAAAGCATCAGAGGTACAGCACCTTGCCCTTCGATATTTCCTGCGGTTCGTGGTTTACTGCTTATTTTCTAGAGGAGAATTAGGGCAAGTTTACCCTGATGAGATCAGACTATTATGGATGGTGACAAAGGGATATGCCAGACAGCCTCTCCATTATAACTTCGGGTTCTTTCTAGCCCTGCGGTTTGCTGAAATTGTAGAGGGGATCACTAACACCGGCACTATCTATATCGGTGGCATGATTACATGGTTCGCCCACACTCTAGGTCACACTGAGCAGATCCACCAGCTAAACCCGATCGAGGAAAACCCCTACCTCGACACGACTGCCCTGAGAGCTGCTAACTTCCTTAGACATTATCAGAGAGGGCACAGAGAGAGGTTTGTTTGGTGTGTTCAGAAAATTTCATGGTGCTACTTGCCTAATGCCTATGTTAGCCTCACCTACCAGGAGCACCCAGACGGCCAGAACCCTTGGAGGATCCCACCTGACAACATCCCACTACAGGAGAGGGTAGATTCAGAGAAGAGGGTCGTGCAGATGGTCAACCTAATTCAGCAAGCAGGCGGCCAGGCCCAACGTCCACCAGCTCCACCATGACCTGAGCCACCACGACATAGCTATGCTGGTCACTCCTCTTCCACATTCGACATGACTCCCCTAATGAACCGATTTGATGATATGCATCTCTATAACCAGCAGCGGTTCGACAGGATAGATCATTCACTTCGAGGACTCCGTTCTGATGTTGATTTGCTACAGAGAGTCCAATGGAGGGAGCACACGAGTAATGTTGCAGCTGGGACGGTTCAGGGATTCCCGAGCCACCCCAACTGGCCACCTACATACGACCCTAGCACTGAGCCCACTTCTTACCTCTATCACTCGTTCTATGACCAGTACTATCCTAGGTACTGGGGACCCGGTCAGTAGAGCTCGGCTTCGCCTCCTTCCTCTGCTTTGCATGGTTATTTATCCCGGGATGGGACAAAAATTTGGTTTGGGGGGACGATTTATGTATCCTTGTACTTTTTGCTTAGTTTTTTTTTTCATTTTTGCTTTGTTTTCTTTATTTTTTTTTTCTTTTCTTTTTCTTTTTCCTCTTTTTTTTACCTTTTTCTTTGGAGATTGGTTTGTTTCTTTTCCTTTTCAGGATTTAATTCGAGCGGGATGTATTATTAATTCAGTACTTAGTTGGACTCCTGTTAGAAATTGATACCGGCTTAGTTAGATCATTCCAATTTCTCTTTTGTTTTGATTTGTTTTGTGTGCTTAGTTAGTTTTAACTGCTTTCTTAGTTTAGTTTTATTGCTTTCTTAGGACTGTCGCATGATTTGTACCATTCGTTAGGAATGGGAGTTTACATGTGACCAAAAAAATTTTACAGTTTTCTTAGGTTTAATTTTAGAGAGAATTGGCTTAATGGATTGTTCGTGTCCCGGTTGAGTTTTATTGTCGGAATTGACTACTTCTGTACCCCTGTGCTTATTTTGAAAACTTTATGACTCTTGACTGCGGATGGATCCACATGTGTGATTTGTTGGCTATGACTTGAATTTGATTGCTTGATTTCCTTTTATTGGTCAACTCTTCTCAACCTTGCTTGGGTCTTGGACTTGAACTGTGTTAACAGGAGGATTTGAGCCACTTTTGAATATAAATTCATTCATGTTTTCTTTTCATGTGTGCTTAGTTCCTGGTGCAATTATGATCTTGGGTTTGACTTTGGATTCTAGTAACTTTAATTATGGATTCTATGTATGTTGCGCATGATAAAAGGCTCTCATTTCCTCTTTTGAGCTTTAGAATTTCATTTCCCACATTTAAATTTTCCCTTGATCCCATGTTTTGGGCTTTTATCCCTTTCATTTGTATTTTAGCCACATTACAAGCCTATTAGCCCTATTACATAATGCATCATATGCCCAAACTTGGTTTGGGGGAGTTGAAGTAGTTGTGATGTTGTTAAAATAAAGTTTTGAAGGGTGTTATGGAGGATTGATGGTGAAATAGTGGAAATGTAATTGATGAAAGTTAAATTATAAAGTTTCACATATAAGGCTTTGCATACCAATGTCTAGGCTGTTGTAGTTAATTAAAAAGTCATATTTTATTCATGGCCTAGTTATGTATGTGTGATGATTATGTTTATTGTTTATTGAATTTTAAGCAAAAACAAATCATTAAGAGTCGTGAAACTATGTTTTATTATGCATGAAAAATAAAGTGAAGAAAAATTTTATGAAAGCATAATAAAGTTGAAAAAAAAAAGATGAAATAAAAAAAAGAAAGAAGTTTAAAGTTTGTGAAATAGTGGTTGATGTTGAATTATGAGAAGTATGGTGTTGATGTGAAAAAATGAAGAAAAGTTTGGTTAGATTTGGTTGAATTGGATGATGGAGAATGTTGATGATTTTCCTCGATTTTATATGCGTATACCCCGCATTCCACCACATTATCCCAAATTTTTATCCTACCCATCATCGTAGCCACGTTACAAGCTTATTAAAGTCCTTTTTGATCTTCGTGCACATGCTATGGTTATTTTGAAGTGAATCCTTTGTCAAGGTCGTAGAGTATTAATTGCATTCCGAGTCGACATTTAGGATGAGCGGATACCCTCAAACACTTGCATGAGGTGTGAGATGTGGGTTTCGGGTTCTTAAAATTGCATTTAAACACATTTTGCATTGCATTCCACATTTGGTTGGGAGGTGAGGGTTAGAGCTTCATTGTTATCAGCTCATCATAAATTGTGTGGAGTGACAACCCGTGAGCTACTCTAGTCATCGATTCATTAAACTTGCTTGGTTGGTTTTGTTTGACCTGTATTTAGTAAGGACGATAATTGGGTGCTTGATCGGCTGGCCTTGATCCATGTGTCTTCGGATGTTCTCTTGAGTTATGATGCTTTTTTGTTTTTTATGGGGTGTAGTCAATTTCGTTGTGTTTTGCTCGGGACGAGCAAAGGTTCGGTTTGGGGGAATTTGAAATGCGTGTTTTACGTTGTGTTTTTCTCTCATTTTTGGTTGATTCTTGTGCTAAATAGTTAAGTTTGTGGCTTTGTTTTGATTAAATATCGTATTTCGATGTTAAGTTATGTTTTGGAACGGTTTTAGCATCTTCAGTTGACTTTTATAACCTTTTACGGTTATATTATACTCTTTCGGTTATTACGCGTGGTTTTCAGTTTTGTTTTATATGTTTCAGGAGCGTAATAGAGAGTTATGAAGTCATTAGAAGCTAAAACGAGTCAAAAAGCACTTGCCTCGGGATGCGTGCCAAGTCACGAGTGAGATTCGAAGAATCGAGCGAAGAACTCAAGCAAGATCATCAAAATGTCGTTCCTCATTATTCATGCGGACGCAGCCTTTAAAGCATCACTGACCTATGCGCCCGCAACATAGATCAGAGAACTCATAAGTCCCAAAATTGAAGACCTGCAGGCGTAGGGAAGGATTCGTTTTTGTTCCCCACGGGCGCAGGTGAAGGGTTTTAAGAGTCCGATTGATTTTTCCGCGCGGTTTTGTTTCGTGGGTTTTATTTTAATAAAACGCAAATCCTATATATACTCTATGTAAAGGGGGCACGACTCTACCTAGTTTTTATCATACTTTTAGACCTAAAAATCAAAAATTACTTATTCTCTCTAGAATTTTAGGATTAATTACTTTGTTCAACAATTCAAGCTTTCGATTAATGCAATTCAATCTTTATTTTGGTAATTTCTTTCCTTATGCTTTTTAATTCTTTTAATTTCATGATTCTCTTTAATTTCTTAGTTTTTAGTTTAGATTAATTAGTTTTGCTAGTTTGTTTCTTAATTTAGTTTTATTAGTAATTAATTTAGTTTTAATTAATTCTTTGTTCATGATCATGTTGTTTGATTTCAATTTTGCTTTTGTTCCCTTAATTATGAGTGAGTAGTCGTTTTCTCTAGGGTTAGGGGATCTATGATCATGATTTGAATTTAATTTATGTTTTCTAATTAGTTCTTAGCTTTTAATTGAATTCCTATTATTGATTTCTAGTGATTGCAATTAAATTGTGGCCAGATTTAGTTGTAAGTTAGGTTATTGTTGAAATCGAGGCCGAGAGGTAAGATTACCACAATTAGACCACTGAATAATAGGCAAAAACGAATTTATGCGAGCGAGAGCCGGTAAAGGAGTTTTGAGGGAGTCTAAGTTCGAGAGAATTAGTGAGCCCTAGTTCAATGAATGCCAATGAATTGATTAGTGAGCGTTAATTGAGTTTGTTGATTGATCATAGTGAACCGATANCATTGATCATAGTGAACCAATAGCCCTAGGTTCCTATTAATAGAGTTTAATCGATAATTTCCCGTTATTTCCTTAGTTTCAATTTTTAGTCTTCTTAGTTTTAGAAACCATTTACCGAAATTTCCACCAAGGCCCCTTACACGATTTAGGCTTTTTAGAACTAGTAGAATTTAATAGCTTCCCTGAGGATTCGATCCCTACTTCCCTAGCTATATTAGTTAGAGTTGTTCGGTTATTTTTTAGAGGTGTGCGATAGCCTGTTCATGTTACAAAGATGATTTTCGAACCTAATCTAGTTTCATATTTTGTCTCAATGGAGGAGTTGTGACCTAAAAGATTTCTAGGCAGAGTACCATCGTGGATTATACAACAAAGGCTGAGTATATTACAGCAACAGATGCAGCAAAAGAGGTTGTATGGATTAAAAAGTGCATCATTGAGTTTGGTGTGGTTCCTAGCGTTGAGAGTGGCATTGCATTATTTTGTGGGATGACAACAACACGGTGCCATTGCTCAGACAAAAGAACCTAGGTCACATAAAAATTCTAAGCATATACTCAGGAAATTCCATCTTATTTGAGATTGTTGGAAGAGGGGATATGAAGGTAAACAAGGTTTACACTGAAAAGAGTGTAGCAGATAGGGGTGTACACGGTCCGGTCTGGTGCGGTCTGAGGTCCAGACCAGACCGCAAAATTGCTGTCTAGGTGTTTTCCAGACCAGACCAGACCGTATTTTAGATCAGACCACAATTTTTTAACGGTCTGGTCTAGTGCGGTTTGCGGTTAAACCGCAATTCCTGAAAGATTTTATAAAGCATAACTTTATAAGAGCGAAATGCTAATACACAACGAACGATAAGTTTACCTATACAACTAAATGCAAGTCCACAACAGAAAATGACAATATAACATCCATCAATCAATTATAAAATGGAAACCCATATAGTGTTACAAATTTAAAAGGTTTATGCGGTTTATGGTTTACGGTTTACGGTCTAAAACCGCAAACCATAATTATTTACGGATTACGGTCTGGTCTATTCTAAAAAAACAAAAAAAAACAGACCAGACCGCAAAAATTACGATCTAGCTTAAAAAAAAAAAAAAAAAAAAAAAAAAAAAAAAAAAAA
>PYUH01000193.1:1453294-1536656 GCA_016808085.1 Suaeda aralocaspica
AAAAAAAAAAAAAAAAAAAAAAAAAAAAAAAAAAAAAAAAAACAGACCATAAATTTTGGACCGTAGACCAGACTTGACCGCAGAAATACGGTTTGGTCCGTGGTTTGGTGCGGTCCAGACCATTCTTTGTACAGCCCTAGTAGCAGATCCACTGACTAAATGGCTAGCTCAACCTAAGCATGAAAGTCCCAATACTAGGTCTATGGGGCTTAGGCATACGGGAGATTGATTTTCATTTGTTTGCTTAGTGTTTGCATTTGTAAAGACAATTGTTAAGGTGTTTATCAATTTAATTATAGGTTTTTTTGTTTCATATTTAATCATGGTTTAGTATTAAATAAAATGTCCGAAGTAATTTGGAATTTCTAATATGGTTATCAAAAACATGTTGATAATGGAACTCTATAAGGTGAACGAAAATCACATCTTATCGAAAGTCCCTAGTCAAAATCACTAAAATGGGCACAAGTGATTTTTTCTTAGACTAGTATATTTTGATTGGTAGCACAGTTCCACGTGCTATGGAAACATAGAGATGTTTAATTAATGATATGGATGTATGGTACACTGAGACTTGACTGATCATTCTAAAAGTAGAATTGAAGTTATATATTTATTAGATTCCTTATATATGAGTATGTTTTAATAACCACTAGATAATTAACTTGACCTTGATATTGTCAAATGTTGTGCCATAAAAGGAGGTCATAAAGCAAGGAAATGATCGAGCAAGTTAAGAATTAAGGGGGAGTTATGGTCATACAAGAGTGGATAAGTCCTCCTATCTAATAGGGATGGTGTCTACGCCTTTTGATGAGCAAGAACTGGGAAATAGCATGGCCATGCGGAATGAGTTTAAAGATTTAAACCTTTTTTGAGCAATTTTAACTCAGCAATCAGGGAACACAATTTGAGAATAACTAAGTATTGTCAAATTAGACATTAAGAGACTTGAGGAATTTATAATTGCGCACTTGATCTTGCACAAGTGGGAGATTGAAGGAAATGTCCTTCGATAAATAAGAATTACTAAATATAATTAGGAATTTAATTATGAAAATAAAAAAGTTAAGTTAGATAATTATATTCACTTGCTAGAGAATAAATATAACTAGTAAGCCAAAATGATTGGACTTACAACTATTATTAACTTAATCCTATGAGGTCACACAAAGAGTAAAATATTGGACTTAAATAAAAGAAAGCCCAGTAACAATATAATTTTACGTTTTACTTACTTAATGAAGGTTATATAAGATAACCATGAATTAAGGAAAGTCAATATATGAAAATAGAACATACAGTATTCATGTAAAAAGCAAAAACCTAAAAGTTTACTGCTTTTCTCCCATTAAAACTAAGAGATTTATCTCTTCCATACTAGCATACGTGGACTCCAATATGGTGCTCGTGGACTAGTTAGAGGAGCAACAACTGATGCTATAATTTCCATTCTTGGTTGAAATTTAAGCACGCATCAAAGGTTGTTTTCCTAAACTTTATTATGTTATATGTATTATTAAATGCAATATGGTCATATTTAGATGTTAAGAAATTGTTTCTTGAAATTATGCTAAATTCATCTAAGTTCCTACACTTAAGTGAGTTGTTTTCTCCATTAAGTACAATTCTAGTATGGTTGTATGCTTGTAATACCGATAAATACTGGTTTAATTAGTTATTGTTGGTTGATTAAATGAGACTAATGCAGAAAATCGATTTCCAACTTAGTGTACAATACCTTTTGTTATGCCAAAAAATTATCATTATAATTGTAGTTAATTATACCGAACGCCCAGAAATATTAAGTGCTTTCTTCTCATCACTAAAGAATGCTAAAAAAAATAATAAAAAAATGAAAATACCTTAAGATTCTCCTGGCTTTTTACAAAATCACACCTTCCCTTTCCTTTTTTAGCTTTATAAAAGCCAACAGCTCTACTTCACAAAGACTCATGATTAACTACATTTGCATTTAATCTACCAATGTGATCATGCAGAGGGGGATTAAAAACCTAAAGTGGTACAAACAATTGCAAAACAAGAATTTCCCCAGGTTAATTAAAAGCCAAGACTTGAATTGAAGTAGGATGGTATCAGACAATTCCCAGCTAGCAAGATATTATCCGAATGTGTCGTACTAAAATTCCTAGACCCGCATATTTGGATAATTGTGATGGTTTATGACAAAATACGTGCCCCTCTACATTTTATATTCTTTTAAAAAGAAGTAATTAATTAGATCAATACTCATGATGATGCTGATGTTGGTGCTGTTGATAAATTGATGAAGGATTCCTGTGGCTTGTACGACTATTATCCTCATGATGATGATGATCTGGCATTGAAGCTGAACCAACTGCTCCTAAATTCAAATAAACCATCCTTGAATCAATACCAATACCTATGTTTCCCGGTGCAACATTCCTACTACTACTTGCACTACTAGTCGTATGCTCTTGATCACCTCCAATATTATTAATTGGCACATAAATGTTGGTGGGGGTGGAAGTACTGTTGCAGCGGTTGCTGGTAAGTGTGGCATTATGATCATTATTTGCTTCCTCTCTTGAGATGACCATGGCAGCAGACTGCACAAGCTCAAGACAAAGCCTAAGCTTATTGGGCTCAATGTGAGCTAATCCTGGAACGGCCCCTTTGAAAAGGAAATCAGAGGTTAAGGTCCTTAGGATATCCAAAGGAGTGACTCCATCTACTGTACGTACATTAGGGTCGGCATGGTGATCTAGCAAAACAGCCACCATGTCTGGGGAAACCATCTCCGCTGCTATATGAAGTGGAGTTTTACCAGTGGGCCCTAGAGGATAGTTCACATCCGCCGCCCCTAGCTCCAGTAACGCCTTTACCACCTCACGGCTGCAATTCTCCACCGCATAGTGCAGTGCTAGAGCTTCATCTAAGTTCAGCCCTTCCCCCATAACCATCAGTTTCACTAGCTCCACATCTGAGGAGTCCAGTGCCCGTCTCATCCTTCGGATCTTGTGTTCCTCCTGTGACTCCAATCCCAGCTCTTGATGCTGATGGGAAATCAAAGAGGGCCGCCTTGCTATTGATGATTTTAATCGCAGCTCCTCTATTTTTGCTACCACATTTATTGGCAGGTGTTTCGCTAGCACTTCTGGTGGTAACCCGGATTTTGCTACTAAGTGTGAACAAGTTGTCCAGAGTTGCTGCATGTCTTGCTTCCTTGAGGCTATTAGTACTTTCATTACATCTTCAATTGACGCCTTTTCTACCATATTTGCCAATTGCTTCTGTAAATTCAGTCATCCGGCAAACAGTTAATATCAATAATTGCTTTGATTTACAGCACAATATATATAAATATTAAGTGCATATTTAATTTCATAAAAGGTAGTGCACCTTTATATATACTACATATGATCTTTTTGTATATTTTTCACATATAAAAAGTGGGTGTTAAGAGCCACAAGGACAACCGAAGAAAATCAATCTCAAAATCCCTCGAAATTGAGACAGGAGCTCTACCAACTAAGCATTCCACATGTCTCGCAATTATTCAAAAATTGAGAGGAATTTCTTGTACACAAAACTATATGCAGCAAATGATCGAATCCATCACATATCCAATTCTGGTTAACAAAGAACGCAAGTGAGTGGTAGGTGTTCCTTCCCATTTGAACATAAATTACTAATTTTAGTTTTCAATAGTCTCGTTTTTTTGTTTTTCAAAAATTTCTTTATTTTTAATCAAACATGATTCCACCAATAAATATTTTGATCTACACTATATATACATGAGTGAGGTAGAAAATATCCTCGAATTTTTACCATTGAATACAACAAACCCGTATCAATAATTAGTTAGAAGATCCATCCCATCATTATGACCAGATTTAATAGTCTAGCAAACAGTGTATATTACTAACCATATCATCAATGCAGAATACATGACTCTCACTAAAAAATTTAACACAAAAGGGGAAAAACCTCAAGCATGGAAGTTGTTACATCAAATTATTAGCGTGTTATTTTTATAGTACTGTCTGTTGAGTATGAGTAGATTGGCATACTAGAGTTTAGACTTAGGATCAATTGCCTCAAATGAGGAAACTTAAGTTTTACGAGAAATCAGTATTCAGTGAAATACTCCAAAGACTGTCCCCCCGAAACTGTGCAACACGAAAAGACTTTGATTGAAGTGATTTGAACATCAGCACGATCAAAACTTAAACACTCAAAGTAGCAATAAGAATCATCATATCATATCATATCATAAGATCTCTCAATTTAGTAAGTCAATGAGAACTTCATATCCTACTTATTAGTGCCAAAATTAAGCTCATAGTTATTTCAAACTAAGAGACAACAACATATAACCCGTGCAACAATTTCGTATCCACTCATATAATTGTATCAAAATAAAACAAGAGGAATCATTTTTTTTTCTTTTTTATTTCATAAATGCGCGACACAAAAAGTTCTTACCTTATCCACTGCGTGTTGAAGCAAATGAAGGCATATGTTTTTCAAAACATATGGAAGGAAAAGAAAAAAACGAAAACAAACCTGAGTAAACAAAGCAAGTTGTTCAACACCGAAAGATCGGGCGGCGGAAAGAGTATCAAGAGCAAGATCAACGGCGGAGGTGCAATGCGTGTGCCAACAGCCTCTCTCACCACAACTGGGGCGTGGTTCGTGCTTTTGAGGGACAATAGATACTTGGCCACTGTACAAAAACTGTAGCAACAACATAAATACTTCATATCCAACCGAGTTAACCGGAATTACTTGGGCTTGACCTGGGCCACCACTGGGTCTAGGGGAAGAGACTTGGCCCATAACCTCTCCACTTGGTTGTTCGGCTCCACAGAAGAATTTACGGAAGAACAAACTACGCGCTGCTAAGATGCAGCGATGCGCGTGGACTAAACGCCCTTCTACGCTAAATGTTACGTCGCTAAATGACTGTCCGTTGATTAGTAGGTTCAGATAATCCAACGATAGAGATCGCAACGATTCCTCCACGCTCATTTTTTTTTTTAATAATATTTTGTAGGGTTAAACAGACTTACACAAAAACTATAAAAACAAGGTAGAGATTAATTAGATAAGGAAAGGAGCTAAACTATACTCCATGAAAATGATTTTCATAGTTGATGGACAAAGAGAGGATGAATTTTAATTTTTTAACGGAGATGAAGATAGATAGGGAGAGAAGGAGAAGAAAGCAAATGGGGTTGATGGGACTGATCGGTGAGGGTATTTAAAAGAAGGATGAATAATTGTGGGAATAATTAGGTGACTTTAAATAATAATATTACAACAAATCATGCTTATTTTAACAAGAAAACAAAATGGAGACTTACTGCCTGTAAAAAATAAAAGGGGGTGTTCCTTTAGCTATTACAAGCGTTTGTTTTAAAAGAATGACTTCTGTTATCTAATAAATAATGATTTTCTTAAATAAAAAAAAATCTGAATATTACTATTGCAATTATAGATAACTCATTATTATATGTTTAAAGCTATATAAAATAGTAGATAATTAATTTTTAAATAAATTTATTGAGAAAAAATCGGTCATGTAGCATTGATCATTTTCAATATTAAAGACTTTTTTAGATTTTAATTAAACAAAAATATAGTCATATGAAATTCTATTAAATTCGTTTTACTGTGTAAATTATTAATATATAATATGCAAAAAAAATTATTTGATAAAAGATAAATTTTCTCATATATACATTTATCTTTAATATTATTTTTATGTTAAAATATTAATCTTGATAAAGTTCTATATGCACCCGGTGTACAGTAATTATTGTACAACAAGTTTAAAGTTACATTTTTTTGCGCTCTAGTTACTATAACATCAGCTCAACTTATGCATTTTTGGGTTTAAGGCCCTGTTTTCCTCAACTTATTTTTGTTGATCTGAACTTATTTTTGTTGATCTGAACTTACTTTTGCTGAACTGAACTTCTTTTTGCTGAAATCATTAACAATTTATTAAGAATTGAAACTGATTTTTGCTGAACTAAACTTATTTTTGCTGAAATCATTAACAATTTATTAAGGATTGAAACTGATTTTTGCTGAACTGAACTTATTTTTGCTGAACTGAACTTATTTTTGCTGATCTGAACTTATTATTGTTGAACTGAACTTATTTTTGCTGAAAATAGGTAAAAATAAGACGAGGAGAACAGGGCCTAAGTTATACTTTTTTGAGTTCTAATTACCTTAAAATCAATTCAAGTTATCGTGCACCTACTTACTTTATAATGCTATAAAACTCAATTTTAATAATGAATTAATAAACCTTATCATGTCATATATAAAAGTTATTTGTTCAATACTTTCAAGAAAATTTCAATGATTTTAAAGTTACCAAAAATATGATTCTAGTTACCAAAAAATTGGTTCAAGTTGGTCATTGTACAGTAATTTTATTGTAAACCGGGTGTATACAATATTTATTCATTAATCTTGTATTTAATAAAACGTTGGATAAAGTTGCTTATGTGGCGTATACAATGTATTCGGCCGCTCTTTTTTAGTTGCTACAAACTGACTTTCAACATTATTCATGTTGCAACTTTGACTCACTTTCATGTTTAATATGTAACGAAAAGCATAGTCATATGAGATATTATTTGATTCGTCTCAATGTATAATTTCAAATACATAATTTTTTAAACTTTTTATTATATCAAACTCGAGTAATTAACTTTATAAGTTGCGTGTTGGCTAAAAAAACTGAGGGAGTATTATTTTTTATGGTTTTATTTATATGTGACTTGAAAAATATTTAAATAGAAAAGAAATTAATTATTATTTAGAATATGACTTGTTTTAAAAGCATAAAATTATATGTGACGCTTCTAATGTTATCCAATTATATTACTTTCGATATATAAATTAATTACGTATCTTGTACGTAATTTGCATGTCTTTTATTTATTGTGCAAAATTTGTTGTTGTTCTAGTGATATAAATTTAAAAGAAAGGAAAATAAGTTGATGTTCTTATTCACATTCAATAACACTGACGAGCTATTTATAATATAGCCTGATAACAATATACGGTAACATAATATTCTAATGATAATAACTAACATAATAACTTAATACTATAGAGATATTATTCACATAAATCTTCTTCCTAATCTTGGAATATATCTCACCGATATATTTACCACTGCACATCATATATCATATCTCTAACACCATCCCGCAATCGTAATGGTAGTAACATGAACGTTGCAATTGAAAACATAAAAAATATTTGTTGAAGTTGATACACAAATCTGATGACGCTAACTTCAAATTTAAATTCATCTTGATAAGAGCGCTATTCTCTTTGCGAACCCATCAATTATCGATTCAGCACATAGGAAATCCATTCTTTTCGAAGCTGCAAANATTGTTGAACTGAACTTATTTTTGCTGAAAATAGGTAAAAATAAGACGAGGAGAACAGGGCCTAAGTTATACTTTTTTGAGTTCTAATTACCTTAAAATCAATTCAAGTTATCGTGCACCTACTTACTTTATAATGCTATAAAACTCAATTTTAATAATGAATTAATAAACCTTATCATGTCATATATAAAAGTTATTTGTTCAATACTTTCAAGAAAATTTCAATGATTTTAAAGTTACCAAAAATATGATTCTAGTTACCAAAAAATTGGTTCAAGTTGGTCATTGTACAGTAATTTTATTGTAAACCGGGTGTATACAATATTTATTCATTAATCTTGTATTTAATAAAACGTTGGATAAAGTTGCTTATGTGGCGTATACAATGTATTCGGCCGCTCTTTTTTAGTTGCTACAAACTGACTTTCAACATTATTCATGTTGCAACTTTGACTCACTTTCATGTTTAATATGTAACGAAAAGCATAGTCATATGAGATATTATTTGATTCGTCTCAATGTATAATTTCAAATACATAATTTTTTAAACTTTTTATTATATCAAACTCGAGTAATTAACTTTATAAGTTGCGTGTTGGCTAAAAAAACTGAGGGAGTATTATTTTTTATGGTTTTATTTATATGTGACTTGAAAAATATTTAAATAGAAAAGAAATTAATTATTATTTAGAATATGACTTGTTTTAAAAGCATAAAATTATATGTGACGCTTCTAATGTTATCCAATTATATTACTTTCGATATATAAATTAATTACGTATCTTGTACGTAATTTGCATGTCTTTTATTTATTGTGCAAAATTTGTTGTTGTTCTAGTGATATAAATTTAAAAGAAAGGAAAATAAGTTGATGTTCTTATTCACATTCAATAACACTGACGAGCTATTTATAATATAGCCTGATAACAATATACGGTAACATAATATTCTAATGATAATAACTAACATAATAACTTAATACTATAGAGATATTATTCACATAAATCTTCTTCCTAATCTTGGAATATATCTCACCGATATATTTACCACTGCACATCATATATCATATCTCTAACACCATCCCGCAATCGTAATGGTAGTAACATGAACGTTGCAATTGAAAACATAAAAAATATTTGTTGAAGTTGATACACAAATCTGATGACGCTAACTTCAAATTTAAATTCATCTTGATAAGAGCGCTATTCTCTTTGCGAACCCATCAATTATCGATTCAGCACATAGGAAATCCATTCTTTTCGAAGCTGCAAATAACTAATAATGGTTTTTCAATGTAAACCACACTCAAATCATGTTTTGGTTTTTCGGAACAAAACTACACTCAAATCATATTAAGCCCTTGTCTCACGACACTAGGAGAATCATTAACCCTTGTCTCACGACATAAGAAGAGCCTACAAAGTACAAACCAATAAACCATGTCTCAGGACAAAAGTAGAGCCAAATAATCATCAAGTACGTATATAATATATCATTAAGGCTTTCAGCCTCTCAGATCAAACACCTTAACAACCAAATTCCACGTCTCCAACGATTACTTTGTGGTTTTGTAACACCCTTTAATTTGTACTCACCACTACTATAAACAATTCCTCCAATTCACCGGCAAAAGACATTAATACCAGCGGCAACTTATTTTCACCGTGAAAATTACAAAAGCGATATATTAGAGGTACGGTATAAAGGTATAAAGGATACACTTGTTTCATTGATGACATTTTCATAAATAATGAAAAATTTATTATAAATGTATCCGTACCACTTGATCTCAATATGTACTGCTTAAAAACTAATGTGTACCTTTTTTTTTTTATGATTTTCATGGTTTTCAGCAAACTTAAAGTTCTCCATATATATAGGACGAGGTTCAAATAAAATCCCTCTTTAACTATGAGAACTACATCAAAACTTTTTTATTTAATTTTTTTTATTTTTCTAGGTGTTATAATGTTACATTACATCTATTTTAATATTAAGAAGCTATAGACATTTATTTGAAGTGTTTTAAGCTATCATGTATATTTGACCTATAAATAATAACTATGACCACCTAAGCATTGTACGATTTTCAAAAGCCAAAAAAATAAACTAATTTTGTTTTAAATTAAAAAGTAAGGGTATATCTAGTTATAATTCATTGTTAATAAGTGATTGCAACTTATAAATGTAGCTAATATGGTTGTTATTTAAAAGTTTTTACGGTTCTCATGTAAAGAGGGTTCTCATGGGATCCTCACCCCGATATATATATTTCTTTTTGTGTGTAAAGTTTGTGATAATTCTCACCTGAGGTTGTAATTGATTTCAGTACACACCCACTGGCACGGAAAAATATAATTTGTATAAACCCAAGATCTAACTTGTTCTTAATACTATGATAAGAATGTA
The DNA here is from genome assembly GCA_016808085.1 of Suaeda aralocaspica. Lineage (NCBI taxonomy): Eukaryota > Viridiplantae > Streptophyta > Magnoliopsida > Caryophyllales > Amaranthaceae > Suaeda > Suaeda aralocaspica. The sequence goes on from PYUH01000193.1 coordinate 1,463,113, forward strand.
GAAGAAATAAAAATCAAAGATAATATAATATTTTAATGATAATACTTAAGATAATAACTTAATATTAGGGAGTTCTCATAATTAAATATCCTTTCTAATTTTGGAAAATATATCTCACTGATATATTTACCAATTACTACGTCATATACCATATCTTTAACAACTAGGGAGGTACATGGGTAGCGATGATGATTGTTCGACGATGTCATGAAATCTAAATAGAATGTGTAAAGAACTTAGTTATTCTTCACTTTCTTAGGCCTGTTTATTTCAGATGAAAACAGCTGAATTAGACTGAATTGATTAGCTAATCTGAACTGAACTAAACTGAAATGATTGAAGGTAAACTGAACTGAATGAATTGAAAGTTTTTATATTGGATTAATGATTTTAATTATGGATTATTGATTTTTAATTATTGATTATTGATTTTAACCATTGATTATTGATTATTGATTTTTAACTATTGATGTGTAATTATGGTTATTGATTTTTATCTATGACTTTTATGGGTTAACTATGACTATTAATTTTTAACTACAGATTATTAATGATTTTTAAATATGGAGTAATGACATAGTAATAATTTTGATATTAATCTACTAATAATTTTTAAACAAAAAAACATTGTTGATAAACTACACAAAGACTGAAGTACTGTAATAATTTCCGGAAAAAAGCAATAATTTCCCTAAGAAAAGTTACGGAATAACTAAGTAATAATACTCCGTAGCAATTATACGGTGGAGTACTAGTTTAGTATTCCCCGTATTTAAAGTTAAGGCAGAACTGTACAAGTAGAAGTGTAGAACACTTGATGTGATAAGAAAGGACTTAGGAGGTGTCTAATCTACATAGTAAAAGCAAAAGAGACAAGCTACGCCAACCTGCAAAATACTGATTTCAAGGGGACAAAAGGGTAAATAGGCCGGGGTGATTAAAATCAAACAGTATATTTTTACCTTTTCGGTCAGCTCGAACTCCATTTTTTAACTTTGTTGTCACAGTATTGATTTTTAGAACATTGACACCATTCTATCTTAGTGAGTAGCGACAATCAGGCAATACAACGGCTGCATGACAAAGTTAGAGCCATCTTATACATCTATAGATAGTGCTGAAACCTGTGTAATGCACTAATAGACTAATGCAATATTTTGTTTTAAAAAACTGATTATCTTATCTAATTTCCTCGGTTTTTTACTTGCTTCATATATCCAAAAGAAAGTTTCTAATTACTTACTACATTGTCACTTTATAACGTGGGCCATATAGTATAATTATACTTTTACCCACCCTTGGAGTCAATTTACCCTCATATAACCATACTTAACCTTATCTAACATATGTAAAATTATCAACCCAATGTTGAAAATCACATTTCTTGGTCTTTGTTCCAATATGGTATGTAGCAAGTAAATAAAACCGGATGTAGTAATAAATAATAGTTTTTCTTCAAAATCCGAAAATATTGTTGAAATAAATTTCATTCAATTATGTTATACTCATTTTTATTTTACACATAAAATATCATCTAATTTTATTAGTTAGCTTTTATAAACTAAAGATTGGATTAAAATTAATCTTTTAGTTGCTACATTAGGATTTTGTCATTATTCACATTGTAACTTTGACTCATTTTTGTGTTTGATACATAACAAAGCATAGTCATATGAAATCTTGTTTGATTCATCTAAATGTATATTTTCTAAAAATATAATTTTCATAATTTTCTATTATGCCAAACTCGAGATATTAATTTTATAAGTTGCATCTTCATAGATATGAAAAGGTGAATGTAACTAGCTAAGTAAAAAGAAAATAGCGAGAATATAATTTTTATTGATAATTTTACGTGTCTTCCCATGCAAATCATGACTAGTCAAATAATATTAAGAGATAAGGATCGAAATCATGAATTATAATTATAAATAATTAGCTTACATTATGCAACAATTAAAATCGTATAAAATTGCATTATTATGTACATGATACTTAAATATTGAAACGAATTTATTGGGAAAAAGTAATCATGTAACACTTAATTTAACCAATTTATAACACTAAACAGTTTAATCTATTTTATTTAACACAAAATATAGTTATATGGGATCTTGTTAAATTCGCCTCATTGTGCAAATTATTAATTTCTAATTTACATAATTTTTTATTTGATAAAATCTCTTAACATATAAATTATCTTTACAGTATTAGTAGGAAAAATTGATGGTCAAAATCCCAACTTTCACCATTCTACTGAAAATAATCCGAAAGTAATTCAGTTATAATCTAAACTTGGACAAGTTCTTCTCAAATTGCTTCCAATGACCATCTACCTATTGAGCAAGTTGTAAACTGATACATTCTTTTATTATTACTATTATTATTATAATTATTATAATTATAATTATAATTATTTTATTTTATTTTTTTCTTTTTTTTCCTTTGCGGGAGAAGAACATGCATTTAATCAAGGTTGTTTTTGATAGGGAAAAATCAAAGAAAGATCTGTGCTTTGCTATTTTATACAACACATGGCAAAATTGTAAATAAAATAGAAAGTAAGTCAACAAAAGTGAATAGGGTGCATTAACTGCCTTCTTTAACGGTAAAGTAGTGTAGTGCAAATTCTGTTAAATGCGCGTGTATATTGATATTGTGCTGCTTTTAATTAATTAACTATACACATTTAATACAAAGTGTAGCACAGATGGTGAATCCAATGGAAGCGTATTGGATATTTGCCCTTCCTTATACCATCCAAATGAAGAAGGCGAAATCAAGAAGGAACAATGCAGAATTCTTTTCAAATCTATGATACTCTATAATTTACTTACTCAATGGAAGACTTTAGCGAGGAAGGTGGTAAGTTTGTTTGTTAAAATTCGATCTTATTGTGTTGTATGTTTGATGTGAATTTGAGTACAAGTGACATATCCTATAGTGAATCATTAGTGGAAGAACAAATTAACCCTATATTGAATCTTATTGTGTTTAATAGAGATAAGTTACAAATATGGGTAACCATGGTGAAGATTGATGACACTGTGGATGAGAGTGGTGGCATCCTAAGCCAACACTATTAGTCACTTATACACTGCACTTGGTTGAGTAAGGTGTTAATTTTAATATGCTAATCTATCATTTGAATATGTTTGATTAGATATTGGACTAAGCACTTTACATGATGGATAAGGATGGTGGTTCTCGGGAATAAGTTGGTTTGATCCATGAGATTTTTCTCCACTTCACTTGATAGGGTTTTTCTCATATTGGACATCATTGCTTTTTAGTGTGTAGCTCTTTTTAGATAGAGTTTTCTTTAAAAGTATCTTTGGAGCATGGTGAATGGTTTCTTGGAAGTTTCTTGATTAAAAGATTCATTCTTGGAAGTTTTTTTGATTTAAGAATGCATTCTTGGAAATCAAGAAAATGGTGAAGCTTCTTGGTGCGTGTTTTTGGCGATCTCAAGAGGGATCTTGGGCTTCATTTTGGCATTACTCTAATGGATAAAATTGAAGATTTTATTTTTTTATTTCATTTCTAGATAGTTTGTTAGGATAGAATTTTGTTTGTTAGAATTTGTGTAACATGATTTAAGATAAGGATCAAGATTGTGCTTATGTAGCCAGTTTTGTGGATAAACACAAAGGTGGTGTTTTTTTTTATTGGTTCCAAGTTGTCTAAATTAGTTAGGGTTGTTATTAAGTTGTTAGGATATTTTCCTATAAATAGCCTAAGGATTCTATATAACAACATAAGTTTTGTGAGTTGATTAAAATCAATAAAAGTGTTTTTTTTTTTGTGTTAATTAAAGGAGTTTAATTGTTACAAAATCTTCCCTAAATTCGAATTTCAGGAGTGAAAGATCGAATTTAGATCCTAATTAATTAGTTTCAGGAGTGTGCTAATTAGTTAGTCTTCAATTAAATTCGTTTAGGAGTGGGAGTTTAATTGAGTCAAACGTGGATTTTGAATGTTATTTGCGAATACCACTTAAAATCCACATCAATTCATCCACAACATTAATTCAAGACATGATGACTAAAATAGAAGCTATGGATGTGAGACAGAGACAAGATAATGACCGCATTGATGTTTTGGCACGCAAACTGCAACGCAAATTAGATCCCCAATCTATGCATTATTTTTGTGGGGATGATGTTGATGATGTAGCCTCTCACTCGTCTTCTTCCTCAGATTCCCATAAAAAAACGTCCCAAAAGCAAGCCTAAACTTGATGATCATGGAATTAAAGTTGATGATTTCACAGGCCAAGGTTCCCCAGATGACTATCTTGAATAAGAAAGACAAGTGGAGAAAATTGCTGAGTATAAAGGTTTTGATGATCGAAAAACCTTTAAACTTGCTTACATAAGATTAACTAAGAATGCAGGATTGTGGTATGAAGGCATAAAAGCCAAAAGAAAACGCCAAAACAAAACAAAAATCGTCACCAAGTCTCACCTTAAGAAGAAGTTGCATGACAAATATGTTCCTTTTGACTTTGATCAACGGAATTATGACAAGTTGACTTCTCTATACCAAGGCACCATGAGTGTGCGTGACTATATTGCTTAATTTGAAAGATTGTCTTTGCTTTGTGACTTGGAGGAACGAGAACATATGAAGATGGCAAGATTTTTGAAAGGCTTGAACAAAAATATTGATAAGGAGCTCGATTTGGCTCAATATCATACTTTTGATGATCTCTGCAAATTGGCCTTGAAAGTGGAGAAATGCGCCAAAGGAGATTCCACACGAAATTTCGTGCCTTTCACTGGTAAATCTAGCTACACTCCTCTAGACTTGAGTAAAAACACGAAAGCCAATCCAACACCACAACCAACTTTAGTTCCTGCAACTTATAGCTCTTCAAGGGACAAACCAAAGAAAGTGGTTTCTAAAGCAGAATATGAAGATTGAAGGAGATGTTTTAAATGTCAAGGTTATGGTCATCTTGCTTCCTCTTGTTCCTCTAGGCGCACATTGGCAATGGAACATACCAGATATGGGCAACTAAGGAAGATATTTACCAGATTGTGGTTGAAGATGATAAGGACATCATTCAAAACCAGGGAGGGGAGGATATTGATGAAGACACTCTAGAAACTGTGAATCAACCTCTTTTGCTACAAGGTGGCGAAGCTTTTGTGGTTAGAAGAGCCTTGCATTCAGCAGTAGAACCACATGCAATGCATAGAGAAAGCTTATTTCACAGTATATCTGCTAGATCGGTCCATATCTATGCAATTTGATTATTGATAGTGGGTCTTGCACGAATGTAGCATCCAAAGATCTGGTAAAAAGACTGCAATTGATGCAGAGAGACCATAATAGTCCTTATAAATTGAATTAGCTTGATGGATTGGACTATACAATGATGAATTGTGGTGTGATGTTGTGCCTATGGCTGTGTGCCAGTTGCTCCTGGGAAGACCATGACAGTTGATAAGTTCATTTTATATTTATTATTCGCCCCCATTTTATATTGGTTTTTGGCTTTAACAAGGCTCTTTTGAGCCTATTCTACTAACTTCGGTTGCTTTGCTTTGACATTTATTGCAGGAATTGATGCTTTTGTGTCGGTTTTCTCTTTATCCCAGTACTTGGCAAGTTAGTGGGAGTCTTAACCACTTTGAAAAGCTATAAGAAAGCTAGGACGTAATTTACACTAGTGGAAAAATTCACATTCGCTGCATCACGTATGCTAATAGGAAACAACCTTTTCCTTATACACAGGATTATATGCTGCGGTTCTATTACAAAATGCAGCATATAACTTATATGTTGTGGTTGTTGAGTTATATGTTGTGTTTTGTAAACCGTAGAATATAATTCTGAGAATGAAAAAAAAAAAAAAAAAAACCCAAAAANACCGTACATGTTGGCATAAATTAAAACTTCATCAAAAAAGCATATAACACTTTTACCCCCTCAAAAACCCAGTCACTCAGTCACTTTCATCAAAAAGCTCTCTCTTTGGAAAAAACCACCTACGGTCTCCTCACCACCACCTCCTCACCATCACCACAACTCATTAGCACCACTGCTTAAGCATTTGCCCATGATCAAAGAAATCCAAATTAGCATGATAGACATCTTGCTTAATAATAGACCAAGCAAGACTGCTTAAAGAAGAAGGCATTGAACCCATCAAGCCCTGGGACTGACGGGCTGAGCCGATAGGCTCAGTATCGGAGACTCCTCACCACCTCCTCACCATCATCACAACTCATTAGCACCGTCTCCTCGCCACCGTCTCCTCACCACCACCGTGTCTTCACCACTGTGTCTCCTCACCACCACTTCTCACTGGTTGTTTAAGGTAATATGCTCAATTAATTTGAATGGGTTTGTGTTAGGGTTTCGAAATTTCTATTTTTTTGGGTTTAATTTGAATTTGTATGAAGTGATTTTGGATTTTTGGGGGCTATGTTTGAATGGGGGCTATGTGAATCGCCATCTACGGCGTGTTTTTTGTAGCTGTTTTTTTTATTAATCGTTGTTTTTGTTGCTGAAATTTGCTGCGATTCTGTTTCGCTTCGTTAATTTGTGTTTAATTTGACGGTTTTTTTGGCTATTTTGTTGTAGAATTTCTGAAATCTGGTGAATTTGTTGACTTTTTTAGGGTTTTAGATTGAATTTCATATGTTTTTTTTGATGTTTTCCTTTTGTCATTTTGGATATGCGACAATTTTTTACATGCACGAGTTAATCGTTTGAATACAATATTTTTCAGTTTTCTTTTTCGTTAATTATTGCAGTCTTTTTTAGCTTTTTTCTATGTTTTAATTATCTATTTATTCATTTATTTATTTATTTATTTATTTTTTTCCTTTTCATTGTTGTTGTTTTTTTGTATAATAATTGCTATAATTTGATAAGTTTGTGTTTTATTTTTCTATTTTTCATAATTTTATTACCGTCTTAATTTCATTGATGCTTGACTCTCTTTCTGAGGCTTTTTGCTACAAATTTAATCTTTTCTGGAGTCCTGATCTGGTTGTTTTGTTAGTGAGTTGTTCAGTCATATGACTGTTGCAGGAATGTTGCTGGTCTGTTCTGAATAGCTTTGTTTTGAGCTTTTCCTGTTTGGTGGCTGTTTTGCTGTTGCCTTGTGTTTGTGTGTGCAGTTTTCAGAACTGCTTTCTGTGCAGCATTTGCAGCAGTGCAGTACTGCTGCTAAGCAGTGGAAGGGGTAGTGCAAAAGTTTTGATTTGTTAGTGCTGAAATTGTAGTGACAGTACAGATTGCAGGAGCTGGTTTGTCTGTTTTGAATTCTGCTCTGAAGTTCTGTTCTTCATTTTTGTTGCTGAGATTTTAGTCTGTTCTGGACTGTGTATGCTTGCTGCTGTGTGGTTGTTTTGGAGGCTGATTTTTGGTGGTTGTGGTGAGCTGTTTGTTTAGCTGTGACAGATGGTGTTAGTTATATTGGTGTTGGTTTTTCTGTTTTGCTGGTTTGGCTTTGAGGCTGCTGTTTTTCTTTTGCTTGTTAAGCACTTAGATGTTTGCTTTGAATGCTGGCCGGTCTTTGTGAATGGTTGAGTCAACCAACAAAGGCTTAGCTTTAGGTTGTATTTGATTATTGGTTGTTTATTAATAAAAGACTTATATTTGCACACAAAAAAAAAAGTACTGAATCAATGAGCCTTGAAGGCCTGAACAAAACTTACTTGATTTAATAGTCGCATAGATTGAACAGCTTAGTAATTAACCTTGAGCTGAAGAAAAGCCTTGAATTGAATTTATGTGAACTTGCTACTTGGGACAATTTGAGAGGCTTAGCTGCATTGGTACAATTCGTGTTAATGCTATTCATGTGATTAAGTTATCCCGTAGTAAACCTGACCATAGAGATGCTACATTCATGAATGGTAATTTTCGTGCTTGCAGTAACCGCTCTTTTAGTCTACACGGGGATAGAAAACTTGTAGGATTGACGGACTGCTTTGCTATACAATATTAGTTTTTCTACTTTGTAACACCCTGGATTTTCCCTAACTTCCTACTTTTTATTTTTCCGGAAAACATATTAAATTAATAGATATTATATTTATTAAAATTACTAAACATGGAAAAACCAAAGTATTACCGCCACCGTAATAACGGACATTTATCAAAGTACTACAGCGGAAGTCTTAAAACCAAAACAATTTAAAACTAAACTTCAAACAACTTTAATTTAAAATCAACTTTAAACTTAATACACTTCAGAACCATATTAATGGCCCTTTTAAAAATCAAAACCAAAACTACTATTTAGAAGTCTTTCGAAATCCAAACAACCAAAATAAATGTTAGTCTTCATAAGCAATTGAAATAAAGCAAGACTACAACCACAACAAGCGCTTTCACTCCATCCTATTATGAAATGACTTATGTCCACTTGTACCTGCAGCTTTTCTTTTACTAGACAACTACTCACCACAAGTGGGTCATCGTAGGGCCAAGTCCAAGATAAAGCCATGCACACAAAACAAACAGTCAGTAAAGCCGAGTACATAATTACTAAAGACTTATGCAAGAACAATAAGAAATAAAACATGCACTCAATTTACCTTTGACACCCTTTTCCTGTATATGGCTCAATTAAATTAATTACTATATTAATAATTGTGGATCATGCATCGAACGGGTTTCCTCCTAAAAATCATCGCCCTTTTGGGCACCGGTTGGGAAGCAACTCCCAAAAGGTATTACTACGTCACATAAAGTGACGGATATTTAGCGCATTAAAAAAATAAAAGAGTACAACGTCTTGTACCCCAATTAGGAGTCATAGATCATTGTTCCATATGACTCCCCCCATTGTTCATACTCAAGGTATATACGTTCCAAGAGTTTTGATGCAAGTCTTCTTACACTTTACATGATTTAACAGGTTTACAATGTTGTGACTCTCATGAAACATCACATATATATATATATATAAAACATGCATCCAAATCAAGTAAGTCAATTTAATTATCTTCAACTTAAGGTGACTCAAAATTAAATTTAGGTGTGTCCTTTAAATAAACTAAACCTCCTACGCCACACATTAACTGTGAGTGGCTAACAACTTGCTTTCTCCTTGAGCACACATTAAACTGTGAGTGGTATTATATGTAATTAATTGCTCATAACTTCTTTTAATTATGTGAATAAAAACTCACAACTATCTTTCTTGTTGATTAAGTAACTAACCAACTTAAAAATAACTTTCTTCCTTGATCAATAAACTATTGGCCAAATTAAACTGATCGTAACATTCCAATTCAAGCTTATAAAAATTAAACTTTCTATTTAACTCTACAATGCGCAGGCTCGAAGAACATTAAAAACATGCTACTAACAAACTTGCCATGCATATAAATTCATGATTCCACACAAGCATACAAGATTTTTATGTAATCAAGGTTTTCATGCATTCTAATTCTTATGTTTGTCTTTAGTATTTACTTACCTTGTATAATAACTGCGCTCCGCCACAACTTCTAGAAGTGGACTAATTCAAAATCTCCTACACAAGGAAAACCGAACTAAAATAAAACCTTATTGACTAAATTCTACAACAACTATAACTAACTTCTAAATTTGGAAACTTTGTCCAAAACTTCCTTATATGGTCTCTATTCAATCCCATACTTCACTTTCCTTTTCTATTGCAATTTTACTTAGTTTTCGAGACTTAATTATGCTTTATAAAACCTTAAAAAAATTTTGTATGCCACTTTGGAAAAGTGGATAGCAATCTAAATTTATCAAAACTCTTTGAAAACTTCCGAAAATGACACAAATCAATCATACAATGCATTACTTAACTTATATGATCGATTTGTACTAATTACATACTTTAAAATCCTAATTAATTAATTTATAAAATCTGGACAGCATGTTAAACATGCTTAAAACCACTTTTAAACATCATGAACAACAAGATTCCACTTTAAAATCCTAATTAATTAATTCATAACTTCATAAATTTTCAAACCCTAATTTATAATTTCATGAACAACAAAAATAATTCATGCCTTAAAACATTTCATACTTATATCAAAGCATGATTAAACTTATTAAAACATGATTAAACATAATTATAAACATGAATTTGCAAGATAGAATCAAAAATAAAGAAGTAATTTTTTTTTATATAAGTTTCGAAAACAATACGAAAACGAAGGGAGGAGGAGCAGTGGTGGCCGGCTGGGTGGTGTCCGGCGTTCGGTGGCGGCAGCGAAGGGGGTCCGGCTGGGCACGGATCTCGAGGCAACTTTAAAGTTTTTTTTTTCAAAATTTCCGAACTGTTTTTTTTTTCGGAAATTGCAACCTTTTTTTTTCTCCCTTTTTTCTCTAGATTTTTGGAATCCTAATCGACTAGTATGATCATGAAAAGTTGGAATTTTAGGTTTTGTAGGGTATTTATAGGCCCCAAAGTAGGATTTTGGTGAGGCCCATAAATACTCCTAAGTAAATTAGGAAACCTTTGAAATCTATTTTTAGAAGCTCTTAAGTATTTGTAATCATAAAAATATTATTTAAGAACAAAAATAACTACTTTTAACCAAAACTTTATTATTTATTTTATTTTTTATTAATTTCTTTTTATTTAATACTTCAATTGAACATAATTTCCAATAAAAATAATAGAATTATACGAATAAAATACGAAGATTATACACATGAAATACAAAAATACTTTGTTTAAATACGTGAAAATGTGGGGTATTACAGTCTACCCCCATTAAAAGAAGTTTCATCCCGAAATTTTGTGTAGGTTAGTGTATGGAAATTGAATAGAGACTATTTTTACTTCATACTTTGTTACTGAAACACTATGGTGTTGTAGACTTTAGACACTTACTTGCCAACTTTTATTAGACAAACATAAAACTTCTTACTTAAAAGTCATAGAAACTCGTAAAAACTTGCAAAATTGAGGGTAAAATGCATGAAAAACAGGTCGCTTTCTACCCCCCTTAAAAATCAAGTTACGTCCCCGTAACTCTACTACTAACCTGAAAAAGCTTTGGGTATTTTTCTCTCATCAAATCTTCAGCTTCCTAAGTAGCTTCTTCGGCTTCTTGGTTAGACCACAACACTTTCACTATTTTGACACTCTTTCTGCGAGAATCCCTGACCTTACTATCTAGGATTTTAATTGGCCTCTCTTCATAGGTCAAACTTTGGTCTAACTCTATTACTTCCTTAGTTGAGACACATGGAAGACATTATGAACTTTGCTCAACTCTATTGGTAGTGTTAGCTTATAAGCTACCTTTAGGGTCCTATGTACTTTGGGCAGCTTTCCTTTCTTTCCAAATCTCATCACTCCTTTCACTGATGATACCTTAAGTAACACCTTGTCGCCAACTTCAAACACAACATCTTGGCGCTTTTGATCCGCATAGGTTTTTTTTTGTCTATCTTGTGCTGCTTGAATCTTTGCTTGTATTACTCTAATTTTCTCGGTGGTCTCCTCTATCGACTGAGGTCCTAGAATCACTGTTTCACTTATGTCGTTCCAACACAAAGGGATCCTACACTTCCTTCCATACAAAGCTTCAAAGGGTGCCATGCCAATACTTGCATGGTAACTATTGTTGTACGAAAACTCAATGAGATCTAAGTGATCCTCCCAATTCCCTTGAAAGCCCATTACACAAGCCCTTAGCACGTCTTCTAAGGTTTGTATGGTTCTCTCTGTTTGTCCGTTAGTGGCTGGATGCAAAGCTGTACTCATCTTCAAGGTCGTACCAAAGTTCTTTTGAACACTTTTCCAGAATTTCGAAAGAAACCTAGAATCCCTATCCGACACGATATCCTTTGGAACTCCATGTAGCCTTACAACATATTTTATGTAAGCCTTTGCAAGTTGTTCCATTTTCCAAGTCTCTCTCATGGGTATAAACACTGGTGACTTATTGATTCTATCTACCACTACCCATTTGGTATCATTCTGATTCTTAGACTTTGGCAAGCAAGTCACAAAGTCCATTGAAATGCTATCCCATTTCCATCCTGGTATCTCAAGTGGTTGGACTTCTCCTTGAGGTCTCTTATGCTCAAATTTAACCTTTTGACAAGTAAGGCATTTACTCACAAATTCAGCCACTTCTCTCTTCATCCTAGGCCACCAATACATTTTCTTTAGGTCCTTGTAAAGTTTATCACCTCCAGGATGTACTGAGTACGGGGTATTATGACCCTCCTCCATGATTCTTCGCTTCAATTCCTCTCATTTCTGTGGTACACACCACCTTCCCTTATACCTTAAGCTTCCATCCTCATGAATCTTAAAATTCGTAGGCTTTCCTGCTTTCAGCTTTTCCTTAATTCTGTCCAGTTTTACATCTCCTTCCTGGTTCTTTTTAATTTCCTCAAGTATTGTTGGTTGGATACTAAGATTACAAAGAATCCCTTCCAACTCTCCCTCCTTCTCTATTTCCAAACTCAATCTCTCAATCTTCTTACATAGTTCATTAGCAACTATTAAGGTGTTCAATCCATGTTTTCTTTTATGACTTAGAGTATCGGCTACCACATTGGCTTTCTCTTCATGGTATTGGATATCTATGTCGTAATCCTTGATCAACTCGAGCCATCTTATTTGTCTCATGTTTAAATGTTTTTGAGTGAAAAAGTACTTTAAACTCTTGTGGTCTGTGTATATCCTACGTTTCACTCCATACAAATAATGTCTCCAAATTTTCAAGGCAACCACTATTGCTGCTAACTCTAGATCATGAGTAGGGGAGTTAACCTCATATGGTTTCAATTGTCTCGAAGCATAAGCTATCACCTTTCTATTTTTCATTAACACACATCCTAACCCGTTTTTAGAAGCATCACTAAACACGTCATAAGAGTCACTTCCGTCTGGCAAGGTTAGCACTGGAGCTGTAGTCAAACGCTCTTTCAAAGTCTGAAATGCCTCTTCACACTTATTACTCCACTCAAACTTACTGTCTATCTTCATTAACGAAGTCATGGGTTTAGCAATCCTCGAAAAGTCCTTCACAAACCTCCTATAGTAACCTGCTAACCCTAAGAAACTCTGTACAACCGTTACATTCTTCGGTGTAGGCCACTCCTTAACTGCTTTAATTTTGGTTGGATCTACCTCAACTCCCTCTTTAGACACAATATGCCCCAAGAATGCTACTTTCCCCAACCAGAATTCACATTTTGAGAACTTAGCATATAACTCATTCTCCCTTAATGTCATCAAGATTTTCCTCAAATACTCCACATGTTCTTCTTTGCTCTTAGAATACACCAATATGTCATCAATGAAAACGACTACAAAGTTATCCAAAAACCGTTGGAAGATTATATTCATTAAATCCATAAAAATTGCTGGTGCATTGGTCAACCCAAAAGGCATAACACTGAATTCGTAGTGTCCATACCTAGTGCGAAAAGCAGTTTTTGGTATGCCCTCATTAGCAATCCTCAATTGATGGTATCCCGACCTTAAGTCAATTTTCGAAAACACCGTAGCTCCTTTCAATTGATCAAACAAGTCATCAATCCTTGGCAGTGCATACTTATTCTTGATCGTCACTTTATTCAGCTCCCTATGGTCAATACATAACCTCAAACTCCCATCTTTCTTCTTTACAAACAATACTGGTGCTCCCCAAGGTGAAGCACTAGGCCTAATGTACCCCTTTTCCAATAAATCCTGTAACTGCTCCTTTAATTCTCTTATTTCTGCAGGCGCCATCCTATAGGGTGCTTTGGAAATAGGTGCTGTTCATGGGACTAAGTCTATAGTAAAGTCAATTTCCCGCTTCAATATATCCCAGGTTTAGCAGTCTCAATCTGATCCACATCTCGCACACTACAAAGGTAGATCGGAAAACCTCTCTTCACAAACCTAGTGAACCTCATTATTGACACTATTTTGTTGTGTTTCGTCTTCCTGTCCTCCAATAACTCACCTTCTTATCCTTATTCACCAACGAAATCTTCTGTGGTTCACACTGAATCTCAGCCTTATGTTTACTCAACCAATCTATTCCTAAGATCACTTCTAAGTCACCTAAATCAAACTCGATTAGGTTGGACTTAAACTCCACTCCCTCAATTTCAATAGGAACATCTTGATATTTCCTTGAACATTGCACTTCTTGTCCCGAAGGCAACACTATTGACATGTCTACTGCATCTACTTTTCCCAACACAGGCTTTAACTTTTCTAAGAGTTTAGTGGAAACAAAAGAGTATGTTGCACCAGAATCAAACAAAGCTTTAGATGGATTTTCAACAGTCTCATATAGATTCTATCTGATATTTGCAGGACGAAACTGGAAAGTTAAAATTCTCATGTCTCTTATATATTACAAGGTCTTCTTTCAATTGTTGATGAGGACTAAATTCTTGCAATTTGGTGCCTGATGTAGTAGGTTCATCTCTCCTATGAGAGGATGAGATGCAAATTTGAATAATGTTTCCTGTATTTCAATAAATAATAAGATCATTAGCACAAATTCTAGACAACAAAACACCAAAAGTATAATATTAACATCAACTAACACAATTAAAGAAGAATCTAAACCAATATCTGATCCTATTTATTAACTTGTTGTGACAACTATAATTCAACCCAAACATACTTGACTGCTCGATGTTTAAATGCATGACTTTCTAAGAGTTGTCTCATGTTGTTGTTGTTGTGGTTGCTCTGGTTTTGACTGGTTTGAACTAGTGAAATATTGACTAATAATTGGTAATTAATTTGCATTTGTTTAATATTTACAGGTATTCAACCTATTCCACTGCCATTTGCTGTTGAAGTGCCATTTGCTATCAAGTTTAATTTAGCCACAATTGACGCTAACTGGTATGGTGTTTAGTTTCTTATCAGTGTTAAGTTTAAATGTATGAAAGTGTATTAGTATGGTGTTTATTCGACATTTGATCAATCATGTATGTGTTTCTTTTTTATTATATATATATATATTAGTATATGATGATATGTATGAATATATGTTCATTTTCAACACATGTAGATATTTTTACTAACTAATTTATCAATTTATTAAAATTGCTGAAGGTGATGTGTTGCATTATCATATATATACCTAGATACCGATTCGATACTAACTCATATTGACTAAGTTTGAATAGTACCCAGGTTTGAATATCTAGGATTTTGTTTATTAAGGTTATGGTACTTTAGAATTGGCTTATTACATGTTTTTAAGCTTGAAATAATACATTACATGTCTTATTAGTTGAAAAGGATGGCAAAAGATTGATCGTGGATGTATGGTAGCAGACATACGTCTGAATTTCCTGATGGTTTACTTGAACTCTGCAACCGTGCTTTGGCTTACCAAAAGAAAACTGGCAACCCACGGTTTCATTGCCCTTGTAGCAACTGTGGGAATGAGAAGATGTGACTGAGATTAGTGAACATGTATTTCGTCGTGGATTTAGGTCGGATTACCATGTATGGGTTTTTCATGGTGAGACGGGAGTTTATTACGCTCATTGGGGAAGTAATGATCTAGACAAAGAAGATCCTCCATATAATGAGGAAGAAAGTGACGCCGAAAGTTTGCAAGAAGTGACGAAGGAGACTTTCCCAACATCAAAGAAAAGAAAAGGGACCCCTTCATCCTTAACCATGGATGAAAAGCCACCACTCCCACCAAAAGTAAGTGCTTCTAAACAAAGGAAAAAAAAATCACCACATTGGAGGCATTATGAACGTCTTGAGGATAATCCTAATCATGCTAAATTTTTATATTGTGGTACTTTGATTGGTTGTGATCCTAACAAAGGTACTTCACGTTTGAAAAATCATGTTGAAAGATGTAAAAAGTAGAGCCAAATTTGGATAAGAAACAAAAACTAATTTAATTTCATTCTCAAACAATTAAAAAGGAAGATGGTACAACTGAATGTGTTAATGTTCCAGTGTGTTGGGAATTTGATCAAGAAGTTGCTAGAAAATGTCTTGCTAAGATGGTTATTGTTGATGAGTTGCTTTTTAGGTTTGTAGAGTGTGAGGGTTTTCGTGTATTTTGTATGTTTTTGAATCCAAGATTTGTTGTTCCTTCACGTGCTAACATCACTAGAGATTGTTTTAAGTTGTTTATTGAGGAAAGGAAGAAACTAAAAAACTTTTTCAAACAATTATCCTCTAGGGTATGTCTTACAACCCATACATGGACTTCTGGACAAAATTTAAGTTACATGTGTCTCACTGCACACTTCATTGATAATGATTAGAACTTGAATAAAAAAATTATCAATTTTTGTCAAATTCCTTGTCATAGTGGAGATATACCCCTTGTTTCACCGTTTTTTACACCCTTTTCTCCTTTCTTATTCTCATTCTTTTTACAATCTTTATACCATTAATTTTCTTACCTTAAACTAAGTTAATCTACTGCCTAAATAAATTAATAAAACCACAAAAAAATCAGAATCAAAATCTCATACAAAAATCTATCGAAACAAGCATAAAAACAAGCATCGAAATCAAGGTTTTCAAGCGGGTTTTTGAAGCTTCAAAGAGGATTTTGTGTTCAAGTTTTTAATCGTGTTTTAACTATTTTCTTGCATTTTCAAAGTAATTTTTCGATGTCTACCACAATAGAAAACCTCGTCGGAATTTTGGTTTTGAAAAACAAATCATGAAGCCCATGTTTTCCCTCTCCTCAAAATTTTGTGTTAGCCATAAAACCATGTTTTGAAGTATGTTTTTGTTTTTTTTTTTCATGTTTAAGAATATTTCTATATTCATGTTTATGTCCTTGAAATCCATGATGATTCATGTTAAGTTTTATGTTGTTAATCCATGTTTAAAGAGTTGAGTTTTTGAAGTATGGAATTGTGAATCATGAAGAGGTTTTTCTTCTTTTGTTTTCAATGAGTTGTGTTTCTTTTATATACTTGTATGTAAAATATATTGTTTATTTTGCTATTATTATTATTATTATTATTATATATTTAAAATATAATTTTGATTAATTAATTTTATTTAAATTCGTGGGTTATAAATAATAAAATAAAAAAAAATTAAATTTTCGGTTTAAAAAAAAAGAATTAAAATAAGATAAATGATTAATTTTTGAAACCTCAATTTAATTTATAAGTTATTTATAATAAAGTTTATATTTTCTAATTTATTTTCAAGGTTTATAAATTTATATTTATAATGAAATAAAGTTTGTTTAAAATTATGTTTAGAACTTGATTATAATACTACTTTGATTTTAAAAAATGATTTCACTTATTTTCATTTAAGTCTTAAAAATTGTTCAATTAAAATATATTTTCTATGTTGTATAGAAACCGACTTCTAAATTTCTAAGCTTAGTTTACAACTTAATTTATCACATGTTTTCAACTCTTACTTTTCATTTCTTCTAAGAATTCTTTTATTCACTTAGCTTATTTTAAGAAAAAAAAAAAAAACTAAATCATATTTTATTAAGTTGAAATAATTTTCTAAACTTCGTTTCTTTGTTTCTAAAGTGCTATGTTTTCATGTTTCAAAATCATGTTATTTTTTACTCAATCTTTCTTATGTTTTGAAACTTTATTTTTGTTTCTTAATCATTCCTTATTTATTCATGTCATGTTTCATGTCTTTTGAGTTTAGTTGTTTAAATCATTCTCTCTAAATTGAATAACTAAGAAGTGATCACAATAATCAATTTAAAATGTATTCTAATCTTGATAGAAAAGAAGCCTTTATGGGTAGCTCTTACCCCTAAGGATGATGAACGCGCCTAAACTTTTAGGTGGTATATTGTTTTTATTTTGGTTCTACTCCCTGGGTGAAAAAGTCCCATAGTCTGAATTGTATCGTCTACTCCATAACTCCCTATGTGAAAAAGTCGCATAGTTCATGGGGTGTGTGCACACTTGACTCTGTCAAAAACTGTCGGCCAATAATCTATTTTTAAGTTAGCATAAAGGGTAGTGCGCTGCTCTACTAACCCTGTTCTCTTTCCCAATTTTAATCAAAGTGGTCACAATGATATTCTAATGCTTTATGATGAGTTTTGATTCTATTCTCAAAAAATTTATGAGATGTTTGGAATGTTGATTCTCAATGATGAATCTTGTTTATAATCAAAATAATTTGTTCTTGGATCTTGATAATGTTTGGAATTGTATTGCCTTATGTTGCTAAATCTTTATCAATGTTGTTTCATGTTTCTTCTTTGATTGAGTTATGTTTCTTTTATGCATATGCAAAACTTTTCAAAACTCAAACCTGTTTTACAGGGTAGAGTCGAGCTTACTCAGTTTTTCTTATTTTTGTTTCCCTTTGCTTTGCTTTTTTTTTTTTTTTTTTTTTTTTTTTTTTTTTTTTTTCTCTATTCGTTTATTGCAGGTGAGTTTTATGGGCAATATGAGTGAGGATTGGCTTAGGATGCTTGAAGACTTGACTATTATGAATAATGTTATGCTTTTGGAACATTAGCTTTTGATTTTTTTGAAATTCTTAAAGATCTTTTTTTGTAATATATTTCTATACTTGTTTCACTTTGGTTTGGAAAATTGGATTTTTCTTAAAATAAAATTTTGTAAGATAATTGTTCCGCTGCGGTTTAAAAGTTAGATTAAACTTTCTATACTCACTTCCTTAGTGAATGAGGGTAATGAGTACCATTCCCATGTCTTGGAAGTCTTTGTATTTTTTGAAAGGATGGGTTGTTTTGGCATTGTTTATGGTAACCTAGATATGGGGGTGTTACAGAATGGTAAGCAGAGCTTTAAGGTTAACTAAAACTTTAAGAATTTTCAAACTAAAAAGTTTTTCAAAAGTTTTCAAAAATGTTTTTCAAAAGGTAACTTATTCTTAATCAAGTCAAGCAAGCACGAGAGTTTAGTTTGTTGTTTAAGAGCCTTTCTTTGTGTTTATGTGACTTATGTGATTCTTTTTTCTTTGTTAGATGCCTCGTATTGTTGTAACTCCGAGAAAACAAATAGCTAGGAAAATAAATTGGAGATCGCCGGAATCGCACTACATGGTAAGGATGAAGTATGGAGAAGACATTGAGGATTACATTTACCGTCTTAGGGTATGCTGTGAGAACTTCCAGCTAAACAATAACTTGGAGAACTTGGTTTTTGACATAACTCATATGCAAGCACATGTTCTACTTTTCACCCTTTCTAAGAGAGGTCCATTCAGGGAAATCAGGAGAAAGTATAGTGACATATATGTGGATAGGAAGCCTAACTTCGATCGTTACTTCCACAAGGGAAGATGGATTATCACTCTTGGGTACCTTAAATGCATGATGATGGAAGCTCTTAGGGATGAAGAGTACAAAAACTTGAACTGACACTTGCTCCCTGTACCCAACCCAAATGCAAATGTAGTTGTCAATGACTCTATTGGTTCAAACAATGTGGAAGAAGACCCAGAAGAGGAATCTCGATGGAAGTTAGTTTTGAGGAATTTCTTTGAGAACCTTGGGAGGTAAATAAATAATTTGTAATGAGTTTTACAAACTAGGTTATTTGTTTGGTTTGCTTGAACTCTTGCTTTGTTTTTTGCTTTGCTAAGTTTGTTTGTTTTGAATTTCTTGTAAATACGCATTTCAAGTTTTTAAACTTTATGTAATATAAGCTATGGTTTATAAATGAAGCATTAATTTTCTCTACTTCTAAAGTTTACTATAAGTTTTCTTTTTATTTTCTAAACTATTGCCATTTTAGGAGTTTCCGAATGTTTATGCGTAATACTAGATCATCCACCCCAATGGCCGAATAACCTGAACAACTCGCCGCAAGTCTTCGCTCGCTAGAAAGGTTAGCTCAAAGTTTTGGACAAGTGCTCCAAAATCAATTAACAACAACAATGGAGACAATGATCCTTAAAATGCAATGGCTAAGAAGCTCGCCGCACTCAAATCGTCGTTAGTTGTTTATGGGAAAGGAAGACCTTGTTGTAGTTGAGAATTGGATCCACGAGTTTGATAAGCTGTTCACAGCTGCAGGAATACCTGAGGCACAGAAGGTTGCGTAGGCAACCTTTTATCTGCGAGAGCAAGTATATATATGGTGGGAGAATGAAGGAGTGATCATAAGAGATGAAGAAGGTTTTGATTGGGAGATGTTTCAGGCTGCTTTTAGGGAAAGGTTCTTTCCAGAACACATTAGGAGGCAAAAGTTCAACGAATTTGGAAGGGTTACTCAAGGTGCATCCACGACGGTGCAAGAGTATGCATCCAAATTCAACAAGCTTGCTAAGCTATGTCCTAATGTTGTGCCCGACGAGAGAGCTAAGGTACAGAAGTTTGAAGATGGATTGGCTTTTAGAATTCAGAAGAGGTTCGGAGGTGGTACTTCGGCTACTTCTGCAGAAGCATATGATAAGGCTTCGAACATGGAGAGGATTCTCAAAAGAGAAAAAGAGATAGTGGGAAGGAACAAGAGAAAGGAAGTAATGGTTCATGGGAAAGAGAAGAAGCCTCGTTTTGGAGGGAATGTTAGAGGAAGTAACTTTAGGTTCAACAACCGCTTCAACAACAACAAAAAAAGGAACAACAACAACAGTAACAACAATCAGGGTTACTTTTGCAGGAAGTGTAATCAGAATCATATGGGACGTGGATGCCGAAGGGATGTTGTTTGTCTTGGATGTAAGGAGCCTGGTCACAAGGTGAATGAATGTCCAAGGAGAAATGATGGACCAAGACCACTATTTGGAGGAAACAACAACCAGAGCAACATGCAAAGGGGAAATGGACAACAAGGAAACTCTGGTGTCGGAAATGGGAATGCTAATGGAAATAGCCAAGGAGCTAAGAATGGAAATGGAAATGAAAATGCCAATGGGAGTAGTCAAGGGGCAAGAAATGGAAATGGAAACAGGAATGTTCACAACCATGGAAGAATTCTTGTGATGAACCAGAATGAAGCAGACAACAATGGCAATTGGTGATGGATACTTTAGTTATCAACTCTAAGCTTGCATATCTATTGTTTGATTCTGGAGCATCTCATTCTTTTATTGCAACTTCTTTTGTGAGTTTGTATAAGATGGAATCTGTTGCTACATGTGAATTGAATGTGACAATGCCTACGGGAAAGATTATGTATTGTAAGACCTTATTTTCAAATATTCCTGCCAATATAGCTGGAACCGAGTTACCTGCCAATCTTATCCAATTTGATTTAAAAGATTATGTGATAGTCGAAATGAATTGGTTGAGTAAATATAAAGCTAGTATTGATTGTTATAATAAAAATGTATCGCTTAAAGGTCCGCAAGGGAATAGAACTTCATATCAAGGAGTTTTTTCTAATTTGGGAGTTAGGATTGTTTCTGCAATGGTGTTTCAAAGGTATGTTAGGAAGGGGTATCCTATTTACATATGCCATGTGCGTGATGTGAACATGGAGGGGGAAGGAATTCAAGATATTCCTGTGGTGAATGAGTTTAAAGATGTTTTTCCGGAAGAAATTCCAAGAGTGCTGCCGGTACGGGAGATAGAATTCAAAATAGATATTGTGCCAGGAATAGGAACTACTTCAAAGGCCCCCTAGACGATGGCGCCAGCCAATATGAAAGAACTTAAGGTGCAATTAGAGGAGTTATAGGAGAAGGGATATATAAGGCCAAGTGTTTCGCCGTGGGGAGCGCCAGTTTTGTTTGTGAAGAAGGATGGAACGTTAAGGTTATGCATCGCTTATCGAGAATTGAACAAAGTCATAGTTAAGAATAAGTATCCTTTGCGTAGGATCGAGGACTTGTTCGATCAGTTAAAAGATGCTACAAACTTTTCGAAGATTGATTTACATTCTAGGTATCATCAGCTAAGAATAGCCGAGGAAGATGTACCTAAAACAACTTTTAGAACAAGATATGGACATTATGATCACTAGTACAAAAAAACACATTAAACCGCAGCAATTGGCGTAGCAGCAAATAAGAGATATTTATTTGTTGCGGTTTTCTTCAAAACCGCAGCAAATAAGTATTTTTTTGGTGGGAAGTGTTGGCTATTTGCTGCGTTTTTTTGAGAAAACCGCAACAAATAAGTCACTTTCCCACCAAAAAAAAGCACTTATTTTCTGCGGTTGTCCAGAAAACCGCGGCAAATAAGTACCCCAAAAAATACTTAATATTGCTTATTATCAATCAGAATTAAGCTATATCAAATACAACTGCACTCTTCCTCAAAAAACCAAAAAAAAAAATACAACAGCACTCATTCACACCAAGCGGCTGCAGCAATCACCGAGCAAAAGCAGCAACAACAACCGAGCAAAAGCTGCAAGAACCACCAAGCAACAACAGCAAGAACCACCGAGCAACAACAGGACGAGGAGACAACAAAAGATGAGAAGGCAGCAGCAGTAATGCATGAGAAGGCAATACGAAACACATTGGAGGAAGCAATAACAAAAATTGAAATTAGAAGAAATGGAATTTAAGCTGTACCATCTGCAGAATGCTCAAGTTACACAGTTCAAACCACAAAAAAACAATTCTTCCCTCTTTTTTCCTACTTTTTTTTTTGTATTCTTGATTATTTTGTACAATTCAAGTTACACAGTTCAAGTTCATCAAATCAAAATGCTCCATTGCTAATAATAATAAAGCTACAGGCATAAACTTCCTCAATTAATAACATGTTCATGTAAGAGTTATAGCACTAACAATTTGTTCACGTAAAACAAATGATAGTTTAAGGTACCTTTCAAATTCAGCAATTACTCCAAATTCAAGATCAACTCACTTCAATTCAATACCCTTAATCTGAAACACACTCAAAAATTAATAATGTTACAATATTTTTTTCATAAATTAACAATATTTCTTTCTTTAAGTTAGTTACCTAGGAGGTTGAGTGACATTAGCTCTCTCCCACCCATTCTCATCAGGCCAAACAAAGAGCAAGCCTTGAGACACCATATTTGGTAGTTTTGTGGCACAAGCTCTGGGGGACTTTACGGCGTGAGCTTCCGGACCCTCTGATTTGGCTTGAGGGATCCGAGTACACGACCCGCAACCATCAAAAGACAAACCATGATATGAACACAGCAAATCTCCATTCTCATCTATCCTCCCTTCCTAACACATCAAAAACATTTCCAAAAATTCCACATCAACACACAAAAACACCCAAAAATGAAACCAAACTCACTGAAATCAACGAACAACAGAAACACCCAATTCATCAAATCAGCTAAAAAACCAAAGAAGTAGAAACCCAATTCATCAAATCAGCTACAAGTTCGATAGGATGAAAGCCCAATTCATTAAATCAGCTCAAAATTGAAAGAATCAAGAAACCCAATTCATAAAATCAACACAAAATTCGAAAAAGCCGAAGACTTTTATCAAATCAGTTTCAAATTAAAATACCCCAATTCATCAAATCAGCTTAAAATTCATAAAACCTGAAAACTTTCATGAAAGCAACTCAAAATCCAAGTACCCTAATTCATCAAATCAAATCCAAATTCAAAAAAGCTGAAAACATTCATCAATTTAGCTTTAAATTGAAACAATCATAAAACCCCAATTCATCAAATCAAACCCTAAAAACAACAATTATATCGCAAAAAATAAATCAAAAANGCAAAAAAAAAATCAAAAAATAAAACTCATTGTGAGTTTTTGAATGGAGTTATGTTGACAATTCAATCAAATCGTATTCAGGAACTAATTGATAAAGAAGCACTGGATCAGTTCACCCAACCAAAAAAAAAAAAAAGCAGTAAATGAATATATAGAAATATTTTCATCCCTGCAATACCTTAAAGAAGATTTCAATATTAATTTCCTTCTAGCAGAAGACTAACATTACAGAAGCTAATTAATATTGGTTACCAAAAAATAACAACAATGAGACTACAATACAACACAATCCTAGCTTGTAAGCTCTTCCCAATCCAAAACTCAAACTGACAATCCTAGAAAACCAGAAACCTAAACAGCTAAACCCCAAAACCAGAACCCATTAAACCCTTAACCATAAGCCCAAATCCAGAAACCCTAACCCAAAACCAAAACCAAAATCCTAGGCCACGAACCAAACCAAAACCAAAACTAGATACCCAAACCCATGAACCCACACCAAAAGCCCTAAGCCACGACCCAAACCCAAGCCGATAACCAAACTCCAAATCGAAAACACAAAACCAAAAGCCAGTAACATAAACACAATCACTTGAAATGGAAAAAAAAATCAAAAACAAACAAATGAATTAGGAAAAACAAAAATTGAAAAGAAATTAATAAAGCAACTTGAAATCGAAACAAAAAATCACAAACACAATCAACAAATGAGTTTAAACAGAAACTAACCTTTAATCATCAACAAACTGAAGTCAATAGGATGAACTTTTACAAGATCTTCAATAAAAACGAAGAGATCTTGAAGGACTCTTCAAACAAAAAAAAAAAACGAATTAAATCAAAAATAAGAGCGAAAAATTCGGAAATTTAAACTTGTAGACAACAAAAAGGGGAAAAATTAAACCTATGGAGGAGGAGAAGTGAGGGAGTGAGGAAGAAAGAGGGGCGAACTGATGAAGTGACGAAGGAAGAGAGAGGCGAGAAAGGAAAGAAGAGAAAGGCGAGATAGGAAGGAGGAGAGAGGGAGGAAGGGAAAAATTAGGTTAAGTTGTCTCTTTATATCAGTTGTTTGGGGCGTGGGTTTTAATGAGAGTTGTTTTGGGCATGGGTTTTCTTATTTTTTTTAATACTACTGCTAATTGAGTATTTACTACGGCTCAAACCGTATAAAATTAGTAATACAACAGCAATAAATAAATTATTTGCTGCGATTCATTTGAACCGTAGAAAATGCTTCAACATGATAGTAATATTAATGGTTATTTGCTGCGGTTCTTCAAAAACCACAAGGAACCGCAACAAATGTGGCGCAGCAAATGTGGATTTTTCCACTAGTGGGAGTTATTGGTCTGCTCAAAAAGCGTTGCAAATATCTGAGAAAAGAAGCTTTATGCTAAATTCTCGAAGTGTGAATTTTGGTTGGATAAAGCTGCTTTTCTAGGTCACGTTATTTCTAAAGATAGAATTTCAGTTGATCCGTCAAAGATAAGAGCAGTGAAAGATTGGCCTCAACCAACTAATGTGGCGGAAGTAAGAAGTTTCTTAGGACTTGCTGGGTACTACAGGAGGTTTGTACAGGATTTCTCAAGGATAGCACAGCCGTTGACGAATTGGATTAGAAAGGTGACGCGTTTCTTGTGGGATGAAAAGTGTGAACAATCTTTTAAGGATTTAAAGAAGAGATTTACTTCAGCACCAATTTTGACACTACCTTCAGGAAAAGATGAATTTGAGATTTATAGCAACGCTTCAAAGAAAGGTTTTGGGTGTGTACATATGCAACATGGAAAGGTTGTTGCATATGCGTCAAGACAGCTTAAGCCGTACGAGCCGAATTATCCCACTCATGACTTGGATTTGGGAGTAGTAGTTTTTGCTCTTAAGATATGGAGAATTATATGTACGGAATAAGGTGTAAGATCTACACCGATCACAAAAGTTTGAAGTATATCTTCACGGAGAAGGAGTTGAATATGAGACAGAGAAGGTGGTTAGAGTTAATTAAAGATTATGATTTGGCAATCGTATATCATGAAGGGAAGGCAAATAAAGTTACCAATGCGTTGAGGAGGAAGAGTAGACATGGTGTGAATATGATGGTATTGACTAATAAGCTTTGCAAAGTATTTCAGCAATTGAAATTTGAGGTAGTTGAATATGGACAAGTGGAAGATGAACTACATTCAATTTCAGTTCAACCGACATTGTTCGATGAGATTCGAGCAAAGCAAGAAAGTGATGAATGGTTGATGAAAGTCAAGAAGGCAAGGATGGAAGCAGGCAGTTTAGAGTTTGATGTCGATGATCAAGGAGTTTTGAAATTCAAGGGTAGGTAGTGTAATCCGAAGGACAAGGAGTTAAAAAAGAACATTATGGAAGAAGCGCATAGTAGGCCGTATTCTGTACATCTAGGAGGAGATAAGTTGTACAAAGATCTCAATAAGAATTTCTAGTGGCAGAATATGAAGTGAGAAGTGGCTGAGTTTGTTTCAAAGTGTTTGAATTGTCAGAAAGTCAAAATTGAACATATGAGATCAGGAGGGAAATTACACCCTTTAGAAGTTCTGAATTGGAAGTGGGAATCAATTTCCATGAATTTTGTCATGGGATTGCCGAACACTAAAAGTTCAAAGAATTCTATATGGGTTGTAGTTGACCGACTGACAAAGACAGCACGATTTATTGCACTAAAAGATACATGGAGTATGCAACAAATGGTCGATGCTTCTGTGAAAGAAGTAGTGAGACTGCAAGGAGTGCCGAAGGGATGTTGTTTCTGATAGAGATTCATTTATCAATTTTTTTGGGGAAAGTTACAACAAGCTTTTGGTATGTCGCTCAAGTTCAGCACATCTTTTCACCGTGCTACTAATGGCTAGACAGAAAGAACAATACAAACTCTAGAGGATATGTTGAGAGCATACACTCTAGACTTTGGTGGATCATGGGAAGACAAGCTTCCATTGATCGAGTTTTCAAACAACAACAGTTATCACATAAGCATAAAGATGGCACCATATGAAGCTTTGAATGGTCGAAAGTGTAGAAGTCCAATATGTTGGAGTGATATAAGTGAATCTTTAGTACTTGGACCGGAAATGATAGAAGAAACAACAAAGCAAGTGAATGTGATTAAAGATCATATGAAAGTAGCGCAAGGTCGTCATAAGTATGCTGATAAGAATCGAAGAACAGTAGAATTTGAGGTACGTGAGAAAGTAATGGGAAGTTTCTCCGACAAAAAGAGTGAAACATTTTGGAAGGAAGGGAAAGTTAAGTCCGAAATATGTTGGACCTTATGAAATGTTGGAAAGGATAGGTGAAACAACTCACATACTCGCTTTACCAACATAAGTGTCGAAGGTTCACAATTTTTTTCATATATCTAAGCTTCGGAAGTATGTTCATGATCCGAATCATGTTCTTCAACCGGAAAGTGTTTCGATAGATGAAGATTTGACCTATGAGGGAAGGCTAGTTAAAATTCTTAATGCAAAGACAAGGGATACAAGGAAAAAGAAGGTTAAGTTGGCGAAAGTTCTTTGGTCCAATCATCAAACAGAAGAAGCTACATGGGAATCTGTGTTAAAAAAGCGAGAGCGTTATCCAGAGCTATTTCAATCAGGTGCGATGTAGTTTCGGGGACGAAACTCCTTAAGGGGGAGAGGATGTAATACTAGTCGTATTTACGTGTTCCTAGTAGATCATAATCTTGGCAATAGAATCCTAATGTGACAAAGTTCGAGGATGAACTTTATTCTTTAGGAGGGGTAGATGTAATACCCGGTATTTTTCTGTACTTTAAAAATAATTTCTAAAACTTCTAAAAATGTATTTTTACGCTTAATTTATTTAATAAATAATTTTAATAATTTTAGAAAATGGTTTTTAATAAAAATGAAATTTTATAAATTAGTTATATTTAATTTTTGAAGCAAAAATAATTTTCTTATGTTTTTTTTTCCATAATTTTTATTTTTGGTTTTGTGTGTTGCGTTTTTCTTGTTTTTGTGGTGCATGGTGAGTTGCGGTTTTTTTTTTTTTTTTTTTTTTTTTTTTTTTTTTTTATTTTTTNTTTTTTTTTTTTTTTTTTTTTTTTTTTTTTTTTTAATGTTTGCATGTGTGTTTGTCTTAGCTTAATTTCTGCATAAATTATTTAATATATGTTCATGTATTTTAATATAAGTGTCGTGAATTTTTCATGCCGCAAAAACATTTTTCCATGTTGCGAAAACCATGTTCCATGTACCTAATTTATTACATTCAAAGTTCATCACCGTTCTTCCCTCTTTTTTCCCACACTCCCACCTCACCTTCAATCCTCATTCTTTCCCCTCTTTGGCCGGCCTCCCTCACCCTGTTTTACTACTTTGACTCCCACATTTTCACTCCCTATATATACCCCTTATTTCACAAATATTTTCACCCTCTTTTCCACCCTTTTCTCCTTTCTTATTCTCATTCTTTTTACAATCTTTCTACCATGAATTTTCTTACTTTAAACTAAGTTAATCTACTTATTAAATACAGTAATAAAACCAAAAAAAATTAGAATCAAAATCTCATACAAACATCAATCGAAATAAGCATAAAACAAGACTCGAAATCAAGGTTTTCGAGCGAGTTTTTGAACCTTCAAAGAGGATTTTTTGTTCGAGTTTTCTAAGCATGTTTGAACTATTTTCTTGAATTTTCACGGTAAGTTTTCAATGTCTACCACTTTAGAAAACCTCATAAGATTTTTGGTTTTGAAAAACAAATCATGAAGCCCATGTTTTCCCTCTCCTCAAAATTTTGTGTTAGCCATAAAATCATGTTTTCAAGTATGTTTTTATTTGGTTTTTCTTCATGTTTATGATTTTTCAGTATTTATGTTTATGTCTTTGAAATCGATGATGATTCATGTTAAGTTTTGTGTTATTAATCCATGTTTAAAGAGTTGAATTTTTAAAGTATGGAATTGTGAATCATGATGAGGTTTTTCTTCTTTTGTTTTCCATGAGTGGCGTTTTTTTTTTATATACATATATGCAATTTTTTTTTTATTTTGCTATTATTATTTCTGTGGGAAAAAATATATAATTTTGATTATTTAATTTTCATTAAATTCGTGAATTATAAATAGTAAAATAAAAAAATTAATTATCGGTTTAAAAAAAAATGAATTAAAGTAAAATCGATAATTATTTTTTGAAACCTAAATTTAATTTATAAGTTATTTATAATAAAGTTTATAATTTATAATTTCTTTTCAAGGTTTATAAGTTATATATTTATAATGAAATAAAGTTTGTTTGAAATTATGTTTAGAACTTGATTATAATACTACTTTAATTTTAAAAGATGATTTCACTTAGTTTAATTTAATTTTTAAAAGTTGTTTAATTAAAATATATTTTCTTAGTTGTTTAGAAACTGACTTCTAAATTTCTAAGTTTAGTTTACAACTTAATTTATCACATGTTTTCAACTCTTACTTGTCCTTTCTTCTAAGAAGTCTTGTATTCACTTAGATTATTTTAAGAAAAAAAAAAACTAAAACATATTTTCTTAAGTTGAAATAATTTTCTAAACTTTGTTTCTTTATGTTTTCATGTTTCAAAATCATGTTATGTTTTACTCACTCTTTCTTATGTTTTGAAACTTTATATTTGTTTCTTAATCATGCCTTGTTTATTCATGCCATGTTTCATGTCTTTTGAGTTTAGTTGTTTAAATCTTTCTTTCTAAAATGAATAACTAAGAAGTGATCACAATAATCAATTTAAAATGTATTCTAATCTTGCTGGGAAAGAAGTCGTTATTGGTAGCTCTTACCCCTAAGGGTGATGAACGTGCCTAAAATTTTAGGTGGTATATTGTTTTTATTTTGGTTCTACTCCCCGGGTGAAAAATTCCCATAGTCTGAACTGTATCGTCTACTCCATAACTCCCTTTGTGAAAAATTCGCATAGTTCATGGGGGGTGTGCACACTTGACTCTGTCAAAATCTGTCGGCCAATAATCTATTGTTAAGTTAGCATAAAGGGTAATGCGCTGCTCTGCTAACCCTGTTATCTTTCTCAATTTTAATCAAAGTGGTCACAATGATATTCTAAAGCTTTATGATGAGTTTTGATTCTATTCTCAAAAAATTTATGAGATGTTTGGAATGTTAATTTTCAATGATGAATCTTGTTTATAATCAAAAGTTGTTCTTCAATTTTGATAATGTTTGGAATTGTATTTCCTTATGTTGCTAAAGCTTTATCAATGTTGTTTCATGTTTCATCTTTAATTAAGTTATGTTTCTTGTATGTATATGCAGCGCTTTTCAAAACTCAAACCCGTTTTACGGGGTAGAGTCTAGCTTACTCAGTTTTTCTTATTTTTGTTTCTTTTTGCTTTACTGTTTTTTTTTTCTATTCGTTGATTTCAGGTGAGTTTTATGGGCAATATGAGTGAGGATTGGCTTAGGATACTTGAAGACTTGACTATTATGAATAATGTTATGCTTTTGATTGGAACATTAGCTTTTGATTTCTTTGAAATTCTTAAAGATCTTGATTTGTAATATATTTCTAGACTTGTTTTCTTTTTCTCACTTTTGTTTGCAAAATTGGATTTTCTTTATCTAAGATTATGTAAGATAATTGTTCTGCGATATTTTATTATTAATATGGTTTCTATCCTCACTTCCTTAGTGAATCAGGTAATGAGTACCACTCCCATGTCTTGGAAGCCTTTGGTTTTTGAAAGGATGGGTTGTTTTGGCATTGTTTATGGTGACCTAGATACGGAGGTGTTACAATAATGATTATTTAGTTTTTATGGGGCGTAGTCAATTGTATTGTGTTTTCTTGGGACGTGCAAAGGTTCTGTTTGGGGGAATATATTATGTTTTTCCCCTTGTTTTCGGTCGATTTTAATGCTTAATAGTTAAGTTTGTGGTTTTATTTTTAGCAAATATCATTCCTTAGTGTTAAGTTATGTTTTGGAGTAGTTTTAGTGAATTTATAGAGCTTTTAATGTTTATTTTATGCTTCCTCGGTTTGACGCGCGGTTTTCGGCTTGTTATATTTGATACAAGAGCGTAGTAGGAATTTATGAAGTCACTAGAAGTTAAAATGAGTCAATATGTACTGGCCCCGGGATGCGTGCCAAAGTACGAGAAGCTAAGGACGAGAATTGAAGGAATCGAGTGACGAAATAAAGAAGATCGTCAAAATATTGCTGAGCTTAATCCATGCATGATGTGAATTTGAGTAAAAGTGACATATCCTATGGTGAACCATTAGTAGAGCAACAAATTAACCTTATATTAAATCCTATTGGGTTTCCAAAAGATAAGTCACAAGTATGGGTGACCATGGTGAAGATTGATGACACTGTGGATGAGAGTGGTGGCTTCCTAAAAGCCAACACCATTAGTCACTGATACATTGCACTGGTGGAGTAGGTGCCATTAAATAAGTTATATATTATTAATTAATTTAAGCACTTGCAGGATGGATACAAATGGTGGTTACAGGGAACACGTTGTTTTGGTCCATGAGTTTTTTCCCACTTCACTTGATAGGGTTTTTCTCATTTTGGACATCATTTCTTTCATTTCTTGTGGAAACTTGATCATCATAACTATCCTAAAATGCATGGAGAATGTTTTCTTGATTAAAAGATTGAATCTTGAAGCATTTCTTGAAGTTCTTGAAAGTTGCGCATAAATTGACGAAGGTTTCTTTGCGAAATTTTTTGACGATTTCAACAATCTTGGGCATCAAGTTATTTTCGTGATTTTTAGCTTTAATTATGATGATTATTTTGTTAATTGATTATTTAGTTAAGTTGTTAGGATATTTTCTTGATTAGATAAGTTTGTTAGCAAGATAAGGTCAAGATGCAGTGATGATGTGGCATTCTTATCTTGTGAGTCATACTTGAGTCTTGTATGCTGAATATCAGCTTAGTTTGTGCCTGTTTTAGGTTATTTTGAGTCTTAGAAAATTGTTAGTACTAAGTCTTAGGTTGTTCTATAAATAGCTATGAGAATTCCTTGTAAAATACACAAGTTTCATACATTGAATTTTCATTCAACAATTCCGGAATTTCTTGCGCAAGTTTATTTTTCATTTCTTCAAGTTTTCTTCATAAATTAGTGAATCAAGAGTGAAAAACGAATTTAGATCCTAATTAATTAATTACAGGAGTATGCTTATTGATCAGGATTCAATTAAATTTATGCATGAGTGGAAATTTAATTGTTCTACATGTGAGTTTTGAGTGACATTTGAGAGTACCACTTAAAATCCACATCAAATTGGTATCAGATTTCAGAGTTCTTTCGATCAATCATGGGGGAAGATAATTTGTCAAAATTAATTCAAGACATGATGACTAAATTAGAAGCTATGGACGTGGGACAAAAGCAGGATAATGTCCACATTTATGTTCTGGCTCGTGAATTGCAACGAAAGTTTGATCCTTAATCTGTGCATTATTTTCGTGGGGATGATGATGATGATGAAGGTTCTCACTCGTCTTCTTCTTCTGATTCCCCTAAAAACATCCCAAAAGCAGGCAAAAGTTTAATGTTCGTGGCATTAAACTTGATAACTTCACTAGCCAAGGTTCCCCAGATGACTATCTTGAATGGGAAAGACAAGTGGAGAAGATTGCTGAGTATAAAAGTTTTGATGATAAAAGAACCTTTAAAATTGCTTACATCAGACTAACCAAGGATGTAGGATTGTGGTATGAGGGCATTAAGGCCAAGAAAAAACGCCAAAACAAAACAAAAATTGTCACCTGGTCTCACCTTAAGAAGAAATTGCGTGCAATATATGTCCCTTTTGAGTTTGATCAGCAAAATTATGTCAAGCTGACTTCTCTATACCAGGGCACTATGAGTGTGCGTGACTATATTTCAGAGTTTGAAAGGTTATCTCTGCTTTGTGACTTGGAGGAAAGAGAACATATGAAGATGGCAAGATTTTTGAAAGGCTTAAACAAAAGTATTGATAAGGAGCTCGATTTAGCTCAATATCACACTTTTGATGATCTCTGTAAGTTGGCATTGAAAGTGGAATATGTGTCAAGGGGGAATCCACACGAAATTTTGTGCCTTTCACTGGTAAATTAAACTACACTCCTCCAGATAAACATGCAAAAGAAAATTAGACACCACAAACAAACCAAGTTCCTGCAACTTCTAGCTCTTCAGGGGACAAACCAAAAAAAGTGGTTTCTAAAGCAGACTATGAAGAACACAGGAGATGTTTTAAATGTCAAGGTTATGGTCACATTGCTTCCTCTTGTACCTCAAAACGCACATTGGCTATGGAACAAGCTAGATTATGGGCAACTGAGGAAGACACTTACCAGATTGTGGTTGAAGATGACGAGGACATCAGTCAAAACTAGAGAGTGGAGGATTCTGATGAAGACACCCTAGAAACTGTGAATCAGCCTCCATTGCTAAAAGGTGGCGAAGCTTTTGTGGTTAGAAGAACATTGCGTTCAGTAGTAGAACCACATGCAACACAGAAAGAAAGCTTATTTCATAGTATTTGCAAGATTAGTCCATACCTATGCAATTTAATCATTGATAGTGGGTCTTGCACGAACGTAGCATCGAAAAATCTGGTAAAAAGGTTGAAATTGACGCAAAGAGACCATAATAATCCTTATAAATTAAATTGGCTTGATGATACAAAGGGGATTGAAGTAAAGAAGCAAGCACTGATCAATTTTACAATTGGACTATACAATAACGAATTGTGGTGTGATGTTGTGCCTATGACTGCGTGCCAATTGCTCCTGGGAAGACCATGGCAGTATGATAGGAAGGTGCAACATAATGGAGAATCGAATGTGTACTCAATTTTAAAGGGTAAGAAACGAATCAATCTCCTACCATTGACTCCATCCGCAGGAAAGGACCAGAAACAAACTAGTTTATTCCTTTCTACAAATTCTCTTTGTAAAGGAAGCAACATCAAATAAAGTATCTACAGATTTGCGCCACACTCCTTTGCTTGAGGAGTTTGCTGATGTGTTTCCCGATGAGTTGTCTGATGAACTACCCCCTGTTAGAGGAATTGAACATGCTATTGATTTCATTCTTGGAGCACCTATTCCTAATAAGCCTGCATATAGGTGTGTCCCTAAAGCATCTAAAGAGCTCCAGCGCCAGATTAATGAATTGATACAGAAAGGGTTAGTTGGAGAATCAATGAGTCCATGAGCAGTTCCTGCTTTATTTGTGCCTAAAAAAGATGGCTCCTGGAGAATGTGCATTGTTTCTAGGGCAGTAAATAACATAACCATCAAGTATAGATTTCCCATGCCTAGACTTGATTATATGTTGGATGAGCTACATGGCGCAAGCTTATTTTCGAAAATAGATCTGAGAAGTGGCTATCATCAGATGAGAATTTGTGAAGGGGATGAATGGAAGACTGCTTTTAAGACTAAACAGGGTCTATATGAGTGGTTGGTAATGCCTTTTGGTCTATGCAATGCACCTAGTTCGTTCATGATATTGATGAATGAGGTATTGATGCCGTTTCTAAACAAGTTTATTGTTGTCTATTTGGATGATATTCTTTTTTATGAACACCTAGACCATTTCAGCCAATTGTTTAGTAAGTTAAGGCGAGCAAAAATTATATGGGAAGCTGGAAAAGTGTGACTTCTTGCAGGAAAAGATTGTTTTCCTGGGATATATTGTAAGGGCGCAGGTATCATGGTGGACCCCTCCAAAGTTGAAGCTGTTAAACTTGGAAGATACCTACTAATGTGCATGAAGTTAGGAGTTTTCATGGACTAGCTTCATTCTACAGAAGGTTCATTCGAAATTTCTCTAATACCATGGCTCCTATTACTGAATTGATGAAGAAAGGTGAGTTCAAATGGAACCAACGAGCACAGGAAGCTTTTGATGAGGTGAAAGAGAGACTTTGCAATGCACCTATCCTGGTGTTGCCTGATTTTGATAAACTATTTGAAGTTGAATGTGATGCTAGTGGCGTGGGCATTGGAGCAGTACTAATTCAGGAAAAGAAGCCTGTTTCATATTTCAGTGATAAGCTGAGTGGCGCCAAATTGAACTACTCCAACTATGATTGAGAATTTTATGCCATTGTTCGAGCACTGGATCATTGGTCTCACTATTTACGCCCTAAACCTTTTATTCTGCACTCAGATCATGAAACTTTGAAATATATTAATGGTCAACAGAAACACAACCACAGACATGCCAAGTGGGTAGAATTTCTCCAATCTTTCACTTTTTCATCCAGGTATAAAGAAGGCAAGAATAATGTGGTAGCTGATGCTTTATCAAGGAGATCATATCTGCTTGCTATAGTTGATACTAGGGTCCTAGGATTTGAGCACCTGAAGGAATTATATGTCAGTGATTCAGATTTTGCTGCAGAATATCAACACCCCTCAAGGAATTACACAATTCAGGATGGTTTCTTATTCATGAACAACAAACTGTGCATTCCTAAAAGTGGAGTTAGTGAATTACTGATAATAGATGCTCATAGTGGCGCGCTTGCTGGACATTTTGGAGTTCATAAGACTTATGATATGGTGAGTTAATATTTCTATTGGCTTAAGATGATATGTGATATTCAATCAGTCATATCCTGGTGTGCTACATGTCAGAGGGCGAAATCAACTTTTGTTAAAGGGCTTTACACTCCATTACCAGTTCCCGATACACCATGGGGTAGTGTCAGTATCGATTTTATAATTGGCTTGCCAAGGACGCAAAGGGGAAGTGATTCAATAATGGTAGTGGTTGACAGATTCTCTAAAATGGCGCATTTTGTGGTCATGAATAAGACTGATGATGCTCAACATGTTGCTGATCTATACTTCAAGGAGATTGTGAAGCTACATGGAATTCCTAGAAGTATGGTAAGTGATAGAGAGTTGAAATTTTTGAGTCACTTTTGGAAGTGTTTGTGGAAGATGGTTGGTACTAAGCTACTTTTTAGTACTCCTCATCACCCTCAAACAGATGGGCTGACTGAGGTTACAAATAGAACATTGGGTACTTTGTTGCGTGGCCTTATGAGTAAAAAGGAAAAGGATTGGGACGTGCGTCTTTGTCATGCTGAATTTGCTTACAAAAGAGCTATTTCATCTACCACAGGACATTCCCCATTCGAAGTTGTGTATGGAATCAATCTATATATGCCTATTGATCTAATCCCATGGCTAGGGACCAAATCCATGTAGATGCGCAAAAACGAGTGGAAGTCTTCAATAAAATGTGTGAAGCAGTGAAAAAGAAGATTTCTAAAATAAATGAGGTCTACAAGAGACGATCTAACAAGAATAGAACTCAACATGTTTTCAAACCTGGTGATTTGGTATGGATTCATCTCAGAAATGAACGTTTTCCTCAAAAGTGAAAGAATAAATTGATGCCTAGAGCTGATGGACCTTTTGAGGTGATTGAAGCATTTGGATACAATGCCTATAAAATTGATTTGCCTGATGAGTATGGTAATGTAAGTGCTACTTTCCATATTGGGATCTCTCGCCATACTATGATGATGTGAATTTGAGGACAAATTCTTATCAATCAGGGGAGAATGATGGGAATTTGAGTACAAGTGACATGTCATATGGTTAACCATTAGTAGAGCAACAAATTAACCTCATATTAAATCCTATTGGGTTTCCAAAAGATAAGTCACATGTACGGGTGACTATGGTGAAGATTGATGACACTGTGGATGAGAGTGGTGGCTTCCTAAAAGCCAACACCATTAGTCACTGATACATTGCACTGGTGGAGTAGGTGCCATTAAATAAGTTATATATTATTAATTAATTTAAGCACTTGCAGGATGGATACAAATGGTGGTTACAGGGAACACGTTGTTTTGGTCCATGAGTTTTTTCCCACTTCACTTGATAGGGTTTTTCTCATTTTGGACATCATTTCTTTCATTTCTTGTGGAAACTTGATCATCATAACTATCCTAAAATGCATGGAGAATGTTTTCTTGATTAAAAGATTGAATCTTGAAGCATTTCTTGAAGTTTCTTGAAGTTCTTGAAAGTTGCGCATAAATTGACGAAGGTTTCTTTGCGAAATTTTTTGACGATTTCAACAATCTTGGGCATCAAGTTATTTTCGTGATTTTTAGCTTTAATTATGATGATTATCTTGTTAATTGATTATTTAGTTAAGTTGTTAGGATATTTTCTTGATTAGATAAGTTTGTTAGAGTTTGTTAGCAAGATAAGGTCAAGATGCAGTGATGATGTGGCATTCTTATCTTGTGAGTCATACTTGAGTCTTGTATGCTGAATTTCAGCCTAGTTTGTGTGTGTTTTAGTTTATTTTGAGTCTTAGAAAATTGTTAGGACTTATTCTTAGGTTGTTCTATAAATAGCTTTGAGAATTCCTTGTAAAATACACAAGTTTCATTCATTGAATTTTCATTCAACAATTCCGGAATTTCTTGTGCAAGTTTATGTTTAATCTGTTGAAGTTTTCTTCATAAATTAATGAATCAAGAGTGAAAAAGGAATTTAGATCCTAATTAACTAATTACAGGAGTGTGTTAATTAATCAGCTTTCAATTAAATTTGTCAAAGAGTGGAAATTTAATTGTTCTACACGTGAGTTTTGAGTGATATTTGAGTGTACCACTTAAAATGCACATCAATGCAGGTGCAGCCCTTAAAATTTCATTGATATATGCTCCCGCATCATAGATCAGGCCTTCAAATATTTGTTAAAAACTCGATTTGCGGGCACAAGGAAGAGGAAGATTTTGACCGCTGCGAGCGCAGGCGGCCTCGTTAGTGGTCTGTGTGGTTTTTCCGTGCAGTTTTTGCTCGTGGATTTTTAATAATAGAAGCCCAACTAAAATAAATATGTGATGATTACGGGGCATGACCCTAAATTGTTTTTATAAGCATAATTTAGATTTTAGAATCCTAAACTCTTTCTCTCTCTAGATTAGAAGTAGATGAGTTTATTGATCAAGATTCGATTTCAAGTTAATGCAATTCAAGTTTCTTTTGGTAATTTCTTTCCTTTCTCTTTTTCAATGCTTTTTAGTTTTTAGTTTTTGTTGTTAATTTTTAGTTTTATCTATTTTGTTTTGTTAATTTAGTTTAATAGTTTAATTTTCTAGTAATTAATTTTAGTTTTAATTTCTTGTTAATTTAGTTAAGTTTATGATCATGTTAGTCAAATTTATTTTTGTTGTTGTTTTCACAATCATGTGTGAGTAATCTCCTTTTCTAGGGCTAGGTGATCTATGAACATGTTATGAATTAGTTTTATGTTTGTTAATTAATTCTTAATCATTAGTTGAATTCCTATTATTGATTACTATTGATTGCAATTAAATTGTGGCCAGATTTAGTTGTGAGTTAGTTAAATATCTAAATCGAGGCGAAGAGGTTAGATTACCACAATAAGACCCCTGGATAATAGGCCAAAATAATATTATTCGAGCGAGAATCGGTAAAGGTGTTTTAAGGGAGACTAAGTTCGAGAGAATTAGTGAGCCCTTGTTCCATGAAAGTTAATGAGTTAATTAATGAATGTTTTATGAGTTTGTTGATTGTTCATAGTGAACCGATCGCCCTAGGTTTCCATCATTAGAGTTTAATTTGTAATTGTCCCCGTTAGTTTCTTTAATTTAGTTCTTCATTGCTTTTCTTTTATTTTTAGTAGTTTATTTAGAATTTTGCACAAAGGTTCATTACACAATTTAGACTTTTTAGAGCTAATAGAGTTTAATCGCTTCCCTGAGAATTCGTTCCCTACTTCCCTAACTATTTTAGTTAGCGTTGTTAGGTTAATTATTTGAGAGGTGTACGACAACCTCTCACAATATGTCTGAAGTACAAATCTACAACATTCCTAGCATCATCAGTCTTATGGCAAGGAGTGAAGTGTGCCGTCTTCGAAAATATGTCTTTCACTATTATGATTAAATATTTTCTTCTTGTAGTTCTAGGAAACCCCACAATGAAATCCATAGTTACATCATCCCATGGACCTTCTAGATCTGGTAATCCCTGATAAAAAGTAGGCTTAGCTCGTTCATATGTAATACATTAAGATACAATAGGTTCAACATCAACAATCATCTTAGGCTAACAAAAATGTTATTGTGACATGCTCAATGTCATAGCAATGCAAAAGTGCACTGCTAATCCTCCTTCATGAGCTTCCCTAACTAGAAATTCTTGAGTAGAACACTTAGGGACACATAATTGATTAGCCTTAAACAAAAACCCTATCATGCAAAACATAAGAACCAATAACTCGTTATCCATTTGCTGCATCTTAAGACCGAAATTGTCATCATGCTCATTGTATGTTTTAGTCATATCAAAACCAAGTCACTTGAAATTCAAAACACTAATGAGAGCATACCTTCTTGAATGTGCATCAGCAACAATTTTGGACTCGCCTTCTTTATACTTTGATGAAAGGGGAAAATACTGCCATAACATAACCCACTTGGGATGTTTAGGATTCAACTTCCTCTAGCCATTAATATGATTTAACGCTTCATAACCTAAATATATTGAATGGTGTGATTAGGCTTCAAGTAATGACTCAAACTATCAAAAGCTCTCACAATTGTGTAAAACCCCCTACCATAGATAGAGTAATTAAGCTTTAAACTGTTCAACTTCTCACTAAAGTAAGCGATTGGCCTCTTTCCTTGAACAAGGAATGCTCCAATCCTTACATTACCTATGCAAGTCTCCACTTTAAAAGGCTTCCTAAAATTTGGAAATGCAAGAATAAGTTTGTTGAACATAATTTATTTGATCAACTCAAAATCTTTATGTGGTTCTTTAGTCCACTCAAACTTCCCCGTGTCTTTGTTTAGTCCAACTCAAACTTCTTGGCAGTTCAAAGCGAACATACATTGATAGTTGAACCTTTATCAATGTGAGTCATGGAACATCCATTTGCCTACTAATTATTGTGATGTGCGGAGCTTTGTTGTGCCTAGCCACCTCCATAGGCAAATCGTCATTAGTGACGAGAATGGGAGACTTGTGATGATCTTGCATAATAAACCTAACCAAGCCTTTGGGTGTAGTGTCACTAGAGACATTAATTTAGTGAGGGCCACAAGGAGAGCATCACAATTTTGCTTTGAGGAGACAATGAGTTGACAAATGTTTATGTCTACTTTAACCTTCTTGAGCTGCTTAATGACAAGGTGATCCTCTTGAGATAGAGGTGCTGGATAAGTGATTTGGACATTGTGTTGTCGTTTTATAGTTGTTGCATTTTGAGAAGAGTTGAGATGTCCAGCTAGGGTGACAACCTAGACATTAGTATCTATGAGAGGTGTTGCAGCTTTGAGAGGTATTTTGCACTTATTGATATTGTTTGCATCTTTCGGTGGTGATGCAGACCGAAATATGTTGTTAACTTCATTAAGGGGTGATGTGCACCAACATATATGTTTTGGAGTTGAACGAGGACAATAAAGAATGTCATAGAAGTCAGCATCTCTCTCAGCTATGGTGTGATAAGCCGGTAGAATACAATTTCCTATGTAAATATCCTCATTACCACTATCCCAACTCCCATTCACTTCATATGACATTTGAGGCAATGACTAGTCAGGAGAATCTGTTGGGTATGGATATTCATCAGTGACATCTACCCCAAATTCATATTTGTGCCGGTTATTGAGCCTGGTATAGAGTTCATTCTGAATATAGTAACACTATCGCATAACATATTCCCAATCTCCTCTCCATCTTTGACTAATATCCCAAATTTCTTCTAGAGGCGTCCCTTTTTCCTTCTAAATATCATGAATCCGAATAGCAAACTCTTCTAGGCAATCGGGTATAGGTATCAAAGACTCAATGAAGTCACTCAATCATGCGACAATGGCAACTATGCTCATGATGATGGATAAGGTCTATCTTGGATGGAATGGTAGTGGCTTAATTAACTTGTGTCAAGGAATATGTTTTAGTGTTTCACTCACTTGCTTTTGTGAGTATACAATGCACATCCATTGTTATAGTAACTCCTTAGTCGTTAATGAATGCATGAATAAAATTTACTTTATCACCCTTTTGATTATTTTGAATTTTGTAACTTTTTTTGTTAGGGTAATAGAAGTAATTTTACAAGTATGATTTGATGCAACCTAGGGGATCTATATAAAACCTGAAGGCATAACTCTAAAGGAGTAACCATGGTCTATCTGAGATTCTGTACATGGACTCTAAGGATTAGGATTAGCAAGGCTAGAAATCCACATGTAAAGAATGTATGCATGAAGCCTACATACACATGAACCCACAGGGGCACATAATCATATAGTACATAATAGCATGAATCATTATCCATACCTAAGCTAAGGTTCTACATTATGCTGAAGGTTTGCTATTCAATGTCCAAAGGTACCTTATGGCTTAAGATCGGCCAGATCTAACACATCATAACTTAGTTATTATCAAGATGCAAACTATTTATTTATGGAATCCATGAGGCTTAGGACCCCATGTGGCTTCTTCGGGGCCGGGAGCCCCTCCTATCGGCGTGAATAACCCCCAGGGTTAGTCTCTAATGTGAAGCATGGTCACGAAGATGTAAGGCGAAGCCCCCTTTTCGAGTACATGGAAACACATGCATTATGCCTAGAAAATATACTTTATATGATATGATGAGAATTACCAGATTTTTTAAGTTCTGTTCTCTATTCCATAGGGAAATCCATAAAGGAAGTCGCCAATCACGTCGCCTTACTGTGGATGTCGATCTATGAGTCGATTTTGTTCTTTAGACCATTATAAGGGTCATTGCATAAGATGAGTATGCCTTGTATGGAACGACACTCCAATAAAGGCCAACAACCACACTCAGTATTGTCTTACGAATTTGAATAGCCACATTCCCACCGGCCAAGGTGGGGTATGATGGTTTCCTAGTAATAGGTCGTGCACCTGATTCATGGGATTGAGGACGAGGTTAGGTGTGTGAGACTCTCCCACGCCATGTGGTCTTCTACTAGATGCCATTGGTAATCTCTTTATACGATAGATATATTACAACTATGTTAATGACTTTTTAAGCGCGACAAGGTTCTTACTGGGCGGGTTTTATGTTATGCACACTTTATTATCTAGGAACGACGATCACTTTATTTAATGTCAAGTTTAGGCCTATTTAAGATTCGACTCATTATAACTCATGTGACTTTATGTTATGGCATCGAATTGGTCATTATTATTATCCTACGTGTAACACCCCCAAATTCCTCACTTTCTAACTTACCTCAAAACTATAAACAAGAGGAACTTGAGCATGCTACCGCCACGCCACATGTAATTGTGAAAACTAGTTGCAACACTAAGGCTAAGGTAAAACAAACACATCACTAAAACCATTTTATAAAAGTCAAAACAAACTCACAGCGGAAGTCTCTAAATTAGTAAGTCAAAGTATTAAGTCAACTCTTACAACTTGGAACCGTTAAGGCCCTTATTCAAAACCAACTTAGAAAGTCTAAAGTTCAAAACCAAACTACTAAAACAAAGTTTACTCTTCACGAAATCCCTTCAACCCATGCATATGTTCAACAACCTGCACTTATTTTGCTTACCAAGCAAACAGAACAAGAAAAAGAAAATATATGTGTTGGCAAAACGCTGAGTATGCACAATATAGCAAAAGCATAATAACTCAAAGACATAGTCTAAGCACATAGCACATAAGACAAACATAACAAGACTCTTACTCAATTTTAAGACTCATGACTCATAGACTTGCTCATTGGCTCGTAAAAATCTTGCTTTATGACTTTGCTTGCTTTAAAACTTGCTTGCTTATTAGGATACGTGAACGGACTCTTTGGAAAGACGGACACCAACAAGTAGGTTAGTGCTCCCGTACAGTCCGAACTCTAACTGAAAGGTGTACAACCTTTCGAACAACGGTACATGGTCTCCATCCACCCCATGTCCAGAACTTAACTGTTATGGAATTTCTTAACTAAAACAGTGAAGCATCGTCACACTATAATATGGAAGTACATCGTTACGGCATACTTACCTCCCCCGTATGGTAACCTCGTTTGGCCGGAATGAGGACTCACGTTCCTCTCATAAATAACTTGCTTATAATTGCTTACTTTACTTTTCTTTACTTTAAACTTGACTTATTAAACTCTTTGACTTTGACTTAACTTGTAAACATGACTCTGATGATCAAAACCCGCTCAAAACATGCACAAAGGCAACATAACTCATGGACAACCTCTAAGACACTTAAATATGTCATTTAAGAATCTTAAACTTATTATTATAACATTATAAATCTGCTATCTAGAATTTAAAACATAAATCAAAACATAACCGTAAAGTCAAACATACACTGTAAGACTCCGGAAACACAATTAAACAACATAGGAACTCTTAAACAGTTAACAAACACTTGCTTAAGACTCTTTCCACTTTTAGTAACCTTATATTAATATTAAGTGACCTTTGAAAACATTTTTAGAAGTTTCCATTTTTAGAAAGTCAAATTAGGAAATTAGGTTAATTGATTTAAGTGATAAAAATAGAAATAAATTAAGAAATAAATACTAAAGTTAATAAAAGTTCGAAAACAAGTTTCCAAAACCTTTTACTGCCTAAAAGAAAACCTCAAACCAAATTTCGTGGCGAAACAAGGTCTATGTGACTTTTAATAGACTTCTAACTCAAAATCCTAAAACTAGCGATAAAATATTTGAAAATCCGAATTAAATACCTAATTAATCATCTAGGTCATAAAACCACTTTTATAATTCACTTTTATACTTATATTAACCATTAAAAATATTTAGAAACCTTATATTACGTTTTAGATATTTTTAAAAGATTTGTTTTCAAAAACAGTCCAGTCTGGTCAAAACCAATCTAAATTTTATTTAAAATTTTATAAAATTTTTTTAATGATGAAACAAAATCTAAAAACCCATATTTTGTCTTAGTAATACTTTAAAAATAGTCTCGTTGTCAGATTCGACTTTTAAAGTATCCTGAAAAACAAATTTCGGTAAAAACCGCAAAACCGCAAAAAAAACAAAACATTTTATTAACCAACTTAAACTACATTAAAAGTTACGAAACTTTAACAAAACTTAATATACAGTATAAAAAGTCCATAATAAAATATAACGAGCATAGGTAAGCACTTTAAACTCATGAAATCAACAAAACTAATAAAACGACAGATTTCCAGTTTAAGACAAACAATTTCATAGGGGTTAACATGATCGTTTTTCTGACTCCAACTTTTGAAATACTCTTCTATGACTCAAACCGTAACCTTTCATGCCATTAGACCTTTGATATACTGCACATACCTTTTTGCACAAACTTTCTTCCTTCCTAGAACAAATCCTCGCTAAACTCGGTTCCTTGCATTAAAAATATAAAAATACGATTAGAACTTCTTCCAACACCATAAACATGTTATATAACTAATATAAAATCCCTATACCAAATTTCGATCAGTAATTTTATGTATAAGTATTTTTCATGATTTTATTTCATTAAAATCGCAATAAAACCGCAAACCGTAAAATTTCAAGAAAGCTATCATTATAAAAATTTCAAAGCCACTTTAATATTTTTAAATACTCTATTTTTACATTGGAAAATAATAACATAAAAATGTTGAATTTTAGAACAAAAATCGAAACAAAAAGATTTTTTTTTTAATAAAATGAGCATGCAAGCCACTTTGGCTTGATTTTTGTGTACTATGGTGGCTCTATGGGAGGAAGAGGAATATACCTTGAGCAAGAGGGAATTAAGAGCTTGAAGATGGTT
The DNA here is from genome assembly GCA_016808085.1 of Suaeda aralocaspica. Taxonomy (NCBI): domain Eukaryota; kingdom Viridiplantae; phylum Streptophyta; class Magnoliopsida; order Caryophyllales; family Amaranthaceae; genus Suaeda; species Suaeda aralocaspica. The sequence goes on from PYUH01000193.1 coordinate 1,507,505, forward strand.
GTGGTGGTGCACAAGTTGGTGGTTGTGGTGGTGGCTCAAAGTGAGCCAAACCTCACTCGTGAAAACGAAGGAAGAGAGAAAGAAAGAGAGAAAAATTTCTGATTTTTGTGAGAGACTTGCAAGTGAGTTTATGATGAAATATTTGGGTATTTATAGGTCACTAAGGACCCTAGGTAGGCCGGCCAAGGAGGGGAGAAAAGGGGATTGGATTTGCAATCCAATCTCTAAACAAGATAGGTTTTGATCCAAGATAAAGATTAGGTGTTCATGGCATATTTTGGAAATTTTAATCTATCTTTAAAATTCTGAAAATTATTTTATTTTGATGACATAAAATATTTAGATAATTAAAATAATTAATTTATAAAATAATTTTGACCATAAAATCATTTGGGCTAAAGCCCTACTTGAGAATTAGGGTAATATGGCCTAATTGGTCCGAAAATTCCTTTAGTAAAATCACAAAGCTTTTTTTGCCATTTCTAGAAATTAAATTAAATATTTAAAACCTCATAAAACCATATATTATAACTATAAATAAGCTTTTTATATAAAATTTCCAGAACTATATATTATAATCATTTATAATTATAATATAAAGTCTCAAAAATGTAGGGGATTACACTACGTCTACGTGAAAAGCCGTCGTCATGGCTCACATTCAAACACAATCACGTGAATATATAAAGAGGTAAAAGATAATGGGAAAGCTTTAAATCACAAGTAGTCATGCCATTTGCAAAGGAATTTAAATACATGTCATCTTGCTTGCAAAGCTTTAAAAAGACGTTATCATTCTCAAAAACAAGAAAATTTATACATGAAAGCCTTAAAGGCCTAGGCATGATGCTTTCTATTTCACTTGTTTTATTCAATCTAAACCCATTATTAGTCAATATTTCAGGGTAAAATATAAAAATATATGTGAGAAGGGGGTTTAGAGATCTAACTTAGATGATTCCGTAAAAAATAATAATAAGACAAAATAATCATAGAAAACTTAATGAAGAGACTTGGAGATGGTGATTTATGGTGGCGTCATATTCGATACTGATGTGTCTAATATTTATATTATTTTTCTTTCCAATTCCCTAATGATTTACGGACTAATAGCGCTCATTCGAGCCAATTTTAATACTAATAGTGTTCTTTTAGTGTTTTGTGTGGTTTTATAATTTTTTGTAGGAAACTGCCAATTTTTGCTTGATTATACAACCTAATTTCAGCACTTGAGAGATAAGATCACTTATGTTTATTTGGAGAATGATTAGAGAGATTTTTCAACTCATTGGAACAAATTTGACTTTTACTTGACATGTTGGAGAAATATTAGATGTAAAAGTGAAGAATTAAGCAGTGAAGATTTTGACAACCTTCCACTATTTTGATCATATGTCACAATTTACAAACTCGATAGGTTTGTTTCTAGTTGTATTGTAAAGTAGACTCAAAGGGTTTTCCAACGGTAGGTCACATGTCCCGTGGAACATCGTGTAGGAAAAGTTATAGCGGTTTCAAAAGGACACTGAAATTCTTGAACCGTCTGTCTCATGATGCGGGCGCAGGTCACATTTTTTCGGCTATTTTGCTGGGAGGCCGACTTTTTGCGTAATTCAATATTAAAAATGTCATTAGGCTTATAGTTAAGGCACGATTTCCTAGGAGCATGGGATATACTTTATCATTATTAATTTTTCCTGTTTAAAATCCTAATTAGCTCTCTTAATTACATTCTCTCTCTAGATTAGGTTAGATTAGTTTATTTTGTTGTTGAAAATTCAATTCCATTCAAGTTTCTTTGCCATTCAAGTTTGGTAATTTCTTTTCTCTTTCTCTGTCACTTATTTATAATTCAAGTTTATTAGTTTTATTAGTTCATGTTAATTAGTTTTTTTGTTTCTTAATTAGTTTATGATTGTTTATATCGTTAATTATTATTCTTATTTGTTCATGATCATTAATTTAACTTTGTTTATTGTTTTAGTTTTTATAATTATGAGTGAGTAATTTCATTTCTAGGGTTTAGGGGATCCATGAACTCATTAAGAGACTAGTTTAATATTAATCGATTAGGTCCTGATTAGTAATTTCATTCCTATTCTTGATTTCTATCGAATGTAATTAAATTGTCCGCAGATTTAGTTGTATGTTTAGTAATTGTAAAAATTGAGGTCGAGAGGTAAGATTACCACAAAGACCACCGAATAATAGGCAAAACGAGTCTTATGTGAGCGAGAGCCGGTAGAGGAGTTTTGAGGGAGTCAAGTTCGAGAGAATTAGCGTGCCCTAATTAATTTAATGAGTTTTGTGGAATTGATTGGTTTATGCTTTATAAATTTGTTAATTGTTCATGGTTAATCAATTGCCCTAGGTTGTAGTCAATTTGAGTCAATGCTTATATTAATTTTGTTATTAGCTTTTTAGTTAATAATTAATCATAACCAAGGCCCTCTTCACAGTTGAAATTTTTTTAGTACTTTTAGTGTTTCATTGCTTCCTTGTGGACTCGATCCCTACTTCCCAAGCTAAATTAGGTAGTGTTGTTTGGCTTATTTTGAGTGGTGTGCGATAGCCTGCATCAAATTTTGGTTCCATTTCAGGGGAAGCAACTGTTTTATTCTTCTAGTCGGGTTTAAATTGTCTTTTTTCATTTCTTTTTTTTTGTTTTTTCCCTCTTTGTTTCTGTTTTTTTCTTTTTCTTCTTATTTTTCCTTTTCCTTATTAATTTTTCCCCCTTCTTTTTTTTCAACACTCAAAAAAATGATGGTACCTTTCCGTCTATGCCAACATGACCAAGAAATATTTTGGAGATATATGTATAGACTTGGGGGTGCAATTGGCTGTTATCTGATGTGAATGTTGATAAGGAATAGTTACTCACAACAAGATAGTCTAGTTTCCACTCTATAAAGAAACCACCAAGAGTTTAAACTAGGGAAATCTTGAACAAAATAGTGTTTGTTTAAAGGTTAAGCACCCTCAAACTCTCTTTTTCTCTCACATTAACCTAAAGCAATAGCACCAATTCACAAAACGTACAACAACCATGTTGATTTTTATTTCACTCCAATCTATTTTGTTACAAAGAAATCTCAAGGCTATTTACAGAATAACCAAGGACTAAATACTAACAACTTCCTAAGACTCAAAGAAACCAAAATACACATGAAAACCAAGATAAAATCGCCAACTTGGCTTACTTATCTAACTTGCATAACAAACTCAAGATAAGATTGCCACCTCATCTTTGCCACTTGATCTTATCTTGCTAACAAACTCTAACTAGCTCTAAATAACTAGATTCTATTTTAACCACTTGACTAATTAATTAATTAACAAGATAATCATCAAAAATTTACTAAATATCACGGAATTTTCAAGATGCCTAAGATCTTTGAAAATATTCCAAGAACTCGTTGCTTCTTGCGCTATTTTCAAGAACCTTTCCAATCTTCAAGAAATGCTTCAAGATTCAATCTTTTAATCAAGAAATCTTCAAGAAACCATTATCCATGGATTTTACGATGATTATGATGACCAAGACTCAACAAGAAATGAAACACCTATGCCTGAAATGAGAAAAACCCTAGCAACTGCAGTGGGAAAAATCCCATAGGAGAAAATATCCACTAGACACTCTAAACAATACTAAAATCTTCTAGTGAGGAATTAATTGCATGTGACCATGCAGACACAAATGCTTGCCCTGGATGCACTCAATTGCCTTGAGTCACCAAAGGACACCAATTCCCCTAATGTTGCATTGTTTTTAGCTGCATCCACCTAACCATCGAAGTTGTCTAGATATATACCTTGATTCATATCATTATCATTCATTTTCTCAAAATGAATTATGCAAGATTATATACGAAAATTCGAATATTAATACAAAATTGGTTTTGGAAGCTACAAGTAATTATAAATTCATGAGAAATACCCCAGAAGAAGGGTGGAATTCAATTCGGGAGTTAGCTAGAGAAACCTATGAGGAGGAGATGGCATCATATGTTAAACCAGTTGAAGATACTTTTTCTAATTATAATCCCTATACTCAAAATCTCCCTTGTTACTATTGTGATAGGTGTAACTCTTATGGCCATGATATTACTTGTCCTAATCAAGATTCTTATCTGCATGTTAATAATCATCTTCATTAGTGTGATTTACATAATTCTCAATTTGAATCATCCTATAACAATGTGGAATATCTTAATGATTTGAGAGAAATTAAGCATGATGTTATGGAACTTGCTAATTAAGCAATTAGAGAAAATAAGGAAGGAACAAAGATTAATTGAACAACAATCAAACCTTATTCGGTTGTCAATAGAGCGGCAACAAATTAATGATTATATTATACAAAATGATGATGATGATGATGGATTGAATATGAATGCTAGTTCATGAGATATGAAATGTTGTTCGACTCTTGTCACTGATGATGATGGTCCAAATGAGAAAACTGACGATCTAACAATGGAAGTCCCTATGGAGAAACAACCTTTCATTTCCAAATCAATAGTTGAAAATCCGTTGGTTACAGAATTATTTTCTATAAACTCTTATGTTGACATGCACATTGATGAGGGTGAACTAATCAAAGAATTACTAGATGAAAATAATGGTAAAGTTAACCCTCATGATGGAATTATGAATTTAATCTTGGAAGTAGAGGAAATTAAAGGTAATTATTATCTTTCTCCCGTTCCTCGTATTCTTTCTTATTCTTATTTATTTTCTCCCAAAACCTTTTCTTCCTATTCTTCTTTCGCTTTTATTTATTAGTTTTATACTAACAATTTGATTTTTGTTAGAGCAAATGCGTTGGATGTGAGCCATAGGTAGTGCTTAGTGAAATTTTTGCAGGAGGATTTGATAAGCTTCTCAAGGCATTGGGTTCTTCTGATCGATTCTAGTATCACTAGGTCGTGTGGGACCATTATAAACCAGCGCTTATCAAGAGGCAACCCGTGCTTTCTATTCCCTCATTCATGTTTATGTGTCCCGGGAGTTATGTTTTATTGCTTTCTTAGTTTAGTTTTTATTGCTTTCTTAGGATCGTTGCTTGGTTTGTACAATTCACTATGAGCGGGAGTTTGCTTGCAACACAAAAAGATTGTACTGTTTTCTTAGTTTAGTTTTAAAGAGAGTTTTGATTAATTAGCTAATCGTTCGTCCAAACTTGAGTTTATTTGAGAACTTAACTATTCATGTAACCCTTATGCTATTTTTGAAAACTTTATGAATCTTGACTGCGGATGAATTCACATGTGTAATTTTCTGGCCATGACTTGATCTTTAATTGCTAGAATTCCTTGTATTGGTCAACTCTTCAACCTTGCTTGGGTCTTGGACTTGAATTGTGTTAACGGGAGGATTTGAGCCACTTTAGCATGTATTGTCTTTTCATTATATTTCTTTCATGTGTGCTTAGTTCCTGGTGCAATTATGATCTTGGGTTTAACATTGGATTCTAGTAGCTTTAGTCGTAGTTTTGTGCATGCTGCAAATGATAAAAGGCTTTTATTTCGTTTAGGAACCTCCAGAGTTACATATTTTAGGCATTCCATCTCACATTTTCCCTTGATCCCATGTTTTGAGCTTTTATTCCTTCATTTGTAATTTTAACCACTTTATAACCTCTTTTTTGTGCCATGCTTCATTGTTTATTATTGATGCCCAAGCATGTCTTGGGGGACTGTTTGTGTTTGTTGTTGGTGGCGTTGCATTTGATGGAGTCATGTTTAAAGGATTGTTGGTGAAATTTGTTGGAATTACTGTTTAGTGAAGTTTATGAACATGTTTCAAATTAAGGCTCTGCATACCAATGTCTCGGCTAGTGCGAGATAATTGAAAAGTTATATTTTATTCATATGGCCTAGTTATATATGTGTGATGATTCTGTCTATTGTTTATTGAATTCAAACAAAGACAAATCATTAAGAGTCGTGAGCCTAAAATTTAATTATGCAAGAAAAATAAAGTGAAAAATTATAAAAGCATAATAAGTTCGAAAGTTGAAAAAAGTATGAAAAAAAATTAAATGAATGAAATTTCAAAGTTTAAAAGTAAATTCAAAAGAAAGAATGAAATTTAAAGTTTGTGATATAGTTGGTTGTTTTGTTGTGTTTATGAGAATTATGAAGTTCATTTGAATTGAAAAGAAAAGTTTGGTTTGATTTGGTAGGAATTGGTTGTTGTAGAATATTGTTGATATACTTTGGAGATGTTGACGGTTTTTTTCGGTTTTATATGCATATACCCCGTATATCACCACATTATCTCAAATTTATCCTACCCATCAACCTAGCCACATTACAAGCTGACCAAAGTCCTTTTTCATCTTCGTGCACATGCTATGATTATTGTGAAGTAAGTCAAGGTCGTAGAGTATTAATTGCGTTTTGAGTTAACTTTTGGATAAGCGGTTACCCTTTAAACACTCGCATGAGGGTGTGAGATGTGGGATTGAGTTTCTCAAACTTGCATTTTAAACACTTTGTATTTGCATTCCATCTTTGGTTAGAAGGTGAGGGTTAGAGCATCATTCATATAAGCTCAGTACAATATGTGTGGAGTGACAACCCGTGAGCTATTATAGTCATTGATTCATTAAGCTTGCATGGTTGGTTTTATTTTACTCGTATTTAGGAAGGATGGTAATTGGATGCTTTTAGTGGTTTGCCTTGATCCATGTGTTTTCGGACGTTCTCTTGAGTTACGATTGCAATATTTGTTTTGATAGGGTGAAGTTAATTCTATTGTGTTTGCTCGAGACGAGCAAAGGTTTGGCTTGGAGGAGTTTCAGGTGTCTAATATCTATAATATTTTTCTACCCAATTCCCTAATGATTTATTGACTAACTGGGCTCATTTGAGCCAATTTTGAGTGACACTGTTCACCATATTCTACATGAGTTGATTCTGGTCACTCTGTTGTGGTAAGGCCACAAAATTTTGTTTCTTAGATCCCCATGAGATAAGGCAGGAACCTAAGAAGTGAGCCATTCCAGAAGTGCTCTTCCTATCCACAATAAAACCAGCAAAGTTAGCATCTGTGTATCCTATAAGATTCATACTGCTGCATTTTGGATACCACAAACACAACTCATCAATACCATTGAGATATCTTAAAATTCTCTTAACAACCTTTAGGTGAGATTCTTTAGGGTTGCTTTGAAATCTAGCACACAACTCTACTGAAAACATTATATTTGGCCTACTGGCTATTAAGTAAAGCATTGAGCTAATCATACCTCTGTACAACTTACCCTCAACATCCTTTCCCTTCTCATAGAAGTTGATGAATCATAATTCCATCCTTGGTTTGCTTGATATGAAGTCCTAGAAAGAACCCAAGTTCTCCCATCATACACATCTCAAATTTACTTTTCACCAAATCTGCAAACTCATTACACAAATCAGGATTAGTAGCTCCAAACAAAATATCATCAACATATATCTGAACCACTAGCAGGTCAGTCACTATCCTCAAATCAAGGGGGTTGTTCCACATATACATCTTCTTTCAAATGAACATTAAGAAAGGTTGTCTTAACATCCATTTGAAAGAGTTTGAAGTTCATATGAGCTGCAAAAGCAATTAAAATCCAGAGTGCCTCAACCCGGGCTACTGGAACAAAGGTTTCATCATAATCAATTCCTTCTTGTTGATTAAACCCTTGGACCAGTAGCCTAGCTGTGTTTTTGACTATAATATCAGCATCGTCTAGTTTGTTCCTGAACACCCATTTAGTTCCAATAACAGACATGTTTTCCTTCCTGGGTTCAAGATGCCAGACTTGATTTCTCTCAAACTGATTGATTTAATCTTGCATGGCTAGAACCCAATCTGGATCCATTAAAGGAGTCTTATAATCAGTTGGTTTAACATTTGAAAGAAAAGAATAGAAAGCACAAAAGTTTTGTAGAGTAGAATTCCTTGTTTGCACCCCTTTATTAATTTCACTAATGATAAGATCAGAGGGATGAGTAGACTTATACTTGAAATATTTGTTCATATCAAGGTTAACTTTGGTGCCTTCTAATGTTGAACTGTTTCTTGTACTGGTTCCCCCTGTTTTCTTGTTGCTTTGAATAGGTGAACCTGGTTCCATAGTGGTATCAGCTGCATTGTATTCATGTGGGTGAGCCTCTGAGTCACTATTTCCTTCTCTTACCTCATGAGCTAATTGATTTTGTGCTTGACCAGACTCTTCCTCTCTAGGAGAGTTGTGTGGTGAGTCTGGTTCTGCACCTTCTACTTCTTTAGCTCCTGTAAAGTTTAGCATGACAAATTCTAATTTATCATCATCATCAACCTGCGCATGCTTGCTAAACATATTACTTTCATCAAACTTAACATGGGCACTTTCTTCAACGCAAAAGGTTCTTTTATTGAAAACTTTGTATGCCTTGCTGTGTGAAGAGTATCCAATGAAAACATCTTCATCATTTTTGGGATCAAATTTGTCAAAACTTGATTTACCATTGTTGTGTACAAAGCATTTGCACCCAAAAACGCGTAAGTGTGCAATGTTTGGTTTTCTTCCCCTAAGGAGCTCATACGGTGTTTTCTTTAGTAAAGGCTTCATCATTACCTTATTTAAAATGTAGCAAGCAATACTCACAGCTTCTGTCAAGAAGTTTCGAGGTAGACCACTCTCTAGAAGCATTGTTCTTGCCATTTCTTCTAGAGTGCAGTTTTTTCTTTCAACCACTACATTTTGTGGTTGACATCTGGGAGTTGAGAAATTGTGAGATACACCATGATCATTAAAGTAGGTAACGAAGCTGACATTGTCAAATTCAGAACAATGATCAGACCGGATAGAGACTAGTTGATGATTAATCTTGTTTTGAACCTGTTTTATCAAGATTTCAAATTCTTCAAAAGTTTCATTTTTAAATTTTAGAAATACTGTCCAAGTATAACGAGAGTAATCATGAAATACCACAAACACATAACTATGACCATTTTGACCTTGTACACGCATGGGCCCACAAGAGTCCATGTGCACAATTTCGAATGGTCTAGTGGGGCTTACAATCTTCTTTGGCTGGAAAGAAGACTTGACATGCATAAATTTGGCACATTCATGACAAATATGATCTACAACAAACTTAAAGTTAGGTAAACCTATGACTAAGTCATGATATCGCGGTTTGTTTAGCAAGGAAAAACTTACATACCCAAGTCTCTTGTGCCACAACCAATGGTCTTCCTGTATAACATTGAGAAAAGTGGCACTGGTCTTAGGGCTCAGACTGAAAAATGTTATGTAAACATTATTGTGTCGGAACCCCTTACAGACCAATTCTTTTGTTTCAGTGTTAACTATGTGACAACGATTTGTTTCAAATTCAACATGGTTTCCTTTTTCACATAGCAGAGATATGCTCAAGAGGTTATGTTTCAAACCTTCAACAAAATATACATTATCAATTTCTTGAGAAAGTGTCTTACTAACTTACCTATACCATTGATCAAACCTTTATTATTATCTCGAAAGGTGACACTTCCTTCTTCATAGGCTACGAGTGAAAGAAATTGAATTTTATCTCCTGAAATGTGTCTTGAGTAGCCACTGTCCAAATACCAAAATGGCTTTCCTTTCACTCTAACCTCCACAAACAAGTTGATGTGAATTTTTGTATGAATACAAAACTTCACAAGGGATAGAACTAAACTCTCGAATTTCTAAAGGCTAGGCTAACGAATTTAGGTTGATTAATTAGTATTTGATTAAAGATCTAGGCACCCTCAAATCCACTAATCAATTTCACAAGAATATCAAGGAATTAACCACCAACTCATTGTTTCGGATTTTTGTTTTTCAAGTAAACAAAACAAAACTTTTATTCAATATCAAAAACTGAATTGAAATTTACAATCTAATGTGGAGATTATTAATAGGTATATTCATCAACAAAATCCTAACAATAACAAGGTAAATCACACGCACAAAACACATCTAAAATCGTCCCTATATGACTCACCTATGACTCATAAGATAAGATTACCACATCAGCACTACATCTTGATCTTATCTTGCTAACTACTCTAACAAACTTTATCTAATTAAGAAAATATCCTAACAAACCTCCTAACAACTCATTAAACAAAATAATCAACAAATTACAACCAAAAATACATAAAAAAATCGAAGAACCAAAATCCATATAAAGTCGTCAAAATCTTCGCCACCCAAGATGCTCCAATTTTGCCTAATTTTCTAAGGTTTGCTTCAAATCTTTAAGAAACCTTTCAAGATCCAATATTTTAATCAAAAAACTTTCAAGAAGTCATTTCCCATGTCTTTAAGGTTGTAAATTATGATTTAGACTCACCAAGAAATGAAGGACACAATGCCAAAAATGAGAAAAACCCTATTAAGTGAAATGGGAGAAAACTCATAGGCAAAACGAACCTATTCCCCTTATCAACCATCTTTCCTTTATTTGTGTGCCCACCTAGATATGTGTGACCATGAACACGCAAATTCCAACCTTTGATGTACTCATTAGACTTGAGTCTCCATAAGCAATTAATTCTCCCATGGTTGCACCTTTCTTGGCAGCTTAAATCAAACCTTTGAAGTTGTGATCAATATTTGTATCATCCTCCCCTTCTTCAAAAGAGTTTGTCCTTAAACCTCGAAGTCGATAATCAGAAACATAAGGATTCAAATCACCAATTTTAAATGTAGCATGGACTCCATAGTCACCAATCTTCTTCAAAACATTGAATGGACCATCGCACCTAGACATGAGCTTGTTCTTTCGTTTATTTGGGAATCTTTCCTTCCTTTGGTGTAGCCAAACCAAGTCTCCTTCCTTGAATATATGTTTATGGCGATGCTTATTTGCAGTGGAGCCTTGTATTGCTCGTTCACCTTCTCAATTCTAGCCCTCACCTGCGCATGAAGCTTTTGCATGTACTCAATCTTTGCCAAGGCATCTTTGTGCACCAATTCACCTTTAGAATATCAACATGATCAATAGGTAACTTTGGATTCACCCCATAAACAACCTCAAATGGTGAGTTTTTTGTAGCAAAATTAGGTGACCTATTGTAGACAAACTCTGCATGTGCAAGCTTCAAATCCCAATCTTTTTGTGTCTTGCTCACCAAACAACACAACAATACCCAAAGAGTTCTGTTTGTGACTTCTGTTTGCCCATCAGTTTGAGGATGATATGATGTACTAAAGAGCAATTTCGTGCTAACTAGCTTCCATAAAGACATCCAAAAATAGCTAATGAATTTCGTATCCCTATCACTTACAATCGTTTTAGGAATTCCATGAAGTCTCACAATGTCCCTGAAATAAAAGTCTGGAACATTCATAGCATCAACAGTTTTATGGCAAGGTGTGAAGTGTGCCATCTTCGAAAATCTATCTAACACAACCATGATAGAATCCTTGCTTCTTGCAATTCTAGGTAATCCCACAATGAAATCCATGGAGACATCTTCCCAAGGACCTTTAGGAACAGGCAATGGTGTGCAATGACCTTGATGAAAAGAAGCTTTTGCCAATTGACAAATTGCACATTGAGATATGATAGCTTCAACATCAACAATCATCTTAGGCCACTAAAAGTGTTCTTGTAACATGTTTAGAGTTTTAGTAATGCGAAAATGCCCTGCTAACCCCTCCATCATGCGCTTCTCTAACAAACAACTTTCTAATCGAACACTTAGGCACACACAATTGATTACCCTTGAATAAGAACCCATCATGCATCACAAAAGAGCCCATAAAACCCTTGTCCATTTGTTGCAATATAGGACCGAAACTATCATCATGCTCATAGTATTTTTTGATCATGTCTAGACCAAGTAACTTGCAATTCAACACACTAATAACAGCATACCTTCGTGAGAGAGCATCTACAACAACATTAGACTTGCCTTCCTTGTACAGTGATGAAAAGTGAAAAGATTGTAGGAATTCCACCCAAATGGCATGTCTAGGATTCAGCTTTTGACCCTAATGATCAAGAGCTCAAACAATTGCATAAAACTCCTTATCAGAAGTAGAATAGTTCAACCATGATCCATTTAATTCCTCACTAAAATAAGCAATAGGCCTCTTCCCTTGAACCAATACTGCTCCAATCCCCACATTACTTGCATCAGTTTCAACTTCAAAAGGTCTTAAAAAGGAAGGCAATGCAAGAATAGGCGTGTTGCATAGCATCTCCTTGATCCTCTCAAAGGCTTTTTGCGCATCCTTAGTACACTCAAAAGGTTTGACTTTCTTTATGCACTCGGTCATAGGAGCTACAACTGATGAGAAATTCTTCACAAATCTCCTATAGAACAAAGCTAAACCATGAAAAGCATGAACTTCAGTGACATTAGTCGGAGTAGGCCAAGTTCTAATTGTTTGATCCATAGAAACTTCACCTTTTAAGACCACATACCCCAAAAACGTGACAGTAGGAACCATGAAATAGCACTTTTCGAGCTCCCCATAATGTTTTTGTTGTATTAAAGTTTCGAAAACACTCTTTAGATGGCGTAGATGATCCTCATTACTTCTACTATAAATCAAGATATCATTTAAGTAAACAACAACAAATTTTCCAAGGTATGGCTTCAATACTTCATTCATGAGTCTCATAAAGGTACTAGGTGTATTAGTAATACCTAAAGGCTTAACCAACCATTCATAGAGCCCTAACTTTGTCTTGAAAGCAGTTTTCCACTCATCACCTTCTTTCATGCGAATTTAATGATACCCACTCCTAAGATCAACTTTTGTGAACACATTAGAGCCATACAATTCATCAAGCAAATCATCTAACCTTGGAATTGGGAATCTATATTTGATGGTGATGTTGTTGACTGCTCTTGAATCAATACACATTCTCCAAGTGCTATATTTCTTAGAAACGATCAAAGTAGTAACAACACAAGGACTCATAGTTTCCCTCACATATCCAAGTTCCATTAACTCCTCAATTTGCCTTTGAATCTCCTTTGTTTCCTCTAGATTACATCTATTGGCTGGATTGTTTGGAAATTGAGCCCCAAGAATAACATATATTTGGTGCTCAAAGCCCCTCATAGGTGCTAATCCTAGTGGTAGATCATCCAGAAACACATCTTCAAATTCATGCAATAAAGGCTTCAAAGTTTGTGGGATTGATGAGGAACCTTGTTGTACTTCCTTAGAAATGAGAACAAAGACTTGATTACAAGAATTCAACTCCCTTTCCACCTCCTTAGCACTCGTCAAAAACGCCCCCCTTTTGTTCTCCATAATCTCCTGTTTTTGAACCTTCACAACCTTCAATGGATTCAATGTAATAGATTTGCCATTGGCATGCTTCTTGATGACATAAACATTAATTCTACCATCATATTGAACAAATCTATCATATTGCCAAGGTCTCCCAAGTAGAATATGGCACGCATCCATAGGGCAAACATCACATAGCACACTATTCTCAAATTGCGCAATTTTGAATGATATTAAAGCTTGTTTGGTTACCTTAACATTACTAGTATTGCTTAGCCAAAGAAGCTTCTATGGGTGAGGATGATTATGTTTAGGATAGTTGAGCTTATGAATCAACAAAGTAGACACCACATTCGTGCAACTACCAGTATCAATAATCACATCACAAAGTTTACCCTGAACTACACACCTTGTCATGAAGATTTTGTCTCTTTGGCTCTCTTCGAATGGCGTGGGCTTAGTTTGCAAAACCCTCCTCAATACTAGAGCTTGACCATGTGTCTCATGATCAACTTCCTCCATATCATTACTACTCTTATCCTCCTGCTCAATGTAATCTTGCTCCCCTTCGTCAATGATTACATCTAGATAGGCTTCTTCGATCTCCCTTGCCTCTGTAACTTTGATGACTCTTGAACTAGTAGAATTTCGTTGTACATGCCCATACCCTTGGCAATTGATGAGAACTGAGAAGGAGTAACAACCCTAGGCTTATCTCCACCTTCCACCCTAGGTTTAGTGTTTTGCGCAAACACTACTTCCTTTGCCTTCTTAGATTCATAGCTTTTGAAGAAAGATTTAGACTTTGTTGAGTGCCCTTGCTTCTCAACTCTCAAGTCTACCTTGCAAATCTCATCAAAAGTCTAATAGGGTTGCAATTCCACTTTTTCCTTGATAGATTTGTCAAGCCCTGCAACAAATCTAGCCACCTTGTGATCCTCCTTGTAACACCCTGGATTTTCCTAACTTCGTACTTCTCATTTTTCCTGAAAACATATTAAAATTATTAAGGATTATAATTATTAAAACTACTAAATATGGAAAAACCAAAGTATTACCGCCATCGTGATAACAACTAAGGCATTTATCAAAGTACTACAGCGGAAGTCTTAAAACCAAAACAATTTAAAACTAAACTTCAAAACCATCTCAAATTAAAAATCAACTTTAAACATGTTACACTTCGGAACCATATTAATGGCCCTTAAAAACAAAACCAAAACTAATACTAAAAGTCTTTAGATATCCAAACATCCAAAATAACTGTTAGTCTTCATAAGCATTAAAATAAAGTATGCTACAAAACACAACAAGCGCTCTCACTCCATCCCATCATGAAATGACTTATGCCCACTTGTACTTGTAGCTTTTCTTTTACTAGACAGCTACTCACCATAAGTGGGTCATCGTAGGGCCAAGTCCAAGACAAAGCCATGCACACAAAACAACCTGTCAGCAAAGCTGAGTACATAACTACTAAAGACTATGCAACAACAATAAGAAATAAAACATGCACTCAACTTACCTTTGACAAAGTTTTACATGCACAAACTCAATTAAATTAATTATTATATTTAAAATTATGGATCCTGCATCGAACGGGTTTCCTCCTTAAAAATCGTCGTCCTATTGGGCACCAACTTGACAACAACTGCAAGAAGGTATTACTATGTCACATAAATTGACAAACATCCAGCGCATTAAAAATAGAAAAGAGTACAACGTCTTGTACTCCAATTAGAAGTCATAGATCACTGTTCCATACGATTCCCCCCGTTTTCCATACACAAGATATATACTTTCCAAGAGTTTTGATGCAAGTCCTCTTACACTTTATGTGATTTAATAGGTTTAGAAATGTTATGACTCTCATGGAACATCACATAAAGTCATGCACCAAATCATGTAAGCCAATTTTATTATCTTGAATTTAAGGTGATTCCAAATTAATCTTACGTGTACCCTTTAATTAAACTAAACTTCCTTTACCACACATTAACTGTGAGTGGCTAATAACTTACTTCCTTCTTGACCACATATTAAACTGTGAGTGACAACATGTCTAAAAATAATTGCTCATAACTTATTTTAATTATGTGAATAAAAATTCACAACTATCTTTCTTGTTCATTAAGTAACTAACCAACTTAAAGATAACTTTCTTCCTTGATCAATAAATTATTGGCCAAAACAATCTGATCATAACATTCCAACTCATGCTTACAAAAATTCAACCATCTAATTAATATGGAATGCCATCATACATTAACAACATGTTACTAACAAACTTGCCATGCACATAAATTCATGATTTTAAACAAGCATACATGATTTCATGTAATCAAGAATTGCTCAAGTATGCATTCTAACTCCTGTGTTTGTCTTTAGTACTTACGTACCTTGTAAAATAACTGTGCTCCGCCACAACTTCTAGAAGTGGACTAGTTCAAAGTCTCCTACATATGGAAAAACGAAACTAGATTAAAACCTTGTTGACTAAATTCTACAACAACTATAATTAACTTCTATATTGGAAACTTTGTCCAAAACTTCCTCATATGATCTCTATTCAATTCCATACTTCATTTTTCTTTTCTACTGCAATACTACTTAATTTCCGGGACTTATTTATGCTTTATAAAACCTTAATAAAAATTTTATGCCACTTTAGAAAAGTGGACAGCAATCTAAATTTATCAAAACTCATTGAAAACTTCCGAAAACCACACAAATCGATCATACAATGTATTACTTAACTTATATGACCAATTTATGCTAATTACATACTTTAAAAGCCTAATTAATTCATTTATAAAATCTGGACAGCATGTTAAACATGCTTAAAATCACTTTTCAACTTCACAAAACATACTAAAATTTATATATATCAATATAGAATTGATGTGTGATCATACTAGTACAATTTGGGCACTTAAAACTTAATTTAACTTGTTTTTATTAAAATCTCATATGTATTTATAAACTTTAAAGTCATGAAAAACTTATAAAAACATCATAATATCATGCCAAAACACTTCTACAATCTACTAACATATATATGAAATCAATCTAGACTTTAGAACAATTTTTCATATGCCAAAACATGCTCATAATATTTATTCAACTCAAATTCATGATTATAAAATTTGGATAGCTTTGTAAATTAAGTTTAAAACCCTTAAAAACCTATCTAAACTTAATAACATCATCATAAATTCACCCAACTATAATTAATGATCATATAATCAAAGTTTAGAACATAAAAATTCATAAAATCATAACTTCATAAAATTTTCAAACCCTAATTTAGAATTTCATGAACAACAAAATTAATTCATGCCTTTAAACAATTCATATTTAAATCAAAACATGATTAAACATAATTATGAACATGAATTTGCAAAATTGAATCAAAAGAAAGAAGTAATTTTTTTTTATAAGCAGGTTCGAAAAATACCAAAACCGGGGAGGAGTTGAGCGCGGTGGCCGGCTGGAGGTGGCGCGGTGGGGTCCGGCGACAGCACGAATCCCAAGGCAAACCCCAAAAACTTTTTTTCGAATTTTCGAACAGCAGATTTTACTTTTCTTCTTTTTTTTCGGAAAATGCAACCCTCTTTTTTTTCGGAAATTGCAACCCTCTTTTTTTTTCTCTCTCTTTTCTCTCTAAATTTTTGAAATCCTAATGACTATTATGATCATGAAAATCTGAAATTTTGGGGTTTAAGGGGTATTTATAGGCCCCAATTAGGATTTGGAAAAGCCCATACTAATCCCAACAAGTGGAAATTACCTTTAGGCCCTTGCCTCACAATAATTTAGGAAACCTTTGAAAATTCTACTTTTAGAAGCCTTTTAAAATATCTTGAAAGCATAATTTCATTGATGAACTTTTTTATTATTCATTTTATTTATTTTATTTTTGTTAATTTCTTTTCATTTAATATTCCTATTGAACATATTTTTCAATAAAAAATATTAAAATTGTACGAATAAAATACAAAAATACTTTCTTAAAATACGTGAAAATGTGGGGAATTACAGTGTACCCCCTTAAAAGAAGTTTCGTCCCGAAACTTTGTGTAGGTTAGTGTATGGAGTT
The DNA here is from genome assembly GCA_016808085.1 of Suaeda aralocaspica. Classification (NCBI taxonomy): domain Eukaryota; kingdom Viridiplantae; phylum Streptophyta; class Magnoliopsida; order Caryophyllales; family Amaranthaceae; genus Suaeda; species Suaeda aralocaspica. The sequence continues at coordinate 1,524,856 of PYUH01000193.1, forward strand.
TGAATAAAGACTACTTTTACCTCAAACTTTCTTACTGAAACACTGTGTTGTTGTAGACTTTAGACACTTACGTGACAATTTTTATTTGACAAACATAAAACTCTTTCATAAAAGTCATAGAAACTCATAAAAACTTGCAAAATTGAGGGTAAAAACGCGCGAAAAACAGGTCGCTTTCTACCCCCCCTTAAGAATCGAGTTACGTCCCCGTAACTCTACTACTAACCTGAAAGAGCTTTGCGTATTTTTCTCTCATCAAATCTTCAACTTCCCAAGTAACTTCTTCGGTTTCTTGGTTAGACCACAACACCTTCACTATTTTGACACTCTTTCTCTGAGTATCTCTGACCTTACTATCTAGGATTTTAATTGGCCTCTCTTCATAGGTCAAACTCTGGTCTAACTCTATTGTTTAAGGTTGTAACACATGTGACTCGTCTGGCACATACTTCCTTAGTTGAGACACATGGAAAACATTGTGAACTTTGCTAACTTATAAGCTACCTTTCCAACCGTTTGCAAGATCTCATAGGGTCCTATGTACTTTGCGCTCAACTTTCCTTACTTTCCAAATCTCATCACTCCTTTCATTGGTGATACCTTAAGTAACACCTTATCGCCAACTTCAAACACAACTTCTTGGCGTTTTTGATCCGTATAGGATTTTTGTCTCTCTTGTGCTGCTTGAATCTTTGCTTGTATTACTCTAATTTTCTTGGTGGTTTCCTCTATTAATTGAGGTCCTAGAATCACTGCCTCACTTATGTCGTTCCAACATAAAGGGCTCCAACACTTCCTTCCATACAAAGCCTCAAATGGTGCCATGCCAATACTTGCATGGTAACTATTGTTGTATGAAAACTCAATGAGATCCAAGTGATCCTCCCAATTCCCTTGAAAGTCCATTACACAAGCCCTTAGCATATCCTCTAAGGTTTGTATGGTTCTCTCTGTTTGTCCATGAGTTGCTGGATGGAAAGCTGTACACATCTTCAAGGTTGTCCAAAGTTCTCCTGAATGCTTTTCCAGAATTTTGAAAGAAACCTAGAATCCCTATCCGACACGATATCCTTTGAAACTTCATGTGGCCTCACAACATGTTTTATGTAAGCCTTTGCAAGTTGTTCCATTTTCCAAGTCTCTTTCATGGGTATAAACAATGCTGACTTAGTAAGTCTATCCACCACTGCCCATATGGTATCATTCTGATTCTTAGACTTTGGCAAGAAAGTCACAAAGTCCATCGAAATGCAATCCCATTTCCATACTAGTATTTCAAGTGGTTGGACTTTTCCTTGAGGTCACTTATGCTCAAATTTAACCTTTTGACAAGTAAAGTATTTACTCAAAAATTCAGCCACTTCTCTCTTCATCCTAGGCCACCAATACATCTTCTTTAAATCCTTATACAGTTTATCGCCTCCAGGATGTACTAAATACGGGGTATTATGACCTTCTTCCATAATTCTTTGTTTCAAATCCTCACATTTTTTTGGTACACACCACCTTCCTTTATACCTTAAACTTCCATCCTCATGAATCTTAAAATCCATAGGCTTCCCTGCTTTTAACTTTTCCTTAATTCTGTCTAGTTTCACATCTCTTTCCTGGTTCTTCTTAATTTCCTCGAGTATTGTTGGTTGGATACTAAGATTACAAAGAATTCCTTCCAACTCTCCCTCCTTCACTATTTCCAAACTCAATCTCTCTATGTCCTTACATAGTTCATTGGCAACCACCAAGGTGTTCACTCCATGTTTTGTTTTACGACTTAGGGCATCGACTACCATATTGGCTTTCGCTGGCCTTCATGGTATTGGATATCTAGGTCATAATCCTTGATCAACTCAAGCCATCTCCTTTGTCTCATACTCAAATCCTTTTGAGTGAAAAAGTACTTCAAACTCTTGTGGTCTGTGTACATCCTACATTTTACCCCATACAAATAATGTTTCCATATTTTCAAAGCAAACACTATTGATGCTAACTCTAGATCATGAGTAGGGTATTTAACCTCATATGGTTTCAATTGCCTTGAAGCATAAGCTATCACCTTTCTACTTTGCATTAACACACATCCCAAACCATTTTTAGAAGCATCACTATATACATCATAAGAGTCACTGCCATCTAGCAAGGTCAGCGCCAGAGCTGTAGTCAAACGCTCTTTCAAGGTCTGAAATGCCTCTTCACACTTATTACTCTACTCAAATTTACAGTCTTTCTTCATTAACGAAGCCATGGGTGTAGCAATCCTCGAAAAGTCTTTCACGAGCCTCCTATAGTAACTTGCTAACCCTATGAAACTCCGTACATCCGTCACATTCTTCGATGTAGGCCATTCTTTGACTGCTTCAATTTTGGCTGGGTCTACTTCAACTCCCTCTTTAGACACAATATGCCCCAAGAATGGTACTTTCCCCAACCAGAACTGTCATTTCGATAACTTAGCATCCAACTCATTCTCCCTTAATGTCATCAAAATTGTCCTCAAATATTCCACATGTTCTTCCTTACTCTTAGAATACACCAAAATATCATCAATGAAAACGACCACAAAGTTGTCCAAAAACCTTAGGAAAATTATGTTCATTAAATCCATAAAAATTGCTGGCGCATTGGTTAACCCAAAAGGCTTAACAGTGAACTCATAGCGTCCATACCTAGTGCGAAAAGTTGTTTTCGGTATGTCCTCATTGGCAATCCTCAATTGATGGTATCCTGACCTCAAGTAAATTTTCGAAAACACAGTAGCTCCGTTAATTAAACTGATCAAATAAGTTATCAATTCTCAGTAATGGATACTTATTTTTTATTGTCACTTTATTCAGCTCCCTATAGTCAATACATAACCTTAAACTCCCATCTTTCTTCTTCACAAACAATACTTGTGCTCCCCGGGGTGAAGCACTAGGCCTAATGTAACCCTTTTCCAACAAATCCTATAACTGTTCCTTCAACTCACTCATTTTTGCAGGCGCCATCCTATAGGGTGCTTTGGAAATAGGTGTTGTTTCTGGAACTAAATATACGGTAAAATCAATTTCTCACTTAGGTGGCATTCCCGAAATCTCCTCCGGAAATACATCAAGAAAGTCCCTCACTACTTCAATATCCTTAGGTTTAGTAGTCTCAACATGATCCACATCTCTCATACTACAAAGGTACATTGGAAAACCTTTCTTCACAAACCTAGCAAACCTCATTACTGACACTATTTTGTTGTGTTTCGGTCTTCTTGCCCTCCAATAGCTCACCTTCTTACCCTTATTCATCATCAAGATCTTCTGTGGTTCATATAGAATCTCAGCCTTATGTTTACTCAGCCAATCCATCCCTAGGATCACTTCTAAGTCACCTAAATCAAACTCGATTAGGTTAGCCTTAAACTCCACTCCCTCAATTTCAGTGAGGAGATCTTGAAATATCCTTGAACATTGCACTTCTTGTCCAGAAGGTAACACTATTGATATATCTACTGCATCTACTATTCCCAACATAGGTTTTAACTTTTCTAGGAGTTTAGTGGAAACAAAATAGTGTGTTGCACCAGAATCAAACAAAACTTTAACAGGAAGAAAGTGAATAGAAAAATTACCAGTGATCACATCTTTATTAGCATCCGCTTCACTTCGAGCCATCACATTCAGCTTTCCAGTGTTTGAGGTTTTAGTCTGTCCTCCTCCATTCCCACTCCCATTCCTACTTCCGGATAGAGATGTCACCTTTCCTCCCATATTTCCTTGGAAACCCTTTTGTTCTCCCCCAGCTGAATTTCCCCTAGTTTGAGAATTTTGTCCCTCCTTTCCTTTGTTTTCAGAGAAGCACTCATACTCACGGTGACCAAGTTTGTTACACAGCCGACAAGTCACTGGGTTCCCTACACAGTCCTTCCCTGGGTGGTTGTTGGGACACTTCTTGCAAAAGTACACACGCCCTCCTTGACTAGCCACCTGAGTCCAATTCCCATTTCCAAAATTAGGCTTCTCAAAGTTTCCCTTGTTGGTTGAAGTTTCCTCCACCATCCTTCCTTTTCTCCCTCGTCTCACTTTCCTTCTGTACCTCCTTCTTCTCTTGGTCAACCTCTTTCTTCTTTTGGTCTATGGCATACAAGTGTGCAGCTCTACCATATAAGTCATTTTAGGATTCAAAGATCTGTCTAGCTAGTTGTGGCTGTAAATCTAAGGGTAACCCTCTCTGAAAACGACTAGCCTTCAACCTCTCAATCGCTACAGCCTCAGGAGCAAACCTAGACAATTCTATAAACTTAGAGTAGTACTCAGTAACAGACATACTCCCCATCTTAAGTTCTAGAAACTCCTCAGCCTTCTGTTTCTGAAGAAACACAGGGTAGAACTTATTACGAATATAAACCCTGGTAAAGCCCTTATTACAGCCTCATTTTATGACCATCATAAATCAACTTCTCCTCTAAGATAGTACACAACATGGTTCACTTTAAGTCCCTCTGGATACTCAACTGCCCCAAAAAACTTATTAAACTCTCTCAACCATCCCTCTAGAACAGTTGGATTGTGCTCTCCTTGATAAGTGAGTGGCTTGCTTTGAGAAATTTTCTTGAAGAGTTCCCCAGCAGGGTCACTACCATTTCCATTTCCTCTGGCAGCTAACTGTTCAGCTACAGTAGCTAATTGCCTCACCACTTCATTCAACTGATTGTTGTTACGTTCACCCATTTTATTTCTCCTGTAGAGGAAAAGACCTTTGTATTAAATTAAGTCTAACTATAAGTTAGGACAACATAGACTTAAATCATAAAACGCTTTATCATTTCATCTCATAAAAGAAGGTTCATTCTTTTAGAGTGAATGATTCACTTTGTCTTGATTGTTTACACAACCATTAAAATAAGAATAAAGCACATAAGAAATAAAAATAATTCTCGTAGTTATATTCTACTTGAGGCTTTAAATAATAGAATAATTTTATTACTCAATTTTTCTCATTACTTCTTGTGGCTCACTGCCACTTATTCAAAATAAGGTAAACAATAACTTAAACTGTTCAACTAAACATTAAAACATTAGACATCAATAGTTAACATAGTCTCTACACATTAACATTATCCTTATTGTCTCTTGACATGACATATTTCCTTGGTATGAACTCTTGGTCATTCTTAGTGTCATCTTCCATTTCCTCATCTGTTTCTTCTTCTTCTTCTTCTCCTTCCATGTCCTCCGCAGGATCTGATTCTTCTTTCTCTTCTTCAGATTCGGTTACAAAGTCAACATATACCGGGATTATTGGGTTTGGGTTCTCAATTTCATAACACGAACTATCCTTTGACTCATCAGTCTTTTAACTCGTAGGAGTCTCCTCTACCATTTTGTCTTCACTTCCTTGGCTACCCTCTGGGCTTGGTGCGGGCGGGGTCTCCTCATTTGCATTCATTTGTTGGTACTCCTGTTCCTTCTTAGCAATATACCTCTCCAAAAACCTCCAATCACAACCCCGCCGACCAACAGCATCCTTATACATAGAATAGTTTGGAAGGCCTCCAACAAAATAGAAATCACAAAACTTCACCTTAATTTCTAAGTAGGGTGAACGGTCGGGTAAACACCTAACAATCAAGGCTACTACATGGTCAGGCTGATCCCATTGTGGTAACTTCAACATAATACTCATGTAACAATAGTACTCATGGTCAGACTACTTTCATAGTCTTTCTTCGCCAATGTTCCTATTTGAGTATATTTACTAGGCATACTATGTGTCATCTTACACAAAACTTAAAAATAATTGTCCATCCTTCCCAAGACAGAACAACAACGACAAACGGTTCTACAAAATGAGGTCTTGTGACTAACAGACAATTTTCTTTACACCCAACTATTCACATAAGCATCACCTTAAAAATGAACTTTAATGCATGGAAGAACAGAAACAAAGTCTATCCTACATGCCCAAACTTCCTACCCAAGCTCACCACATGGTATTAAAGCAATAACACATAATACATACCTGAAATCCTTGCATACCTGCACACATAATTTATTTTTCAAAACATTCCATTTTTGGAAATTACTATTTTTAGAAAAATTCCATTTCCAACAAGTTTCCAATTTAACAATTACTCTTTCCAAAAATAAAACTTAGGGTACCCCAAAATAAAATTCATTTTATTTCAAAAGCTAAGCTCTGATACCACTTTGTAACACCTTGGATTTTCCTAACTTCCTACTTCTTATTTTTCCAGAAAATATATTAAAATTATTAAGGATTATATATATTAAAACTACTAAATATGGAACAACCAAAGTATTACCGCCACCGTGATAACGACTAAGGCATTTATCAAAGTACTACAGTGGAAGTCTTAAAATCAAAACAATTTAAAACTAAACTTCAAAACCATCTCAAATTAAAAATCAACTTTAAACTTATTACACTTCAATTCGCAACCATATTAATGGCTCTTAAAAACGAAACCAAAACTAATATTAAAAGTCTTTAGAAATCCAAACATCCAAAATAACCGTTAGTCTTCATAAGCTATTAAAATAAAGTAAGTTACAAAACACAGCAAGCGCTCTCACACCATCCCATCATGAGATGACTTATGCCCACTTGTACCTGCAGCTTTTCTTTTACTAGAAAACTACTCTCCACAAGTGGGTCATCGTAGGGCCAAATCGAAGACAAAGCCATGAACACAAAACAAACAGTCAGCAAAGCTAAGTACATAACTACTAAAGACTATGCAACAACAATAAGAAATAAAACAAGCACTCAACTTACCTTTGACAACCTTTTACCTGTACAGACTCAATTAATTTAATTATTATATTTAAAATTATGGATCCTGCATCGAATGGGTTTTCTCCATAAAGATCATCGCCCTATTGGGCACCAACTTGGGAGCAACTACAAGAAGGTATTACTATGTCACATAAAGTGACGGACATCCAGGGCATAAAAAATAGAATAGAGTACAACGTCTTGTACTCCAATTAGAAGTCATAGATCATTGTTCCATACGACTCCCCCCATTGTTCATAGTCAAGGTATATACGTTCCAAGAGTTTTGATGTAAGTCCTCTTACACTTTACGTGATTTAATAGGTTTAGAAATGTTATGACTCTCATGCAATTTCGCATAAAGTCATCCAACAAATCAAGTAAGCCAATTTTATTATCTTTAATTTAAGGTGATTCCAAATTAATCTTATGTGTGTCCTTTAATTAAATTGAACTTCCTTTACCACACATTAACTGTGAGTGGCTAATAACTTGCTTCCTTTTTGACCACACATTAAACTGTGAATGGCAACATGTCTAAAAATAATTGCTCATAATTTCTTTTAATTACGTGAACCAAAATTCACAACTACCTTTCTTGTTGATTAAGTAACTAACCAACTTAAAAATAACTTTGTTCCTTGATCAATAAATTATTGGCCAAATTAAATTGATCATAACATTCTAATTCAAGCTTATAAAATTTAACTTTCTAATTAACATAGAATGCCATCATACTTTAAGAACATGCTACTAATGAACTTGCTATACACATAAGTTCATGATTGAAAACAAGCATACCAGAATTTCATGTAATCGAGAATGTTCAAGCATGCATTCTAACTCCTGTGTTTTTCTTCAATACTTACGTACCTTGTAAAGTAACTGTGCTCCGCCACAACTTCTAGAAGTGGACTAATTCAAAGTCTCCTACATAAGGAAAAACCGAACAAAATTAAAACCTTGTTGACTAAGTAACTTCTACATTGGAAACTTTGTCTAAAACTTCCTTATATAGTCTCTATTCAATTCCATACTTCACTTTTCTTTTCTATTGCAATACTGCTTAGTTTTCGAGACTAATTTATGCTTTATAAAGCCTTAATAAAACTTTTATGCACTTTAGAAAAGTGGACAACATTCTAAATTTATCAAAACTCCTTGAAAACTTCCGTAAACAGCACAAATCGATCATACAATGTATTACTTAACTTATATGATCAATTTATGCTAATTAAATACTTTAAAAACCTAATTAATTAATTAATTTTAAAAATCTGGACAGCATGTTAAACATGCTTAGAATCACTTTTAAACTTCATAAAACATACTAAAAATTTTATATATCAATATAGAATTGATGTGTCATCATACTAGTACAATTTGGGCACTTAAAACTTAATTTAACTTGTTTTTATTAAAATCTCATATTTATTTATAAACTTTAAAGTGATGAAAAACTTATAAAAACATCATAATATCATGCCAAAACACTTCTACAATCTACTAACATATTTATGAAATCAATCTAGGCTTTAGAACAATTTTTCATATAGAAAAACATGCTCATAATATTAATTAACTCAAATTCATGATTATAAATTTTTGACATCTTTATAAATTAAGTTTAAAACCCTTAAAAATCAATCTAAACTTAATAACATCATCATAAATTCACCCAATAATAATCTATGATCATAATATCAAAGTTTAGAACATAAAATTTCATAAAATTTTAACATTATAAAATTTTCAAACCCTAATATATAATTTCATGAACAACAAAATAAATTCATGCCTTTAAACAATTCATACTTATAACAAAACATGATTAAACTTATAAAAACATGATTAAACATAATTATGAACATGAATGTGCAAGATTGAACCAAAAGGATCAAGTAAATTATTATTATTATTTTTTTTTTTGATAAGGTGGTTCGAAAAATACCAAAACAGAGGAGGAGGTGCAGCGCGGTGGCCGGCTGCCGGTGGCGCAGTGGGGTTCATCGACAGCACAAATCCCGAGGCAAACACCATAACTCTATTTTTTTTCGAATTTCCGAACAGCAGATTTTTTTCTTCTTTTTTTTTTTCGGAAATTACAACCCTCTTTTTTTTTTCTCTCTCTCTCTCTTTTCTCTATAAAATTTTGAAATCCTAATGACTATTATGATCATGAAAATCTTAAATTTTGGGTATTATGAGGTATTTACAGGCCCCAATTAGGATTTGGAAAAGCCCATACAAAACCTAACAAGTGGAAATTACCTTTAGGCCCTTGCCTTAAAATAATTTAGGAAACCTTTGAAAATTCTATTTTTAGAAGCCTTTTAATATATTTGGAAAGCATAATTTCATTTATGAACAAAAATAATCATTTTTAATTAAAACTTATTCATTATTCATTTTATTTTTATTGATTTATTTTCATTTAATATTCCTATTGCACATAATTTTTCAATAAAAATATTGAAATTATACGAATAAAATACAAAAATACTTTCTTAAAATACGTGAAAATGTGGGGTATTACATCTAGGAAACCTCAAAGCCACAAAACAATCTCACAAGAGTATAAAGGAAGTAACCACCAACTTACAATTTTGGATTTTTGTTTTTCAAGTAAACAAAACAAAACTTTTATTCAATATCAAAATCTCAATTTTAAAATCTAATGTTGAGATTATTTATAGGTATAATCATCAACAAAATCCTAACAAAAACAAGCGAAAACACACACACAAAACACATCTAAAATCGTCCCTATATGACTCACAAGATAAGATTGCCACATCAGCACTGCATCTTGATCTTATCTTGCGAACAAACTCTAACAAACTTTATCTAATAAAAAAAGTATCCTAACAAACTTCCTAACAAATTAATGCACAAGATAATCAACAAATTACAAACAGAAGTACATAAAAAATCGAAGAACCCAAATCCATAAAAAATCGTCAAAATCTTCGCCACCAAAGATGCTCCAAGTTTGCGCAATTTTCCAAGATTTGCTTCAAATCTTCAAGAATCCTTAAAAGATCCAATCCTTTAATCACGAAACCTTCAAGAAGTCATTTCCCATGTCTTTAAGGTTGTAAATGATGATTAATACTCACCAAGAAATGAAAGACACGATGTCTAAAATTAGAAAAACCCTATCAAGTGAAAATGCAGAAAACTCATAGGAAAAACCAACTTATTCCCCTTATCAACCATCTTCCCTTGATTTGCGTTCCAACCTAGATATGTGTGACCATGCACACGCAAAACCCAACCTTAGATGCACCCATTAGACTTTTGTCTCCATAAGCAATTAATTCTCCCATTGTTGCACCTTTCTTTGCAACTTCAATCAAACCTTCGAAGTTGTGATCAATATTTGTATCACAAATCAAGGCTTAGTTTTAGAAACCCATATTTTCTTGGGTTCCTTTTAATGGAAACTGGTTTGATACTATCCTTTCTAACCTTGGTTTGCCTTTCTTATTTTATCGTGTTTTCATTTTTTAGACAAACTATGTGTGTGACTCTTTTGATTATTAACCTTTCGAACATGAGACTGATATCTTTTATTATGTTTTTGCTTGGTCCAACAAGTTTCAATAACATGTCCATTCTTACCGCAATAGGTGCAAACATGCATGTCATTTGTAAAAACATACTCACCTCTCTTGAATTCCAAAGTCCAAGTCTAATCTCTTCCCAACTTTTGTGGCTGTTGGGAACTACTTCCAGAATAACCTAAACCAAACCTCATAGGTAGGATTACTAGGTTGTGGGGTCAGGATATTTAGAGTACTTTGAGCATCGAGCAACCTGTTCATCTTTCTTAGGCAGTTACTCAAATCCTGTTCCTTGATTTCAAGTTTCTTAAGGTGAGCTTCATTATACTCTGCAGCAATGGCAAGATCCAACTTTACCCTATGAAGCTCATCCTTAAGTTTTGAAACCAATTAAGGATCTGGTTCAGAAGTGGTCTGCGTATTCTTGTCTTTCTTTAGTTGGAATATTTTAGCTTGAAGATCACATATTTTAGTTTCATATTCTAAATATAAGAATTCAATATCAACACCCTGATTGTCTGACACGACTTTAGGTTTGATATCTTTTTTTAATTCACATATTTCAGCTTGTAAATCACAAATCTTACCCTCATATTCCAAACATAAGTTATTGGCATTAATACTAGAACTACTTGTGCTAGAAAGAGAAGTTTTCAGATCCACATGCTCTTTGAAAAATTCTGCCACATCATCAACCATATAATTATAAACTAGAATCAAGTCAGAATGTTCAAGAGTGAGGGATTTATGTTTAAGTAATTCGAAATTTATACCTTCAACTTCTGCCTCCTTAAGCTTACTGAAACCTCTTTCATTATTTTAATAAAAATTTGCTTTTGAAAAAACTGATTGAGGTTTTAGCATATCAACTTCTATATTGAGCTTTTGAAAAAACTGATTGAGGTTTCACAATCATAATATCAAATTATAGCAGTCATATTTCTAGTTTAGACCTACAAACACTTATGGAAATAAGGTTAGGCGGGTTTTAGTTAATGCACACATAAATTCCGTTCTATCATGCATAGGTGACCGCCTAAGGATTAGAATGATTTTAATCTTTTATTAGTAGAAACATACTTTTTTTAGGTCTTGGAAACTAAACACGAATTCAATAAGATTCGAAAGCGTTAAACATTTCGCATAGATCACATAAAACCTAGAACAAGATTTCTATTAAGATTGATTTTAATTTAATGTCGAATCATCACGTAGTCAATGTTACATGAATATGAATTTAAGACATGTCGTATCTATGAAAGTAATTTAATCACATAAACATGCCAACTAACTCCTTTGAAGAGCTTAAGACGATGATTTCGACGTTGTTGGCCTCATTCGAAGTACCTTTCGTGCAAGTTGACGACCCTTTAGAATCGAGAGCTTGAAGAACCCTAATAATAATAATAATAATAATAATAATAATAATAATAATAATAATAATAATAATAATAATAATAATAATAATAA